>OU898278.1:89822576-90305397 GCA_918026665.1 Diabrotica balteata | reverse complement strand
GAAAGGTGAAAAACAGTCTCGGATGTCATTCGTCGTACGGGGCTGTCTGTCAACTGTGGCTACGATATGAAAGGATAGAAAAAAGTGGCTTGAAGCGGAGAAGAAAGGCGGTAGAAGGAAGAATTTGCGAAAATCTCAGCACGAAGATTTAGATCACGCTATGCTACAGTTCTATGCTACAGTTCTTCCTAGGTAGATAGAGTTACGAACAATGAAGTACTGAGAAGAATAGGTAAAGTGAAGAAAGTTGAACTTATAATTAAAGAAAGAAAGTTACACTATCTTGGACATGTGATGCGGAACGAGAAGTATGGCATCCTGCGACTCATAATGCAAGGAAAGATAGATGGCAAAAGAAGCATCGGAAGAAGACAAATTTCATGGCTTAAGAACCTGAGAGAATGGTTTAGATGCAGTTCAAAACAAACTATTTAGAGTTACTGCCTCAGAAATTAAAATAGCTATGATCATTGCCAACCTCCGTAGCGGAGATGGCACCTGAAGAAGATGCTACAGTGATCCCAGCATATTCCACTTTCTGGGCCTGTGGTCAGGACAAAAGCTGAGATTTTTGCAACCCAGCTTGGAATTAATCATTACAAGGCACCTGAGGCACCTGTACACAATTGTAAAGTCTTTTTTTATACTGTATTGCTTTTATTATTCTCTAATAAATCGGTGGTATACAATACAGTGTTCATTTATTTATATTATATTAAAAAAATTAAGGGGAAAATCCTAGCAGTTCGCTGTATACCATCGTTATACAGAAGTAAAACACTTTCGTATGTAAGTATAAACACACTTAATTTAAAACTTTTTAAAAAGTGTCATTAAAATTTATACAGGTGCATAACGTGACGTTTTGGATCTATTTCAGACCATCCTCAGTGCCTCCTTTTGTAATTGAAGCTAACACTAAAATAGTAGCTTTGATATCAATATATGGTTTTACATGTTTCAAAATTTAAATTCTAATGTGACCCTAGGTCGATGACATTGAATAAAGATTTAATACTTAAAGAGCAACATGTTTCTCTGCTTGACTTGAACACGTAGTTCTTGTCAGTTAAAACGACACAGACCAACTATTGGTTGAAACATGTATAACATAATAAACAATAAAAACAGCAGTAAGAGAGTAGCTAGAGATGGAATGCCTGCGAAGATGTTGCAGTGTAACAAGAATGGATAGGAGAAGTAATGACGAAATAAAGCAAAGAACATTAATAGAAACAGACATACTAACATATATAGAACAAAAAAGAGACTAGACAAACATGATCAAAGTGGTATGAAATGTAAGAAGAACTAGCGACAGCAGATGGATAAAGAGAATAACTGAATGAAGCCCCATAGGAAGCGAGGAAATGAGGACGACCCGAAAATCTGGAGGAACGAAGTAGACGACGCCATGAGTAAGAGAGGCCTAAACGATGGAGAATGGGACAACAGAGAGAGATAGAAACGGTTGAGCGAGGGAAGGCAGTGAATACTGTAGAATCCCTGAATATATATATATATATATATATATATATATATATATATATATATATATATATATATATATATATATATATATAATTTTATTAAATTAATATATGTAGTTTATTTATCTTAGAGTGCAGTATCTCTACGGAGTTGCAATCATAATGCTATTTTTATTTAGAACTTGCTGCTTAAAAATCAATCGATCTGCACTGTTACTAATCAGTATTCTTTACATGAGTTCTGCCTTTGCCAACAATCTTCTTCCTTATGTTATTTATACAGATTATTAATTGACCTACCATTTATCTCTATGTAACGATCTCTCCTTATAACGATGAAAATTCCCGGTTCCCTTCATATCGTTATAGAGAGAGAGACGACTGTACTGTGAATTATATAGGTGTTCCTAAAAATAATTGTGTAACAAAGTTATATTTTTTCTTATAGAACACCCTATATTTAACGACATTTTAAAATTATCCTTAAAAAATAAAATACACTTACAAATAAGAGTTTTCCATGCTCAAATACAGGGTGTTTAATTTGAATTTTCTATAAAATTTAAGGTTGTAGAAAAAATTAAATAGGGTCAAGTGGGGGTTATTATGAGACATTATTTAATTTTTGATCCCTAAAAGACAATAACATTAAAAGCGAAAACACGTTTATGTGCTGAAATATATACAGAATCTTCTCATATGGTCAATTTGACAATAAAGTATCAACTTTTTAAGAATGTTTTATTTGTTTACAACGTTTCTACGTCTCACTTTTCTCCCCTCATAAGCTACCATTATGAGACAAATGAGCAAATTTGAGAAATATTTAAAAGCTGTTTAAGTCAGTAAAATTGGGTTTGGGAAAAAGTGAAACGACATGGTACAAAATTTATATACCTACAAGCTATATTAGAAAATACTTTTTTTTATAAAAGTAATAAATTAAAAGGTAGATTAGTAAACAAAACAATATTCTAATGAAAATGTAAATTAACAAAAAGTTAAGGTTTATTGGACATTGTATGAAGAAAGATCTATTTCAAATGCCTTCTTCATGCATTCTGCCCACCATGGGAAATCGGATTAGGAAGCTTCATTACTACGTCTATAAGATCGACCTCGTACGTTTCTGAATTGGAAGGATATAAAAATAAATTACTATTGTGTTGAATGAGATACCACAGCAGAAGATACCACATGGGAATTATTATCTACCGATTCAACATAAGCAACCTAATATACAATCTACTTTTTCTGGTAAATTTTACGAGTATTTAGTCGTCTCGCCTAATATCTTATATATCTAGATCTTGATTTAGTGTCAAATTTTGCGTGTCACTTTCATCTTGATAGATCCATCTATTTTGCGCCTTTTTTGCGGATTTGGAGTCGTTCTTTGCATTCGCGAGTAGAAGTGACTCTAAAGAGATAGGAATTTGATTATTGTCTACTTTACCATACTTGTGCTGAAAACGGCCGAGGAAGCACTGGATGTACATTCTGACTGAGTGTTGTATGATTAGAGTTATACAAAGTAGAGTTAGTAATATATATATATATATATTATATATATTATATTGTTATGTTGTTTTGTTTTGTATATGAGCAATGAGTGTTTAAAATAAAATATATGAGTATAGGGTTTTTATCGCGGTTCTCAAAGAATTAGTTTGTAAGTCCTTTTTTGAATTATCTTTATTATAACTAATATGAAACAGACATATATATCTAATATAAACAATTTAAATTTAAAACATCCTATCTAAATTTGAAATTTTTACAATTATTAAATTATATTAACAAAATTTGGTACCTTTCTGTCACTGAAAGCCTAAAGTTTTTCAAAATCAAATTTATAATCACCACTAAATATCTTCTTAATCAGCCTCGGTTATCTTTGTAATCTCCATATAATATATTATACTCCTGTATTGAAATGTCTATATTGTTGAATTAATTTACTCTCCAATTGTATCTGACTTAATGAATTCTTCCAAGATAATCCTTTCTTCTTATTTAATTTAATTATAACTGTATTGAACTAACTTTCTTGATAAATCTAATTTAATGACTTAATTGTACCTGACTGACTGACTTCTTCTCACTTAATCCTTTTTTCTAATTTAATTTAACTTAATCACTTCATAAATTCTTCTCACTTAATCATTTGTAACTTAATTTCTGACTTCTTCTAAATAACTCACTTAATAATTGACTATAACTGAATAATTGACTGTAACTTAATGACTTCGTGTAACTTAATGCCTTCTTCTAACTTTACTAACTTCATGAATCAACTGTAACTTACTTAATAATCCCCTGTAACTGACTTAATAATCTTGTTGTAACTAAATTCTTGAATTCTAACTTTACTAACTTCACGAATCAACTGTAACTTACTTAATAATAATGTAACTGACTTCATAATCCTTGAATTCTTAAATTCTTCAAACTAATTCACTTAATAATTGACTGTAACTTCTTGTAACTTAACTCACTTTACGAATCAACCCTAACTTACCTAATAATAATCTGTTCTTGACTTAATAATCCCGTGTAACTTAATGCCTTGAATTCTTCTAACTAACTCACTTAATAATCATAATCTGTAATTGACTTCATTCCTTCTAACTCACTAACTCCTTTAATAATCTTCTTGTAACTAAATTCTTGAATTCTTACTTTACTGACTGATGATCTGCTCCAAATTACATGGTATTTATATATTTTTCCTGGTTCCAGAATAATCTAGCAATAAATAAGGTTCGAATCGTTCTATTTTTTCTATCTGAACATTCTGGAATAAATGGAATGGTTTTTGTTTATGTGATGGACTATGCAAATAGTCCTATTGACGTTTCTAGAACTTTCTTTGGTCTACATGTACAATTTAACTGACATTTAGGCTCTCCAGATCAGAATTACACTATTATATGTAACTTAAACATTTATATCAAATATATTATTACTATTTTACATATGTAATTATATTTTAAATTAACATTAACAATAAATAAACTCCTTTTTGACTTTGACACTACAGTGTATATCTGGTTGCATATACATATGGCTGACTTATATATATTTATAATTATTAAAAAAAAACTTTTAACATTTATTATATGCTAGATTCTAAAAAATACCCTCATATAATTATTTTTTTAATAATATTATCTAGTATATAACTTATAAATTATGTCTTTAATTACTATTAAAATAAATTTATTAACTAACAGTGTATATCTTGTTGTATATACACATGGCTGACTTAAATATATTTCTATGCTAATTTATTGTATTTCTGTTCTCATTACAATATATATATATATATATATATATATATATATATTATATATATATATATATATATATATAGAGAGAGAGAGAGAGAGAGAGAGAGAGAGAAGGAAAAAATTATTGTTTCCGCATTCGTTCTTTCGTTCCATAATTCACACAAGTCCAAAAATTCAGATTTCGAAAGCTTTTTTTGATTTTCACGTAGCCACTACATTAATTTATCATTCCAATACAGAGCTTAGTGGTACAAAGCAGCATTTGTTTAAAGGTTGTAAAAGGTTCGTGGTGTGTGCTGGAAGTTTCAGTATAGTTCTATGTTTTGCGATTGCCCGTTCAATTGTAGTTTTGTTAAAATGGGTAGATCATCGAGAATTATAATTAATGATCTTTGGTTCAATATTTCACAAAATTTTATTAACTACTTCTGGAAAATATTGGTAGTCATCCAATCCTTTTACGATCATGCATACAAAGTATTTGGTATGTTATGCTGTCCCTTCCAGCCCGACAATAAGTTGGCTTCTTGAAAAATAATTAGTGGTGGTAGTAATCTACCGAAAGCTGAAATACATTCCAATAATAGATATTTTTTTTTTGAGCCCTGTATATTACTATGAACTTCTGCCCCTTTTCAGCGATAAGAAGAATCAGAAGTAAAATCCATAAAACAAAAATGAATCGTTGGTTGCCGTTCGTCTATTTAATTCTAATTGTTCCATTTTCTTTTGACTTAACTTTTGACATTTACAAAAAACACGAAACCAGTCGTATCCTGGTTGGTTATTTTTAAATTAAGTTGTCCTGTTATTCTCATTTACAAATGATTGGACCATTTCTAAGATTTCTTGTTTTATCATGGTAAAACTCCATTTGGCCAAAATTCTAATTTTTTCCGCCAGGTCATGCTCAATTTCGGTTTTTGACCTTGTAGTTGATTGTGTTTTTTATGGACCCGCCTACTTAACGTGGATTTATTTATTTTAAAGCATTTTGATGCCATTTTTAAACTAATCTTACCTTCTTTAATATGATTTAATGCTGCCTGAAGGTCTTCATGTTTTGCTAAAACATATACAATGATTAGTCTCATTTTTTACCTTACCTTGTCTCATATTTACCCTAAAGAATGTCCCACTTTTGCACCTGTTAAACAATTCGAAGTAACTTAATTATGATTCAAGGCAGACTACAGCACGAAAAGGCTAACGACGATGAAACTATTCTCGATAAAATCGAGAATACATCTATAGTCATTAGCCCTTATATAGCCTATTATATCGACGGGTTTAGCAATTTAAACCGAATCAAACAGCGGCTCGAACGATAAAAGCTGGGAAACGTAATTTAAAATTGTTTTCATTTAAAAATGCATGCAAAAACTTATTTTGTCCTTTTTTTTAAACATAAAGGAATATTACGTTTATATTTTAACTGCTTAATAAGGTACATTAATGTATTTGCTATAGTTGATCATATAATATTAGTAGCAAATTTTTTTCCACTTTTTTCAGTATCTCACATTACCACCACATAACCCTATCTATGAATTTAAAAATCGGGGACAAATTGGTTCTTGCGCCTTAATAAAAGACTACTTGTACTATTTAAGCAGACATTTATTATAATATATTTTTACCATTGGTCAAAATATTAGCTATAAGTGCATGTAAGCACGTATTTTTTTTATTGAGTTAATGCCTCGACAACTATGATCATTGGCATGGTACAGTCAGGTACCTAGTGTAGTGTGTGTGTATGTGTAGAGTAATTGTCTTGATACTTAGCAAAGTCGACGTCATTGTCTTTGCTAAGTGACGCTAATTGTATCCAACGTCTGCGGTCCCTCTGGTGAGTACCGATCGCACAAGGATAGAAATTATTTTTATTCATTAATTTTTAATAAACGAAAATTTCCACCCAGGTGAGATTCGAACTCACGACCTTTAGGTTTAAAGGTAGGCGGTCTTACCACTGACCCACAGAGGGGGTTATGTATTTATTTGACAAGCACCACATATATTATTATTCGGTCGTGTGATAAATCTACTTAGCTTTATAACCATATTGATGGATCTTATGTCTATATCTATTATTTTTAAAGTCATTTGCCCATAATATTTTTAATATTTTACACTTTTTTATTTTTAAAGTAAATTAATCAATAAATTACCGTCCATATAAATATTTTAACTAAAAATAGTAACCAGGACTATTAAATAATCTAATAGCAAGTAATAAACAATAATAATTAAAAATAAATACAGTAATATAGATAATTACTCTCATTTTAATGATATGTTTTAGTAGGTGTATTGTATCATATTTTTAAAGGTATTTACCTATTTTTGGAATTTTTAACATTTCTAAACTAAAATATTAGAAATATTAGGCTGCTGCATTTGAAATTATTCACCTTAAAAATAATTAGAACGATGTCCGAAGTGGAAATTGAAACGCAAATAAACGTATTTCAACCTTTAATTGTGGCTTATTCCCATTTAAATAGTAATTACTTTAAAAATGATGTGAATTATACAAGGCGATTCAATAATAGTATTTTATATCAAAGTTATGTTTTTTTTATTTGGACACCCCGTATTTGACTGTATTTTTAACTCTAGGGAGAACAACAAGTAAAGTTCTGTAATGTTTCCGATATCTATACCATTTCATTTTTGAAATAAATATGTGAATATTTCTTAATTTGTAAGCTTTAACAATTATAATCAAGTATACTTCATCTAATTTACTTACCGTTGCACGTCATTATCATTGACAGAGATCGAAGTTGACATCGTTGCCAAAGTATAAAAAAATCCTGACTCCATTTTAAATCAAATAGGTCACACAATTATTGCAAAAGTAGGTATTGCCATCTCTTTACAACGACTATTTAAATTCTTACGTGATAGTTTTGAAATAAAACACACTAATTTTGTTCTAAAAAGAACAGATTCTATTAAATAGGTAAAAATATAAAACAAGAGGTGTTTACTTTAAAATTTAAAACAATAAAGTACAAAAAGTGTGAACACCGCAACTGTCAAATAAGTGTTACCAATTTATGCCAAAATATCACCTTCGTTCGATTACTGTTACAGTGTGTTCCGAACAAATGTGCTTCATAAAAACGCTTTATAATGCATTTATACAAATTAAATGAAACATATTATTGTGTATTTCTTTAAGTTAACATTAATAGAAATCTTAACTAGGCGTATATAATGAAATATATCTAGTGGCTGTAATGCCAGTGTACTCGGCAAAGTGATTCTAAAAAAGAACACAACTATCGCCTAAATATTTCGTGTTGATATCATGTGACATTACGGACTATGATGCGGATGACGTGTAACGGTAAGTAAATTAGATGAAGTATACGTATAACGTGGTTATGTACAGCACATCAACAAATACTGGCGAAATAGCTAGCCAAGATACTAAGACATCAATCAAATTTGATTGGGTCAGAGTATATTTGAAAAATAACATCATCACATAGGGTGTTAAGCATAGGGATAATAACAACTCGTTATTATCAACAGGTCCTCGAAGACACTTCGTCTCAGGACCATTTTACCTATGTAGGGTCATACGTCGCCATGTTACCAATTCCAACGGTAACTTAAACATCATAATTTGTAACCACATATAATGTAAATCAAATGTAAATTTAAATCATTTAAAGGGTTTGGACCCATATATTTTGGTGGCTCATACCATGTATACCTCGTTTGCACTGATGATGGATTTAATAATCCGAAAACGTTTTGCAATATCTTTGTGATAGCCCGTTTGGGCATTTTATTATATACCTTTTATAAAGGATTTTAAATAAATTTTTTGTGATGTATGGTATACAGTCAGCTACAGGAACTTAGTTTCCTAGTGGAATTTTAAATATTAACTATTAATTAACTAAAACACTATTAACTATGGCAAATTCTCTCCTATTAACCGAATTCAGATACTGGCAAATGACTTTAGTCAATCTTATGATTTGGTGGATATAAAATTTGTCAAATTTTATATCCATCATTGTTTGAGTGAGTATGTTAGGGATCGAAGATGAGTGACCTTTAACTTGAAGTATTCATTACATTTTAATTTTAAGATTTTCAGGAAAATTTAATGTATCTTAGTTTAATCATGTGCTTAAAAAAATAAATAAATAAAACTTCCACCTCATGCATGATAATGCTCGTTCACATGTCGCACGCCTAGTAACAGACGAATTGCCAACGAAGGCATTGATGTTTTGCCTTAGCCAATACAATCCTCCGACCTGAATCTCATCGATTATGTATGGGATAAGCTTCAACGAAGAATTGCTCCACATACGGGTAATGTATACACGCCGTTTCGTTTCTGAGAGCGTCTCATAGAAGTATGGGCAAATGTACCTTAACAAATACCTTAAACGTACGTCAAATAATCACTACAAATCGATTAGTATGTATCCAAAGCAATTAAAGAAGAAATTACGTTGCTTTCTAAAAATATCTTATAAAAATATTTAACAACTTCAACAACTCTGCAAAAATATATTGAAATTGTTTAAGTCATAAATAAAAGTTTACAAAAAATTAACTTTGCACTTTCTATATTCTTTAAGTTCAATAACAGAGCCATAATAAGACGCTTCAAATCGTACTATTTTACCTCTTTTATATAATCGTAAGTAAAGGTCTCTTGTTCGGTAACTCCTTCAACCACACTACTAGTCGCTATTTGTTTATCAGTTCGAAGGTCTGAAGTGTATTCACCTTTGGATGTCATTTCTATAGGAAGAGTGGAACTGGCAATTGTAGCTCTGGTGTCGTCATCGCCAACCGATTTTCCACTTACTGCTATTTCATGAGTTTGTTGAGGACTTGATACTGTTATATCTTCTAAACTGGTAGGAGTTTCTTTAGTTTCAATTTCAAGCGTTTTAATCTAAAAATATTTGAAAAAAATTGACAAATTAGTATAGGCATGCGACACATTTAAAAAAGGATATTTAGTTCGTTACAGCATTCAAAGCAAATATAATAAAAATACATTAATGAAGGTAAGCGTTATCGACACAACAATTTAGCGATTTTACATCAAGTAAAAATACATTCTGTTAATTGCCCTACCAACTTTTTCCAATAGATCTATTTCTGGAGTAATTGCAAACATAAGCTTGCGCCTAAAACCTTATACTGTGTGTACCGAGCAGATATCTAAATCAAATAATTTGATTACATCGAAATCTGATATAAATAACATTGTAACTCTACTTACAATGTTTTTAACTATGGAGTAAATAACATTTATAAAGGATAACCTGTATGTTGGTCTGATAACTTTTATTCTATTTTATGTAAATATAAATTTATTCAACAAAATAACCACATTGTAAGTGCAAATTTTGAATCACTTGGTGGGAAAAACGTTGTAACAAAAGTTACAATATTGAGAAATTTTATTATTGATGAATATTTTTTATAAAAACATTGTAACATTGTATACAATGTTTTTCTCGAATAATTTATTGAGTAAATTTTTACAATTTCATTGTAAGTTGTGAGACAAGAAAGCAATGCAGTGCAATATTACTATAAATAACATTAAGTCAATTTACTAGGCTCTTCTTATCACGAAGACGACAGCCAAAAGTAAATTCTTTATTATTAACTGCTGAGCATAGTGAGCATGTCTTAAACAAACACTCGTGTGAAAATACTAATTTAGAATTGCAAATAAAAATAATAACACCAATACCATTTACGACCGAACTAACTTCTGCTGATAAAAATAAGGTACCAAATGTTCACAGTGCATTACATACTTAAGATATATCAAGAGCGAAAACTTCAAAGGTAAATTCGTCTGTTAAGAAAATAATACCAAAAGAAGAAAAATCTGGGAAGGGAGAGACAAAAGAGGTATTTGGAAAATGAATGTCTTAAAGAAACTGTGGAATTCTACTTAAGAATATACTAGTAAAATTGGAAAATTAACGAAAATGAACTAATGAGATAACAGAAAGCTGATTACTATTAAACTGGGAATAAGCCACAATTAAAGATAAAAATACGTTTATTGACGTTTCAATTTCCACTTCGGAAATCGTTCTCAAAATACAATCAGTAAATTAAACAAATTTTGTTTTTTGTTACATAGTGAAAAATTCTTCTAATAATTTTAATTTTATTTGACTCATTTATATTGACAATTCAGACATACATTATGCATTTTAAAGTAGATGACTTTAAAATGATATTGCCAATATTGTTGAGTTGCGCTCCTGGGACGACTTTACTTATAAGATAGTTCATTCGATTACATGAAATCAACTTTAACTCGAGAATATCCGTCAGAAAAAATCATATCATGTAATTCGTCTTTAAAAAGACAAACACATGACATGATGACAGTAAAATTCCCCTATTAGTGATTCCATAGTAAATTATGAGGGAAAACCAGGAAAAAACCTCATAATACTATCCCAACATTGTAAGTATTTGTTCGTGAATTTAGTTTACCTTCAACATCAAAATTCTGATTTATATGTACGTTATTAAAAAACATAATGATGTATGTCTGAATGTCAATATAATGAGTCAGATAAATTAAATTTTAGAAGAATTTTCACTATGTAACAAAAACAAAATTTTTTAATTTACTGTTTGTATTTGAGAACGATTTCGAAGTGAATTGAAACGTCATAACGTATTTTCATCTTTAATTGTGCTTATTCCAGTTTAATAGTAATTAATTTACAATGCCACAAGAAATAGCTTCAGAACAGAAGTGATATGACATAGCGATATTTGTGTAGATATGTTCTCAGACAAAGAGAAAGTTTGTAAGTTAAAAAGTGCAAAGAACTTGACATAGACCAGTTTCGGGTAGACCGCGTAAGATTCGTGGAAGCAATTTAAATGATTTAGTGGCTTTAGGACGACAAAATCCGTATCTAGGGTTTCGAAAATTAGCGAACAGATTTGGAAATGAATGAAGAATAAAAGTGTACCTAGAAATTGTTCGCATGTCACTGAAAAAGCAAGGCTACATATCAAGGAATCCAAAAACAATCCCTACAATGACACATCTGTAAAGGCAACGAAGAATAGATTTTTATCAACGTTTTCGAGAAGCTAATTTTAATAATGTCTTTATATCTGCTGAAAGTTGTGTCTAGCTTGGTACAAATCATCTAAAAGTCCTATCAAGAGAAAATGTTATTGTTCAAATTTCTAAATTTCCCACTAAAATAATGGTTTGTAGAGCAATATCTCAGCATGGTGTTAGACCTCTCTGTATAGTTAATGATGATAGTGCGAAATATTGTGACATCCTAAATGGTTTTCTTCTTAAAAGGGTTCATGTTTTATATCCAGAGGGGTGGCGTTTTCAACAAGATAATGCAAGATGCCATACTTCTTATTATACTTAACCTTGGATGCAAGAACACGAATTGGCAACAATTTCGTAGCCAACAGCATCTCCAGATCCTAGCCCCATTGAAAACATATGAGGACTGATGAAGATTAAAGTGGAACGAGCAGTGCAACGAGACAAAAAAGGTTTGATTCGGTCAGTTTTACAGGCCTTTAACACCATTACCGAAAATTATTGTCTTTACCTAGTTTCGGGTGTACCTGGACGTTTAGTTAAATGTTTAGATTTAAATGAAGGTTGTAAGTAATCAGATGAATTATTTGTTTAAAATTTTATAATATAAATGGATATGTGGTGAACTACGCTATTCAAAAAATTATTAGTCAGGAAAGTGGAAGCTTTATACCCGGAGATATGCGTGGTCGTCATTGAGCACAGAGCAAATGTTCTATATGAAAATATTAAAAATCTATTGGTGCGCGTTTAAACTCTATTCCATTAAAAGAATATCACTTTCGATAATCACGATATGCGCCAGTCGCAAACCCTGTGCTAAATTTTTTATTTAACAAAATCTGAAAACAATTGAAAATTTCTCATTTTTTTGCTCCTATTTTCATTTATAATTCGAAAAATATTGATCTTAGAGAAAAAATTATAAGTAGTTAAAAGTTTCGTTATTAAATTTTACACAATATTTTGTTAGCTAGAAATTGAAAATTTAATGGTTATTGTTGAAAAAATAGCAATAATTGGAAAAAAAAGTACAAAAAAATGAAGTTAATCCTTTAAATGTTTTCGACTTTCTAAACTTGACTTACAAGTTCCATATTCCGCCTAGAAAAACTTTTTAATATGTTTAAAACGTGTGCTAAATTTTGTTAAGATCGGTCGGATAGGTTTTGCATAATAATTTTGCAATCCAGCCTACTGGAAAAAAATCGCAAATTTTCAAATTCATAGTAGGCCCTAAATAAGGCCTTCAGATAGTTGCAATTTTTTTTACATATAAAGGAAGTCTCACACTTTCAAACGCTTTTTGTAAAATTCAAATCGGTTTACTAGGAAAGCCTATAAATTTTTTTAAAATTATAAACATTTTTTAGGCTTATAAACAAATTAAATAACTTTACGAGCTTTAAACATATCAATTTCAAAATGTATACACTTAAAGAACATTAAAAGACGCTTCTTTTAAGAAACAAAAAGATACATTCGGCTTACTGGTTGCCGAGATATTGAAGGTCAAAGTTGGTATACATTTGCCGTGTAACCATAAGTGATAGAGGGCTCGTTTTTAAACAAATACCCTCGTCTTGCCAAATACTTTTTATATGAAAAGTTTTACGTAATGCGCTTCATGGCAACATCCATAAAAAAGACAAATAAAAAACCGTTTTCGCGTAAAATGTCGCTCGGAATCCATGAGAGGTGGTGGTGAGGGACATTCACTTCAAATGTGAATCAGCGAGTATCAAGTAGGGGACCATCACTTTGTTTAATTTCGGGTTTTGAAATATAAACAAAAGTAAAGTGCTCCAAAATCTGTAAGGGCTTGTAAAGTAAATTGTTACTTTTAGTAAACAAATATGTATTTATAAATTGTTAATAAATAATTTGAATTGTTAAAACGAAGGAAATTTTTTTTTGTAAAAATCAAACATTTTAAAATAATTAACATTAAAAATAATTTATTTCTGCAGTTTTATCATAATAATGACATTATTTGATTTGAGAATATATTTTGATTCGAAAGTGACGTGTATATTGTATATTGACGTGTTATTATACTGCTGTGTAATGCTCGAAATTGTTTTTTTTTGAGCTTGCAATTTATACATTGAAGTAAATTGTTACTTTTAGTAAACAAATATGTATTTATAAATTGTTAATAAATAATTTAAATTGTTAAAACAAAGGCGAATGAAACAAAAATTTTCTTTTCATAAATAATCTTTATTTTGACTCAATCTTCAATAATTTTTTTTAAGTCTTTTTCTTTTTCTGGAAGGACAAGAATCTTCAGGTTTTATTTCTTCCTCAAAACCTTCATTTTCCATTTCAATATCTTCATCCTCGATCTGTAAATTTAATGTTTCTTCTCCTTCATCTGTAGCTATATCTTGTGCCTCCAAAAAATCTAAGGAATCCATCGACTCCATATCCATATCTCGTTCAACTTCTTCCAATATTTTATTGTGATCAATATTTTTACATGTTTGACCATTGCAGTGAAGACAATAGTCAGAACATTTGAGACCATGTTTGATACAACTGCATGTTTTTGTACAAAGTTTTTTACATTTGCAACTAATATTTCTGAATAATGAGTCAGGTAGTAATACTTGCTCAGTTTGTATTGGCTCAAGACCATTTTGAGTTAGTTCCCACCCCCACTCAGTAGCATTCAGGTTATTTCCAAGCCACTGCTGTACTTGGAAATATACACGAAGCGAGTGTTGCTCAGCTGCAGATTGTGTAGGTGGCAGCATGGACAATTGAAAATTTTTATTTTTGCAACCTTTTTTAAAGCACAAGTAGCGAATTTTATTCAATGTAAAATCGCACTTTGAGTGGCCCATATACAATGCCGATATAATTTTGCATCCGCTGCGTTTAATTTCTTCCTTAGTTGCACTTTTTTCATTAAAAATGGTTGCTTCTTGCCATATATAATTATTTGTTGAAACCAATTTAACAATTTTGCTTTTTCCTTGATAAAAAAATGCAGAGGTTGTATCACAACCAGAAAATGCGTGTAAAAAGCCCACTAAATTTTTTAACGAAGATTTCGTAGATTCACTTATTTTAAGTGCATTATTGAAAGAGTTGTAGTAATAAATTTCTTCCGATTTTTTTCCTTTGCTAGGTTTCCAGAAAAAAATATTTTTATTTTCAGTTACTTTTTGTAAAAATATTACCAGAACATCAATATCCTCTGCAATTATAAAAACTGGCTTGTTATCTGAGGCTAATATATACTTGATACTCGCCGATTCACATTTGAAGTGAATGTCCCTCATCACCACCTCTCATGCATTCCGAGCGACATATTACGCGAAAACGGTTTTTTATTTGTCTTTTTTATGGATATTGCCATAAAGCGCATTACGTAAAACTTTTCATATAAAAAGTATTTGACAAGACGAGGGTATTTGTTTAAAAACGAGCCCTCTATCACTTATGGTTACACGGCAAATGTATGCCAACTTTGACCTTCAATATCTCGGCAACCAGTAAGCCGAATGTATCTTTTTGTTTTTTAAAAGAAGCGTCTTTTAATGTTCTTTAAGTGTATACATTTTGAAATTGATATGTTTAAAGCTCGTAAAGTTATTTAATTTGTTTATAAGCCTAAAAAATGTTTATAACTTTAAAAAAATTTATAGGCTTTCCTAGTAAACCGATTTGAATTTTACAAAAAGCGTTTGAAAGTGTGAGACTTCCTTTATATGTAAAAAAAATTGCAACTATCTGAGGGCCTTATTTAGGGCCTACTATGAATTTGAAAATTTGCGATTTTTTTCCAGTAGGCTGGATTGCAAAATTATTATGCAAAACCTATCCGACCGATCTTAACAAAATTTAGCACACGTTTTAAACATATTAAAAAGTTTTTCTAGGCGGAATATGGAACTTGTAAGTCAAGTTTAGAAAGCGCAAGAAAAGAATAATAAAGATGTATTTTCGTGAGATTTAACGTTTCTTAAATTACCTTCTCTATACAATTAATGAATGTTAGAGACTTATCCATCAGATAAGCAAGCCACGAAAAGCATATAAACAATACTGAGTTTAAAATCGGCTTTTTGCACCGAAAAAAAATCAATGTCTCATTTGTAATCGACGTAACACTAAAGCAGAGAAAGATCAAATAGAAAAGGAATATGCTTTACATATTGCGACAGAAATATTGCAACTTATCGCCGACTGCACTATACATATTATTGTCGAATTATTTAATATCATATACAGAACAAGTATATTACCTAAAGAATGGCTTCTATCAACATTCGTGACTATACCGAAGAAGAAAAACGCCAGACAATGTTGCGATCACCATCAGTCTAATGTGCCACATACTAAAAGTATTCCTAAAGATTATTCATCATAGAATATATAAAAAGTTAGACATTGGACAAACCCAGTTGGGATTTAGAAATGCTCAAGGAACCAGAGAAGCATTATATGCAATAATTGTGCTAATTCAGAGGTGTCTAGATGTAAACCAGGACATCTATGTCTGCTTCCTAGATTATAACAAGGCATTTGATACAGTGAAACATAATCCGTTAATAAAACTACTGAAAACAAAAAACATCGACACACGGGATATAAGAATAATAAATAATCTGTATTCTGAACCAGCTGTCATAAGAATAAATAATATGAAAACTAATAAAATAAAAATTAAAAGAGGTGTTAAACAGGGCTGTGTCTTGTCGCCGTCACTTTTTAATGCATACTCAGAGGAAATATTAAAAAAAGCTTTAGAAGATGAAGTAGCAGGCATAAAAATAAATGGCCTACCCATACGTGAAATAAGATATGCTGATGATACAATACTAATAGCAGAAAATATTACAGATCTATAAAGAATTTTACTTAAGGTTGTTGCAGCAAGTGAAGAATTTGGTCTGTTACTAAACATAAAGAAAACAAATGATTGGTTATATTAAAGAAATATATTAGATGCGTCAATCTACATGTAAATAATAAGACTAGAGATCGAGTTCAGAATTATAACTATTAAGGAGCAAACATTAATAAAACAAACGATGATACCAAAGAAATTAGAGTTGGAATTGAAAAGGGTAGAAGTGCATTCAATAATATAAAAAAAATATTATGTTGTAAAGACCTCAGCTTAAATCGACCTCAATAAAAAACTTAAAACCAAAGAATAGAAAACATAAAGATTGAATGACTGAAGAAATACTACTATTAATGAATGAAAGAAAATCATTCAAAACAAAAAATCCAATTAAATATAATGAAACTGATCGATTAATAAAAAAGAGAATAAATAAGCTAAGGAGAGATCGTTACATGAGCAGCGCCAAGAACTAGAAGAAATTGAGAAAAAATATGACTTTTTTAACATGCATAAAAGAATTAGAGAATTAACAGGAATGAGAAAAACACTTCAAACTAGGCAAATAAGAGATGAAAGGGGGGCACTTATAACAGATATAAACCAAAAAATACAGAGATGGACACAATATATAGCACAACTTTTTGAAGACAAAGAGAGAACAGAAGCACCAAAAGAATTTAAGGATGATACTGGGCCTGACATTATACGAGAAGAAATTGAATATGCATTGAAACAAGCTAAAGGTGGTAAATCTCCCGGGCCTGATGAAGTTCCTATCGAATTACTTAAATTTGTGAATACTGAATCTATTGATCTTCTTTTGGATCTATTCAATACCATATATAGAACAGGTATAATACCTAACGAATGGCTCCAATCAACATTTATACTGCTTCCCAAATAAGCCAATGCAAAGGAGTGCAATAAACATCGCACCATAGCCTTAATGAGTCATGTCTTGAAATTGTTTTTAAAAGTAATTCACAATAGAATACATAAGAAATTAGATGAAGGCATAAGTAATACACAAATGGGATCTAGGAAAGGACTGGGAACACGAGATGCACTGTTTGCAGTAAGTGTTCTTTCGCAGAGATGCTTAGATATTAATCAGGAAGTATATGCCTGTTTCATTGATATTAAGAAGGCATTTGACAGAGTGCAGCATAATCGACTTAAAGAAATTTTATTAAATAAAAACATAGACAGTAGAGACATTAGAATCATCTGTAACCTCTATTGGAATCAAAGAGCAAAAGTGAAAGTTGAAAACGAACTGACCAAGGATATCCAGATTCGCCGTGGGGTCCGCCAAGTGTGTATTTTATCACACTTGTTATTCAATTTATACAGTGAAGCCATCTCAGAATTAGCGCTTGCCGAGATCAGTGAGGGCCTTATAATAAACGGTAAGCCACTTAATAACATAAGATATGCTGACGACACCCTCCTTCTGGTAGGAACACTAGAAGAACTGCAACACCTTGCTGAACAACTAAATATACAGGGTGGTCCTTAAGTAATTGTACAAAAGAAACCGCAGATTCTATACTTTAAAATATTACGATTTAAGCCAACTTGCTTTAATAAAATATTGATATTAAAAAAGATACAGGGTGTTAAAATGAAAATTTAAAATTTTATTTTTCGCTATAACTTTCATGTTTGTAAACACTTATATACAAAAATTTACAGCTGGATACTATTTAATATCTGAAATTATAATTTGATGAATACCTTGATATAGCTAATAGAGGGCGCCACATATGCCACATACGTGGCATAAATTTGCACTTAACTTTTTTGTTCTTTAAGATACCGGTATTTAAAATAAAAAATATTAAAGATACATTATTTTAACAACAAAAAGGTATACTTATTAATAACTCTAAAACTCAATAGTTTTCGAGATAATCGCATTTTACAAATCAACTCCATAATTCTGATTTAAGGCAATTACTCCAGTCAATGAAAGAAAAATAGATAAAAACATGAATACTTCTGAATTTTATTATAAAATACCTTAATAAAGTCAATAATTAACGAAATATTAAATAAAATAAATATATCAGCAGGATAATTAATAATAGGATTTGATAAAATACCAGAATAATTGGATTTTACATCAAACATTTTATCTTAATTTGTATTAAATTAAAGTCATAATCAAAAATTTCTTTAATTCATTTGTCAATACATTCCATAAAATATCGTCTCATATTAAATAGCGTCATTGGTTCTAAAGAAACTGCTGCAGTATTTATTATAAGTGTTATGAGTATAATAATAAGTAATTTTTTGAAATGTTTATGAATTAAATAATTATATTAATATCTCACCACAAGAATATGACTACCATGAACAATCCAACGTTCAGGAAAGTTTAAAGAAGTATTTAAATACTGTCTCACTCCGCTTTCTCTGTAATGTAATGGTGTACCATCTTGTAGAAACCACATATTTCGCCTTAAGTTTGATGACAATTCTTCCAATAAATCAATAAAATCATTTTGTAAAGAATGTAAATAAATCTCACCATTCAAATTGAAAGGTAATTCGCATAGCATACCGAAACGGTACCATTTATATGCACCTTATCAAAGAAACATACTTTGTTGAAATATCATTGTATTGTAATTCGACCTATATCAGGACCAGTAATTTTACCAACAATGCGGTCTGAGGAACAGTTATAAAAAGTAAAATGTTGTGGAAATTTTTTTAATCGCTGTTCTCTAAACTAAGCACAAGTAAGTTAAAATATTTTCATATCAAATGTCGACATAGGATTTTTAGTCTGGTCAACCTTGTTCAGCTTAAAATCATTCTTGTTTGTATAAATTTGTTTACCGAAGCTAAATAATTCTAAATATATACATATATATATATATATATATATATATATATATATATATATATAATATATATATATATATATATATATATATATATATATATATATATATATATACGAATAACGACATTGTTTTGTTGACCACATGAGTCATGATTTATTGCAATCCCATCTCTAGAGGATATCTATTATAATGCTGTAAAACTATTTTTTTTGGTTATTTTATAGCATTATTAGCAATACAAATAAGTAAATAAAATTAGTAATATGCTTTATTGTCACTGAAAATTGTATAAATTTTACGGACAAAGCGTATAACAATACGACAAGAAAGAAGAAAAAAATCAGAATAAGAATTGTTTGTAGTTTTAAATAAAAAAAAACAGTAAAATTCTTCCAAACTTAAACATAAAAAACTTCCTAATTAAGAACCTACAAACTTCGTAAAATATATCTGACAAAAAATAAAAAAGGAAAGCAGATTAATGAATTAAGGGCTCAAATATTCCACCTCCTTGTGCTAAACAGTAACCAAATCTGTCATTCAGATTTCTCCTCATATTTTGGAGTAGGGCTGGTGTAATGCTTGCAGAGAAATTAAGTATTTTTGCCCTTAATTCGACTAGGTTTGTGGCCCTTTCAAACTGATGCCTATAAATGTTTTCTTTGAGAAAAGCCCAAAAAAGAAATTGTTAGGCGCTAAGTCACAGGATCTAGCGGGCCATGTAATTGTACCACGTGTACTTATCAGTCGATGAGAAACGTTTGATTGAGGAAGTCAATAGTTGCTCTAAAGTTGTAATAATAAAGTAATAATTTGAGAGCTTGGTTTAACTGCACTTCTGCTGACCTCTTTAGAGCAGCGGCGTCGAAAGTGCGAATTGCCATGATGGTTACCAACCTTCTTAGAGGAGATGAAAGTATTCTTCTAGAGAAGAAGAAGTAAATCGAACTGTGGGACTGATCTCATTCTGTAAAAGTTGTAAATATTTGGGCCCGTTTAGGTCTCCATCAAGAAAAAATGGACCGACAATATGGTCGCCTAGCACCCCAGTCCAAACATTTAACTTTTGCGGATGCTGCGTTCGCACTGCAACACTAAGGTGCTTATTAATAATACCTTGAGTACCGAGAATAATACCTTGCAATGGATGGATTGTATTTTTTATGTAATGACAATGAAGATTCGTCAGAAAATAAAATATTTTTTAAAAAGTGTACAATTTTATTTTTGTTTATTTTGTTTTTGTTTGCATAAATGCACAAAACTTCATCCGCCTAAAGTTATTTTCCGGAAAAAGTTCTTGTCTTGGTTGTATCTTTCCTTTTAAGAACTCGCTGGACAGTTCGAGCATTCACGGTAACTTTTCTAGCGATTTGTACACTATTGCAGGGTTCACTAGCTTCCAAAAAAGCACAAATACCGATATCCCTGTTTTGACGGTCCTCATCGGCAGGTATAACACGTGATTCACTACCTTCATGACACTTTTTACAACTGTTTATACACCCCGAAGTTTAAAAATGTTTAATGGTATTTTTAACTGTTGTTGTTGTAATACTTGGTGAGGGTCTATTTTCGAAGGCAACAATAAACAAATGCATTACTTCGCGTATCGAGTGACCCTGAAAGAACCATGTTACAAGTTGCACTTTTTCTTGGACGGTATACAACGTAATAGGCATTTTATTAATTATTTGTTTATTCTTTCAGAACTTCGTTTGAAATTTTTAATGTCAATGTGACAATTACGACAATTGTACCTACTGTGAAATGAATATAGAGGTAGGTGGAAACGTGTAACATGTCACAGCGATTGCCATTGTGTTGTATGGTCAAAAAAAACAATGTTGTGATCTGTATATATATATATATATATATATATATATATATTATATATATATATATATGTATATATATATATATATATATATATATATATATATATATATGTATATATATATATATGTATATATATATATATATATGTATATAAATATATATATATATATATGTATATAAATATATATATATATATATATATATATATATATATATATGTATATATATATATATATATATATATATATATATATTTAAAATGCCTTTTACCACTAAAGTAATAAAATTCATATAAACATTCAAAGTCGAAACTCATTTGACTATGAAGCATATGGAATCCTAAACAATAAATCAGAATAAGGAACGATCTACTTTAGAATCGAAAAATTCAGTGATACTATTTGTGATCTACAGCTTTGATCGATATTTTAAACACAACAGAATTTTGAAATATAGGTATGTATAGGTGCATTTAGAAAAGCAAACTAAAAATTTTATATAGAATGGCTAAGGAAGTCGTTAACATTGATGTAGAATAAGTACATAAATCATTTATATTTATCTGGCCAAACATTTATTAGGGGCTTGAGTAATAAAAATGATACAAACGAACAAAAGTTTTTGATACTTGTGACATTTTCCGAAAATGTTTGTTCAAAATTAATACGGACAATATACCTTTATATTTTGATTATATATTTACTATTATATATTGACAATATATAATAGTAGATGTCATTCCAATAAATTTCAACAATTTTTTATATAAGTAAACAATAATGGTACAATTATGAAGGTAGAAATACAAACCACTGCATCCTTTGTCGGCGTGGTATGTGACGTAGTCTTGTCAAATATAGAAACTTGTTTGGAAGCGCTGGTAGTGGTTGTTTGAGGTACAGTTTCAACTTCTTGTTGTCTTTTAGCTTTGGGGTCTGTAGCAACTCCAGCTTCACGTAGTTGGGGGTCTTGTGTTCCTGCAGGCTTAAATTGATCTTCAGATGTACAGGGTCTTTCTGTAATTAAATAAATCAATGAATGTTTTATAAAAAACTGGCAGCGCGAAATTGTGAAAACATTGCGTAACCGAATTATTTTGTTTTAGATGTAGTTCTGGTCATGAATGTAAGGTAGATAAATTTTAAGATAGATTCATATCAAGGGACTATAATCAATATTATAACTTCGGAGAAATCATTGAATATTGTAATCATTCATCACAATGCTCAACTATTTTTCTAGAATATTTATTTAAATATGATTTTCTGGGTTTCTAAGATGTGGATTAAAATTATTTCTTTATTATGTATATGTCATCTGCAATTGCGGTACTCATCATCTAACGTTCTCTAAAAAGAGTTTGGGTAAAAAAAATGAAAAAGAAGATTTTTATGATGTACTAAAAATTTTGGTGGTAAATAAAAATTTAGTTAATTTTAAATATTATTACGTGATTTAAATGACAGAATAGAAAAAAAAAGTAAGACTTAAAATAAAAATTTAATGAAAGAACCAACAACGATAACTAACAAAAAATGGAAAAATCTACATAAAAATCTACAAATCTACATAACAAATAAGCTTACAATAAAAAAATATATTATCATAAGGTTTAACACAAACACATTTAAAAATATAAGAAAACAAAAATTAATGATAGATTATGTAGTCATTCAGCATAAACAGAAAGTGAATGTTAAAGGTCTGATGTCACACAATTTAAGAAGTGATCATTGTTTGGTATTTTGTAATATTAGATATAATGAAAGATTCGATATTCGGAATGGGTTTTTTGTTTTATCATAAATTTTTACTATAACAAAGTCCTTGCCACTTAAATCAGATAATCCACTTTCAGCACCACTTTCACAAAAACCCAAATCACTTCTGCCATCATAAAATAAAATATGCTACTCCGACAGAATTCATTTTCATTTTTCTATTATTTATCTGATTTTTTCTTCAAACACTTTTGTTGTTTAATTTTTCTTAATGCTCTCCTTAGAGAGCAAGATTGCTCCTTTTTTTAAGAGTAGCAATTTTTTCCATAAACCTGCTTGAATAACCTACAGACCTGGTATTCTGTGACCACTTGTTCAGGATTAGATATTATTCAGTTATCTTATAAATCATAATAATACTAGTGTTACATAGTGTTATAAAAAAGTTTCTGTCCTACGGTGAAGTTCTACGGCTGCTATGTGGTAGAAGGCTGAGCAAACGAAAGGCTTTTAGAGTGATATTAAAAATTTAACTATTTAAAATTAATAAAACAGGTCTATCAGGGTTATCATTGTATGCTTACAAAAATGCTTTAAAAATACAAGAAATTTTTGTGATTTCTTGTATTCAGAATCGATTACAGCCAAAGCAGAAACCATTGGACCTTCCCTTTTTTAAATCAGTATTTAATATTTTGAGTGAAAAAATAAAAAATAGTGAAATACAATGTCCCATTCCATTCATAAAACAAAAAATTTTTATAGTTTTTCCTTGCCCGGCAACTATATTTTAGCTACTTCTCTTTTACCATTGGGAGAAATCAGGTAATTTATTTGGTAGTCTGAAAACACCTTCCGTTTTTATTTTAAATTTTATCAGCGAAAAATGTATGTCTTTAAATAATAACTTTTAAATTTTTAAAATACTGTGACAACTGCTGTTTACTAAATCCCATTATACTTGCTCCACCGGTTTATTAGGTGTACCTAGGCATTGAAAGACGATTTTGCTTCATAAAGTTTCCAGTGCAATCTCTACCCACTAGTTTTAATTTCTTAGGCAATTAATTATTGATCATCACATCAATATTAAAAAGAGCATAAAATATTTATACGATAGAGCAAAAATTGCTCATTTTAACGAAAATTCGTTCTTAGATTAGAATTTTTTTTTATTAACATCTGTCTTATTAAAAAAATGATTATTCTTTATCGTTTCTAAATAAAGAATTGTCAACAATCAAACGAATGGAACAAAATAACTTAAAACGAGATCCTACAGCATACACACCGAATAACACGGGGTACATAACAATATCATATATAGAAGTAACAGAAAAACTTAAAAAAGATAGGAAATTATGCCAACATTTCAACGGCATTGATATTCTCAAATTAAAAATGATTGCATGTATTCGAATGAACTATCTTACAATAAAGTCGTCCCAGGAACGCAACTCAGCAATATTTTAACGAAGAAAAATATTAAATTCTTCAACTCGTTATGCAGGGTAAAGTATTTGGCAGGAGAGGACCGGGACGCCGTGGTATCTCGTAGTTGAAAAACCTCCGACAATGATTTTGGGATGACCTCCGCGGGGCTGTTTCACAGAGCAGTCAACAAAACCATTATAGCCTCAATAATCATTAACTTTCGGACTAGACAAGGCACCGAAGAAGAAGACAAATACAAAATGGTAAAATTTCACTGTCAGTTTCAGATAAAATGTCATGCTCTGGATTACAACAGACCTTCACATTTAGAAATGGGCAGTTGCTCATATAAATAGTGGTAATCTTCTGGTATTTCTTTAGTTTGGCACTGTTTCAATAAAAATTTCCTCTTAGTTTCAGCAATTCGCAATTTTTTAGAGTTAAGTTTTCTTAGTTTATTCCGAAAGCTTCTCTCTGACTGATCTATTCCTCCTGACAACACGAATGGTCTCTTCATTCAGTTTAAGTGTTCTGTATTCTCCAATGTAATTATATCTAAGAAAACTAAGATCAAAATAAAACATGGCATGCCACCATGTTTAATTTTTTTTGTCATCGTATTGTATTCGTTAAACCCTGTCACAAACACCACCACAAATTGCTCAAAAATTACCAGAATAAACTTTAGATTTAGGTGGAGGCGCAGTACTAATTACTAAAACTGCTTACTAAAACCAATTAATTTTTTTCATTAATTGTTGCTGTTATTTGCTGTATTTTATAATTTCTAATATATTACAAAGCTAAATGTATCTTTCGTGTAGGAGAATCGTAATTCTTTTGTAATGTACTGCCTATTTTTTTTCTATTTCTCGTTCGTCGCGTAATTTTAAATATACTTAACAATTTTTTCATCAAGTAAACTGATACGTACTTTTGGCAGGATTTATTAGCACTATGAAGTGAATCATATTTAAGATAGCTATGGTCTTTCTGTATAAGTATGTGTTCGATAACATTAAAATGTAATTTTTGAACTATCTATACAAATACTGATTTCGATTTTAGCCTGAAATGAGTCTGAAATAATGATTACATTACAAATTAACATTATTAACCATGATTACCTCCGTAATCATGGTTAATAATGTTAAAAACCAGTTTACTAAGGTTATGCCAATCTCATAGCTACCTCATTCACTAAAGCAATAATTATTATATATGTACCCTTTTATGCATCAACGTCGGTGAGTTACCCGATGCCTGTGTCACATCCTTCTCAAATTCTGTCGTCCAAAATTAGAGAACGCGTCGCGAGAGACGTCGTTTTATAAGAGCGTTGAATTTAGTTGGTGCTTTTTTAAATTAAATATATTAAATTAATTATTATAATTATATATTATATAAACAATATTAAAGCAATAATAGTAATGTTGCTTTAACAACCAATACTGATGATATGGATCAACTTAAGGGACGCTTTATCCAACGAAAGAAGTAATTGGTGACTACCAGTAGAAGAAGAAGATCGAATGGATGACAGATGAAATATTACACCTTGTGGACAGAAGGAGGGAAAATAAGAATAATTCTGAACAATATAAAGAACTGGATAGAACTGTCAGCTAAAAGATAAAGAATCCAAAGAGGAATGGTTACAAGAAAAATGTCAAGAGATTGAAGAGTAAGAACGAAGACACGATGGTTTTAACATGCATAAAAATCAAGGAGTTTACTTATACTGACAAGAAAAAACAGTTTCGTAGGTTAATAGACGAGAACAACAAACTTACTGTAGATAAAGAAGAACAGTTACAGACTTGGGCAAATTACATAAAAGATTTGTTTACGGATTATCGTCATATTTTTATGAACACTCTTGATCTGAATGGACCAAAAATATTGGAAAGTGAGGTGATAAAAGCTATAGATCAAACGAAAGATGGAAAAGCAACAGGATGTGATGAAATACCAGTCGAATTTTTAAAAGTTTTTAACGAGAATAACCTGAATGTAGTATTGAAACTGTTTAATAAGATACGCAATAATGGTCAAATTTCATCGGACTGGTTGAAATCTATATTTGGGCCCCTTCCCAAGAAATCAAATTCTAAGACGTGTACTGAATATCGCCTTATAAGTTTAATGAGTCACATCCTTAAAGCATTCTTGCGTATTATCCATTCCAGAACACAGCATAAGTAAAACACAGTTTGGTTTTAGATGCGGTTTTGGAACTCAAGAGCCCCTCTTTGCAATACAAGTCTTGATTCAAAAATGCCGGGATCAACAGAAAGATGTTTACTCCTGTTTTATCGACTATGAGAAAGCATTCGATACTATCAAACATGATAAACTCATAGAGCTATTATATCTTACAGGACTTGACACTAAGGACATCCAGATTTTAAAAAAGCTATATTGGAATCAAACAGCCCACATGAAGAATGGACATATGGTGAGTGAAAACGTAGCCATTTCGAGGGAGGTTAGACAGGGCTGTATTCTTTCGCCAGTTCTTTTCAACCTGTACACGGAACAAATACTTTTAGAGGCACTGGAAATATCAAAACCATAGATTAAATATATATAAGTAGATCAAAACATAAATATGACCAAACGCAACATGTCATACACATTCTTGTACCTCGTGTGGCCTGACTTAAAGGGGTCGCCTGAAAAATGTATTGTATTTTTACAAAATTTTGCAATATATTTAATTCGTTAGAACAATTTTAACATTTGTTTTTAATACGTAATTCAGTCCTTTACAAATAGTTTATTATGACTTTCAATGTAAAATAATTAGGGAAGCAGGAATTCAACAATTTAAAATTTCCCATTGAATTTCCTATGGCCCGTTTAGCGATTCACCACCCGGTATATATCATCATCAATAAGAAAATCGCGTCCACTGCTGGACATAGGCTTCCCTCAGTTCTTTCCAGTGTTCTCTACTACACTGGGCTGCTTGTAGCCAGTTTCCCGCTACACGTTTATATATACCGGTATATATATATATATTATATATATATATATATATATATATATATAGTAGTTTTGAGTTTCTTTGAACCGTATTATATATATATATATATATATATATATATATATATATATATAATATATATATATATATATATATATATATATATATATTAACAAATTGTATTTATAAATACATATTAAATTTAGTTAATAGCTTTAAAAACTAATTATTGTTGTGTATTGTGATTGTGATATGCCAAAACAAATAAATAGTCTGTAAAAAGCTGATAAGCTTTCATATAAGATAGATTATTTTGAACAAGAAATAATGGCGGGAAGTTTTTCTTATTAAAGCCCTAAAAGAGGTAAGTTTAAAATTTAGAATATATTATAATCTATTAAATTTGTGTTAAAATGTTTTCTTATGTATTTTAATGTGTTGCAGTAGTCTTAAAACTAAATGTATTTACTGTTAATATAATAGTTTAACAAATAGTTGACATTTTAAAAATTCGTCACTTACTAACTATTCTGATGTTTTGGCAACGCTGTGGGGTTCTGACGACGTAAATCTTGAATGACTGACGTGCAAGCTTTTTTATATGAAAAATGGTATACACACAAAAACCTAATTTGACAAAAACAATGCCTTTTTATCTATGTATTTCAAAAAGACAAACGAAATCAAAAATAAGAATAATTTTAACCCCGACACTCTTTTGAAGGGTTTAAAAAGTTTCGAGAAAGTAGTTAAAAAGTTTATTCTATAATCTTGCTAGGGTACTAGACATTATGCATATAGCAAGTAAGGTAATTATAAGTAACATAACATCAGGCTCTTGGCTTATGCTTCTTACTTACTTGTAATTGGATTTTTGCACGGTTTTCCAGATTTA
Organism: Diabrotica balteata; assembly: GCA_918026665.1. Lineage (NCBI taxonomy): Eukaryota > Metazoa > Arthropoda > Insecta > Coleoptera > Chrysomelidae > Diabrotica > Diabrotica balteata. Next base: position 90,276,903 of record OU898278.1, on the reverse strand, counting down.
GGACAAATCACGATTTCTTCAAAATCAGGTCCAGTAGTAACAGCTTTGTTTTGGCATGTAATGTCATTACAGATTTCTATATCAAATTCGCCTAGAAGAGTAAAGGTGTTTTTAAAACTAAGTCTAAAGTTGTTTCTAAAGCATACCTTTCATAAGAGAAGATTTTGGCATGGCAACTGTCTCCTGCTTTGGCACCGAATGTTCTCTTTTTGTTGTTGGTAGAAAAGGTCTCGCCTCATCTGGCTTACCCGTTGCTTCGGTAATTTCTGTTTGGACCTAAGTTAAATATAAAAACAAATAAATTTAAAAAACTCTTTTATGTATATTGTATTTATACTAGAAAAAATTGTCAATTCTCTTTAATCCCTTGATGGAAGTAATGAAACGATTCACCAGAATATACTTCTTTAGTATTTTTTTTTAAATAAGGATAAGTAAAAGTTATTCCAAAAATCAGACTAAAACAGTCGTGGAATATCAGATTAATAAATACAAAAATATGCAACTTTCTAATTAAAACGGATAGATATCTGCGACTTATAAGAAAGAAAAGAAATATCATTCAATTATTTTAGGAGAAAATATCTTTACAGTAAAGTAAGCAAGCAAACTAGAACCAAAGAAGGAGTACCAATGACACCAATGAGTGTCAATGAATTGACAATATGTAGAACTAGAACGAGCTATTGACCAGGTTAGAGCAAAAATGATAATAATAGGAGGTTTAACGCACGAATAGGCAATACAGTAACTCGTAATAAAATCGAGATGTAACAAAACTTCTTCTTTTTCAGTGCCTTATCCGGTCTGGATGTTGGAGATCATCAAGGCTATCATGGTTTTTTGACTGCTCTGCGAAACAGCTCCGCCAAGGTCATCCTAATCCATTGTCGGAGGTTTTTTAACCACGAGATACGAAGGCGTCCCGGTCCTCTCCTGCCAAATACTTTATCCTGTATAACGAGTTGAAGAATTCAATATTTTTCTTCGTTCCGTATCACTTGAACGAGGTACTCAAGCTTACATTGTTTCACTTAATTAAGCACTTCTTTTTCTTTTCTCATGCGCTGTAGAACCTCAACGTTGGTGACATGGTCCACATACAATATTTTTAGTATCCTCCTGTAGATCCACATCTCGAAGGCATTAATCCGCTTTTCTGTGGCTTGCGTCAGTGTTCAGGCTTTCTCCATATAGTAATACTGGAAGATTGTAGCCCCTCACTATCCGCATCTTGGTTCCCAAACTGAGATCACTTCAGCACAGCAAGGATCTCAACTTGATGAATGTAAACCGTGCCATTTTAATTCTGGTTCTAATCTCTTGAGCGTAGTCCCATTGTGAGTTGAGGGTAGTTCCGAGGTAAGTGATTCTGTCGACTCTCTGCATCTATTTGCTGCCTGCTATTAGTGCCGCAGAATCTACATTTGCACGGCTGACAACCTTGGATATTTTGTTTTCTTAATATTAAGGTTTAGTCCGTATGTTACGCTCATAGTTCTCACTCGGTCTAGTAAGGCTTGTAGATCATTTAGGCTGGTTGATAGTAACACAGTGTCATCGGCGTAGTGGATATTATTGATGTATTTATCGTTCACTCAAAATACCATCTCTAGGTTTGTAAGGGTAACAAGACTGTTCAACATAAAAACAAACCAAACACATAATAAATAATACATTTTTCAAGAAAAATTATCAACACAAATATACATTAGCAATACCTGAGGTCAAAATGGATGATATTACGGTATAGTAAACAAAAAAATACAACAATGTGTTCTATTATGTAAAATTCGAAGAATATAAAATAAAACAAGATTGTAACATTAACACAAAACAAAAATTCATAGAATATCTGTGCCAAAAAATATTTCATAGAAGATTGCCAGGAACAAAATATTAAAAATCGGTAAAATATTAGAAGTGCAACATGCTTGATACAGCTTTAAATAAACTCGATAAAAACCTTAGTTTATAGAGCAGGTAAAGATAAAATTCTCGATAAGAAAACAATCCAAAGTTTTTACGATGTGGAATGCAACAACCACAAAAAGCATACAATCACTATACAATAATTCTAACAAATAAAAATAAAACACATTCAGATTAAAACGTGAAGCGATTACTTACAATCTTTGATTGTTAAAGGCAAAGAGGAAACCTAACCATCTCCATTAGAAATGGATAAATCCGGAAAATTACGTGTCAACGAAAACGTAACAGAAACACTAAGAAAAAGTTGAAACATACAAAATCACACGACGTAACAAACGAATTTTTAACATACGGGAGACCAACATATGCAAATTTTAAAAGTAATTCAGAAAAACAAATTATTCCTCAAATTCAGGGCTTTAATTTGTTGGCTAAAAAAATAGATTTGCCAGAGGCTCAAAAAAACCGATGACAGAAAAAATTCTACTACCGGTAGAAGAAAGAAAGACATATAAATAATATATATATATATATATATATATATATATATATAATATAAAATTAATGTTTCTTGGGTTTAGGTTGTATATGTATAAGGACAAACAGATATTGTAAAATATCTATAAATATCTGTTATGTAATATTAAATTGTAATATTAAATTACAGTATCTGTTTGTCCTTATACAAATATATTTTAGAATCTTGACAAAGGCAAGGGTTTCCTGCCGAAACGTTAATTGATTGCTATGGAAAATAAAATCTAGTTCAACATGTAATATATCCTAATTAAACCTAAACCCAAGAGACATTAATTTTATATTAAATATAATACGGTTCAAGAAACGCAAAACTACTATATATATATATATATATATATATATATATATATTATATATATATATATATATATATATATATATATATATATGTACCTCGGAGGTAAAGCACACTATGTCCATTTTTATCGAAATTTAGCTTATTGCAATTTTATACATAACTTTCTGGCTCTACACATGGGTAAACCATACTATGTCCAGAGAAAATTTTACGGCAAGTTACCATCTTTTTAATAAACACCAAGTCCAGTTCCAGTCAGAGGTAAACAACACCATGTGGACTTGGTGTTGTTTACCTCTACTAAATGTGTGCATCATCATTTGCCATCCGGACATAGTGTTATGTACCCTTTTACCTGGTGGAATTGTCATGAGCTAAAATCATTGCAACCTTTTTATTTAGATTGCAATTGTGTTACGATTAAAAGTTGTACAATAAATTCGTTGTTTAATAATTGCAAAATGGATCCGAGCCCTCGTGGAAAAAGTATATTACAATTACTGTCATGTAATATTATAAATAAAACAACACTTACGGGTAAGCTATTGTTTAATAACACTGATTTTGTATTTTTACAACCTTAAATATTTAGTATTGTATATTCTTTTGTATAGTGCTCAGAATTTCAAACTGTACGTACATTGTTTGTATCTACCGTTAAAGTAAAAGTATAAAAGTATATAAGAATGTTTTTAGTAAAGAATTTTGTTTGTGTTTTTTTTTAAATGACCATAATGTGGTATGATTGTTGTCAGTTATTTAATTAACATGCATTGCCATTAATGTTATTGTGGTGTAAGCCGAGACAGGAATTTTACCAAGCAATTATCAATATATACCTACTCGTATGAACAAAATACTACAAGAGATTGGGTATAATTTATTTACCGTTGTTGTTGATACACAACATGTTGTATCACAATAATTGATACCAACAGATTAGAGTAAACAGATGTTTCCAGGTCTATATTTTTTTAATGGGAGTAACGGAAATTGCTCAGTAAATTTCGGTCTTTGGTTATAAGGATTATTTTTGTATTGGCCAATCATAGGCCTATAATATTAGCCTATAATTCTTGTTACGAGGCTGGATTTGTTTCAGAACCACCTGGTCACTACAGTAACTTCCAAGGTAATGGTAAGGAAGTGGAATTGGAGATGAAAATTCGGATATTGATATAACCTATATATGAGACATATAAGTAAACGAAAGCGAAAACAAAGGTAAAAGATAAAGTTATTATTACTCCTACGACTAGTGAAGCAATAACAAAAAATCTTCTTAAGGACGGTTTATCTCTAAGCAGTGATGCAGGCAATTCCAATGAACATAGAAGTTATTTTAGAAGAAGAGAAAAGTGGCAAAAAAGATACAAAATGTAACTAAGTGCAAACAAAAAGGTAAAAAACGTGTAGTAAATGAACAAAATTGGGCCTGTAATGTTCGCAAATGAAAAATAGCTGGTTGGAAAGAGTATCACAGTAAAAGAGGCAAAAACATGCCTGCAAAATGATAAAGTCTTCTTGCATGTGTCGCATGAAATGCTCTGAAAGATTGCCAGAATACGAAAGACAAAAAATTTTCAACTCATACTGGACTGAGACATCTTCTGACATATCTTCTCATGTGTCGACATCCAACCTACTTACTCTTCGATTAAAAAAAAAGACCTACATTCTACCACATATAAAAATAATACACTACACTACTATTTTACAGTGAACAATCAGCGATTAAATATGTGCAAGGTTATGTTTTTAAACACACTTTGTATATCTAATTTAGAAGTAGTAAATATGTTGAAAAAAAACTGAGCCAGGAGGTTTAATAAAAAAATTCATTATTCCAGAGAAAGGAGTAAGAGAGATTATCTTGGCACAGAACTTACGATAGAAAAGATGTATCAACTGTAATTGATGAATGCATTGAAAGGCATACAGATTCAAAGCTCAGAACAAAAAAGTGATTGTACGCAGATATTTTAATAATGACTTCAAGTTGTCGTTTAAAGTACCCGAAATATACACTTGCGATACATGCAGTACATTCACCGTTCAATTGAAAAATAATCTTACTGCAGATGAACTAACCAGTGTACAGGCTGATCATGATGCTCACCTAATTGAATTTAAAACTCGATATAACTTACAACAATTGGACTTTTTAATGGCTAAATAGTCACCAAAACACAAAGTACTATCTGGTGATTTGCAAAAATGTTTGCCTTCACCACTAACAAACAATTGTATTAATTTCTACAAAAGGAAGCTGTGGACATTAAATTTTACATTATATGATGCCAGTGATTCTTCTGTACAATATATGATATAGGACGAATCGAAAGTGGCCCGAGGTGCAAATGAAATTGCCTCGTGAATTTTGAAATGGGTTGACAATACAATTCCAGGTAGTCAAGTAGAGGACATCACTCTTTGGACCGATCATTGCTATGGACAAAATAAAAATATAAGTATTATAATGTTCTGTTTTTGGATAATGCGTACATACCCTCAAATAAAGACGATCAGTCAAAAGTTTTTACTGGAAGGACACACACATATGGAAGCAGACAGTGTATATGCTTTAATCGAAAAAAAATAAAGAAACTGTCCAATTTTTCCATTTTAACACCATGGGACTGGCAACAGCTAGTTAGGTAAATATCAGGTAAATACTCAGTGCACAATATGGAACTTTCAGAATTTAAAAACTTCAAAACGCTGTTCGATAAAAAATTGTCACCTTTGTAAGTAGAAAAAAGAATGTTAATGAAGACCCTGTTCTACCGTCAACATGTGTTTTCCTACAAGTCCAACAAGAACACATTGGAAAGCTCTTTTATAAGACCGATTTCATTAATCAAAATATGTATGAAGTGGATTTCACGAGGTATCGAAGACAGCAAGTAACGTTTACAGCCCAATTAAATCAAGTCTCAGTAAACCCATTACCAATCACGAAACAAAAGTATAATAACTTCATTGCACTACTGCCTTTTGTTCTGTCAGTTTGTTATGCGTTTAATCAAAATTTAACACATAGCGATGTAGCCACAAACGATTACCCACAAGAAGATGAAGAGAATATTGAGCCTCTTTAACAATTTTAAAACTTGTCGTCTATAATTTTACTTTATTTAACTTTACTTAATTTAATTATTATAACAATATAATATTTACCCCTAATAAAATAATAGTATAGACTGTGTAATGTGTTTATATTGTTTATTTCGTAGAGACCTTAACATGCAATGTCACATTATTAAAAAAAGTTGTTAGAGTTAAACAACACTATGTCCAACTACACATTTAAAAAAAATTATATAATGAACGGTAAATTTCAGGTATGTAACACTTCATGGAAGGAAAAACGATTATACACACCACAATAATAATATATTAATCTTGGTTAAATATAGGAAACATTTGCGTATTTACTGATTACAAATTTAAAAAATGTTAAAATTGCTCTCCTGAAAAAGTAAGAAAATGGACATAGTGTCCTTTACCTCCGAGGTATTTATATATAATAATAAATAGAAATATAAATATATTTGAAAAATAAGAGAAGTGGCCAGAATGTGTCAAAAAAGTCAACAAAAAACATAAAAGACAAAAAAGGAGTACCTCTAAATAGATTTACTCAAGAAATTAAAAAGATGGGAGAAGTAACTTGGGGACGTTTTCATAGATGAAAGAGGTGAAATGCAGGAGATACAAGAATTAAATCCTTTAAAAAGACAGAGGATCACGATAGATTGATTGCTATCAAAATTTCTAAAGACAATAAGGCGACTGGATTAGGCAAAATACTTTAGAACTGTTAAAACTAGTAGAAGCGGATAACTTGAAAGTATTGGCAGATTTGTTGAACAGGGTGTACGATACGGGAATAATACCGCAAAAGTGGCTGAAGTCAGCGTTTATAACCATCCTGAACAACAATCAGCAAAAGACTTTGACTATCGAACATGGAGCCTCATGATTCATACTTTAAAAGTACTGCCCAAAGTAATACATTATAGAAAATGAAAAGTTAGGGAGGAGATAAGTGAGACGCAGTTCGGGTTCGAAAACGGAATGGGTACTCGAGAAGAACTTTTTGCCATTAACTTACTGATTTAGCGATGTCGTGACGTAAACGTTAACCCACACTTGTGCTTTGTTGACTGCGAAAAAGCTTTCGAAAGGGTAAGATATGAAAAACTAATATCAATACTTATGAATAAGCACATTGACAGTAAAATCATAAGGATAATCCAAACATTATATTGGAATCAAAGAGTCTTAGTTAAAATTGATGGAGAACAGTTCAGAAGAAATTAAGATCTGAAGATAAATTAGACAGGGATACGTTTTATCGTCACTGTTGTTAACTTATATTCTAAAGAAATCTTCAGAAACATGCTCAATAATATGCTGAGACGAGAATTACTATAAACGCTTAAAAAACAAAATATAGGTTTATTACAAAACTACCACAAAATATACACCACATATTGACAATAAATGGTATCGTGATAAAACAAGTAGAAAAATGTCAGTACTTCTGAACTTTGATCAATGAAACCAATGATCATACTGTAGAAATAAACAGGCGAATAGAGATTGTCATATCAACATTTATATAAATAAAGCCACTGCTAACGTGCAGAAATCTTAATTTGAAAATCAAATTTCGTAGCATTTGATGTTATATAACTATATTTTCAATATTATTATATGGAGCTAAGACTTGAACATTAAAAGAATCCATGTAAAAAGAATGGAGGTTTTCGAACTCTGGTTATACCGCAGAGTCTTAAAAATATCACGAACTGATAGAATTACAAATAAAGAAGTTCTGGGATCGTAAGAAACAGAACTAATCACCACTATGCAAACAAAAAAAACTCGAATACCTAGGCCAGGTAATGAGTGGACCAAAATATGAAATTTTGAGACTCATAATACAGGGAAAGATTCAAGGAAGAAGATCTGTTGGCCGAAGGCAGAATTCTTGGTTGAAGAATCTACGTGAGTGGTATCAATGCAGATCGATTGATTTATTTGAAGCAGAAAGTTCAAAAATAAAATAGCTATTATGATTGCTGACAGTCGTAGACAGATGGCACTCTAAGAAGAAGAACAATCAAAACCTTAAAATATTCCAAACTTACTTCAACAATGCCACCTGGTAGATACTTTAAAGTACTTTTTATGGTTCCCGTTGGCCCTTCCGTTTTAACTCCAAGAATTCCGTCTTGAATTACTGTGGTAATAAGAGCTGTTTTTGGTTTTTCAAATTCGAAATTATATTTCTCAACTTCTGAAGTGGCCTCCTTGGTTACCTCAACTTCCTAAAATGGATATTCGTTTTATTAAATAAGCAAAAATAATATAGTCCTATTGGAACCTCGATGGAAAGCGAAAGTATTTAATATTTTTTTTATTGCTAAACAATAATTACCGTTATCGAGAATACATATTAAAATTTTATTATCTATTAATGAATATTTTAAGTGATCGGAACTAAACTGTAATATCGTATGAAACGAGTGTTTACTAACTATTAATGCAATAAATCAAAGCATTGTGACTTTAAAAATGCTTTTAGCTAGAATAAAACAAACTGCGAGCCATGTCTACGATCAAACACAACTGCAAGTAAAACCACCTCTATATTCTAACCAATTAAATCAATTATCGCATAACATTTACTTTTGACCAGTATCTATATAGGTATGCGGTATCGGGTTGATCAACTGCTTAATATTCCCAATACTGACATACGGAAGTGAATTTTGGACCCTACGATAAGTAAAAAGAAGATAGATAGACGCCACTGAAATATTCTGTTAAAGAAGAATGTTACAAATTCCGTGGACCGACCACAGGATGAATAATTCAATTTTAAATGAATCAATAGTCAGCAAACGACTCTTCAGCAAAGTTCATCTACAACAATTAAAATACTTTGTACATGTTATGAGAGCAGACACAGTCAACATGGAAAAACTTAGTATCCAAGGAAAGGTAGATGGCCTTAAGAAATATTAATAAGATGTGTCAACCAAATTTCAGGAATATGTATAGGAAGACCTATGCATAAGTTAAAAGAAATGACTAGAGATAGAGATCTTTGAAAACGGATAATATATATTATCACTACACTCCCTCTGGGAGGCCAGGACTGAAGAAAGAGATAAAGTAAAATATATGTCTCCTAGTGATGCAATGCAGGCCACAGTAAATTGGCTTATTGTTCAGTCCTTACAATAAGGATTTCGACCTGCATAGAAAAATGTAAGCGGAGATATGGTAATACTGCACTTTGTTTGCATTGGTGTGTTATATATTATACAGGACATGGTGCTAAAGAAACAGCATTCAGACTTCACATGTCCGAAAAACTTTTCAGGCCATAATAATGAAGATACCTCCAATATAACAAAAATGATAGCGTCTCATAAGATAAAATGCTTGGGAAGCAAACTAAACCTTCGTTAGGATAACCGGCTGCAGAATATATTAGCGGAAACTCTATTACGGGATTTTATTTTCCCGCCTGTGATTTAATGTCCCCAGTCATGCAAGATACGGTTGACTTTTTCAACTTCTCGACTGTAGAGTATGCAGCTAAAGGCTTGATAAAACAGCCTCATTGTATGCAGGTATCTATACTAGCGCATGTCCAATAAGAAAGTCTGCTATGACTCTGAGATGATTCTTGCTTGTTTTTGATAGTACTACAACCCTATTATCATATGTCAAATATAAATTTTCCCGTGTGTTTGAACGGGTATGCTTTCCTTCTTTTGTCTTCGAATCTAGGCTTTGTTTTCGGTTGCGGACGATGCCCCTTTGATAAGTGCATCAACTCTTTCATTGACGTGTATTACCAGTGGTATAAAACCCATACCAGTGTGAGACCGCTAGTGTGTCGAGTATTTCTCGGCATTTCCACACTAACCTGGACACGGTTTTGTTATATTTTTAGAAATGCAGCGTATAAAAAATAAATTAAGAATTGAATTTATATAAGGTTGAATGCTCGAATAAATGAACTTTGATCAAATAAAAGGCAGATATCGAGCACAATTTAATTAATTTATTCTTGCCCAAGTACTTTCGCCCCCTAGAGCATCTTCAGGGACATTTCGTCAATTGTGGCCTATCCAACAAGAATAAAATGTTATAAACATAAAATTGTACATCACACTACACTACTGGAGACAGAAATGATTTCTTTTTATTTTAAAGCTTCGCCTATTTTAAACATTTTAAAGTGTTTATCCTTGTGTAGCGCTTGACTAATCACTGCACTGAGTAGTGACAGTGCAGTGATTAGTGAACAGTGCAGTAGTGTCTGGGGGCTCGGGAGACTGAGACCCCGGAAGCCCTGAGGAAGGCATCAGAGAGGATGCCGAAAGCTCGGCAAAATGGATATCGACGCGGTTCAACCCGGAAGACTGGTGAGTTTGATATTAATTTTAAGAGTAATATTAATCTTAGCTCTAAGTTTCATATATATATATATATATATATTATATATATATATATATATATATATATATTATTATTATTTGTAGTCTCAGCAATTGGTCTGTGTGAAATAAAACTCTATTTGTTATTTCTCAATATTTCGTCACGATTTTGTGACTTCTTCAGGAGAAAACTGTAAATTTATTATAATTATTATATGTAAACAAAATGAATATTTCAATACTTACAACTTAAGATTAAAAATTTTAAATTTTGATAACATGCACCTTTTTAAATTTTGCACCTTATTATATGGATAATACTGTCACAATATGTAATTGTTTATTAAAACTTATTATATTATATATAAAACTTATTCGCTAAAAATTGTACAATGGGAATTCACTCTATAAAATATTGTGGTTACCATAACTCCCAAATAAATTAAAATCAAAAAAAATGTCATTTATCTAATTGGATATGTTATCAAAATTTAAAATTTTTAATCTTAAGTTGTAAGTATTGAAATATTCATTTTGTTTACATATAATAATTATAATAAATTTACAGTTTTCTCCTGAAGAAGTCACAAAATCGTGACGAAATATTGAGAAATAACAAATAGAGTTTTATTTCACACAGACCAATTGCTGAGACTACAAATAATATTTAACACAGTACGGTCGAGAATAATTTGATATATATATATATATATATATATATATATATATATATATATATATATATATATAACAAGTTTTATATAAATATTATTTATTTTTAATATTTTGGAAAATAAAAAAATTGTAATATAATATAAACTAAATTTTTTCTATTTATGTCCATGTCTTAGTTAAGGATTTAAGGATTTTATTTTCATCAAAAGGGGTGCTTGTAATGGTTGAAAAAAGTAGGCTCATTTTATAAGTAAAAAATTAATTTTTGTCTACAAACAATGCACTCTAAAAATGTTTCAAATCGTTAAAAATATTTTTTAATTCATTTATGACAAAGGGGGTGGTTGTGAGGGTTGAAATGTTGAAATTATCATAAAATGTTATTTTATAAGCAAGAAATTATTTTTTGTTTAATAAAATGCACTCAAGAAATGTTTCAGACCAATAAAAATATATTAAATTAATTTTTAAAAAAGGGGTTGGTTGTGAGGGTTGAAATGTTGAAATTATAATAAAAAGTTATTTTATATGCAAAAAATTAATTTTTGTTAAATAAAATGCACTTAAGAAATGTTTCAAACTGATAAAAATATTTTTTAATTAATTTTTAATTCATTTTTGTCATAAGAGTGGTTGTAGGGGTTGTAAATTTCCAATAAATAAAATATTATTGTATAGCTAGGGTATTTATTTTAATTTGTATTTAAATACATAATTGAAATGTCTCAAGCTGTTACGACTTTTTTTTCATATTATTTTTATAAAAGTATTAGCTTTTAAGGGTTTTTAAAGGGTTTTAAGGGTTGAAAATTGTGAATAATTAATTTTCATATTAGAGAACACATTACAATATTTACCTTATGCAAATAAATAAGATTTAAGTGCATAAAATAATTAAATCCGTGTTTTTCCCAGTTTCTTCAAGAAGGGGTAGTTTTCACCCCTTAAAAACAAAAAGCGCACCTAGAGCGTATCTAACTTTTGAAGTGGAGGGTAAGATAAGCTTAATTTAAAATTTTCAAATAAATCGATGCAGTTATAAAAAATTCGGAGGTATTACCATATTTTAAGCCTCAGTAACTGGAGTAGATGGGTATTATAATCTTTTCGATGCTTAAAATTATTGTCTGTATGTATGCCGCCTTACTAAAAACGTTTCATCTTGCTATTTAACTAAAGTCATAGAATGGTAAGATTCGCTTTTAATTTGTAAATTTCTACAAATACAACTTTCGCAGAATTTGGATATAAAATTGTACATAGTTCCTACGAAATTTCTAGAAAAAGTATAAGAAAAACAAACAGTAACTACAGTTTTTTGGTAAAAACAGTTATATGAAGTATATATTAAAGGAGGTTAAAACCAATAAGTTAAACTCGCACCTACCAAACTCAAAAAACCACCTTTAACTTGTTCCTCTCTCGGTATATCTTGTTGGTCCATCAATTTTGCAATTTCTGTGTCTCTTCCTTTGTCTGTATCTGTTTTAGCAGCAAAATTTTCGGTTTCGATTTTCTAGAAAAAAAAAAAATAATAAAATACATAAAGACTATATGCTATTCATATCTGTCAGTCATATCAACACATGAACAAGGATAAACAAAATAAAATGTTTGATGGAATGTTATACTCGGTTCACAATTTGTTGATAGCTCACTACAAGTTTAATCCTAATTAGAGAACTGAAATACAGAGAGGATAGGTAATACGATATAATAGTAAAAACCAACCTGAAACTGACGGTTTAAGATATTTTCGACTAACCCACCTTGTATCTGCAGTAATACAATAGAGCGGTCAACCTTTTAATCCGATTATAAAGGTTTTTTGGCCGAACAGTGACGTAGAGTATATGATTGAAACATTGATTTGAACTAAATAAATATATTTTTTAAATTGTATTTTTGTTTTAATAAAACTTCTTTATTTTATTCGAAAATAAAAAGTTTCTTGCCATCTGTAAAAGATACATTTATTTAATTAAGGGGAAAGGCGCAAAATGTCGCCTGGCAAAATTTTCAATGTGTTTTAAATGTATCTATTATTTTCGAATCCGGAGAAAACTAATAAATATTTTTGAAAAATTTAAACGCAGAATGAAAGATTACATTATTACTGAAAACTTCTACGATATTTATTTTAATATATGTTATGTAACAAGGTGAAAATAAAAGAGAAAATATAGTATAATTTTTAATTGACAATATTGCATGCAAAAGAAACTTTTTATTTATTCTGCCTTTAAATTTTTCAAAAATGCTTTTTAGTTTTCTCAGGATTTGAAAAAAAATGGATACATTTAAAACACATTGAACAATTTGACAGGTGACATTTTGCGCCTTTTCCCTTTAATACCTTACGATTACAACTACTATTCTTACCTTATAGAATTACGATTAGAAAACTATTCAAATTCAAAATAAATAGGATCAACTTCGGAATCTGAGTAGTCTTGAGGGTTAATAATTAGCGGTTGTGTCTCTACGGTTGCATCAATTATGTTATTAAGATCCCACATTATTTGGTCTTCTTCTATTACATGTCTTACTGCATCTTTCCAGTTTTGTTCTGTAATGTGTTGTAATCACTCGTATAACCATTCACGTACAGCTTGTATTTTATATGACGTATTTTTTTTAGCCACATAACTTTGCATTTGTGCCCAAATGAGTTCAATTGGATTTATTTCGCAGTGGTAGGGTGGAAGTCTAAAAACTGTGATGTTTCAGCTTTCCGCCATTTTGTCAACTACGTATTTCTTGAACTTAGATTTGTGTTGCCGGGCAATTTTTAAAAGTTCTGCTTTTACCATTCTATCTTCGTAAGGCAGATACTTATTCCGCAGCCAGTCAAGAATATCCTGTTTCTTCCACGCAGTCGTTGGAAGTATTTCTACTAGTCGTGAATGTAAAGGTGCATTATCTAATACTAGAATTGAATTTGGTGGTATGTGTTCAATCATCTGCACCAAATACTCTTCGAAGACATCAGCTGTCATCTCCTCGTGATAGTCTTTTATGCTTTTCGACTGAAATTCCAACAAACCATGCTTAACAAATCATTTTTCATTGACAATGTGAGAAATTATTAATCTACTGCCTTTACCAGAAGATGGGCAGATACCAGTAGTCCATAAAGGCTTGCCTGGAGCTTAATATATTTTTATCTGACCAAATTTTTTTAAAGTATGACCTGAGTTTACCCACGTTTCATCCTGGTAGAAGATTGGCCTTCCTTCAACCCGGAATTTTCGTATGGATCTTAGATAATTTCTTCTCCAACATATTATCTCCTCCCGGTCAATCAAATCAAAAGTGATTTTCGGTCTGATTTCTCCCACCGGAAATTTAATTCTTTTAAAACTTGCCACAATTTAGTTCGTCCGATACGAGGCAAATTCAGATCGTCTCTAACTTCTTGTAAAATTTTATTTAGGTTTGGTATTTCTTTAAAAAAAAAATCCATGAATTTTCCTTCGAATACCATTTTTGGCAAATTCATCAATTTCAATAGGCTTTTTCCCTCTCTTTAAATGTTCGTTTGTGTTTGGGTTAGCTATACCGTGTTTTTTTTCTTTCTGATAGGAACCTATATATAGTTGACTCCCCTAAGCCAGTCATGTTGGCACAACTTTCGACTATGTTGCGAACAGTGTTTGTGGTATTCTGAGAAACCAGAGCATCGGGAACATTCAGGACAATAGTCTTCTCTCTTGGCGAATAGACAGATTTACTGACTATACGCAACAGTACCGGTGTAAAACTTGATGATGTTGATGATGAAGCCATCACAAACAATCCAACAAAACGAGCACGAGCGAAAGGTACGTATATGTTCGTAGGTATATGGAATAAAAATCACTCACGCACTACATATAATTTGCAAAAGAAATATTCGAGACGTTAATTACTGCCGTAGACGCGGAAACACCGACGAGCCGTAAATTACATGCGATCAAAAACGTACTAAACAAAAAAATTGTTTTCGTGCGTAATAACTTCACCCTTTCAAGTTAAGTTTCGAATATAAACTAAACAGACGAGGCACGTGGCCAAAGCCGGCATCTATACCCATTATATTATTAAAAATCTGGGGAATTCCATCCTAATTATCTTGCAACGAATAGTACTTTCGGATATGAATACCAGGTTTTCTAGTAAAGTAATTAAACGCGAAGATTAGTATTGATGGTTAAATTATTATTTTTATTAACATAATATAATAATAATAACCAACATTAGCCGTGAAAGTTTTAATTGTTTTTTGCTAAATATATTAGTATTAAAACGTTATTAATATTAATATTAATTTTAATGAATAAACACCTCAGGAACGCCTATGATGATACAAATTTAACGACCGTTAGATGACTTTAAGGCATATTTCGTGCTATCAACAAATTGTGAACGGATAATAAACAGATGAAATGATTACTATTATAATTGCATCCATATTTCTATCTACCCTCGAAAAAAGTGGCGATATAAATGTTTAAGAAATTCGAGTAGCCGCTGCCCAGGGACGTATTGTGATATTGGTTGTTTCACGATTTCAAAGAGCAGAGAAATCTGATTTTGGAAAAAAAAAACAAAAATATTTTACATTCAAGAAAATAATATTGTTAAAAAAACATTAACAATAATATGTCCACTGTTTAAGATTAATTGTACTAGTCTTCTGTAATCATTTTATACATTAACTACATTGTTTATTGATTTTTTCTAGTCGGCGCTTGTGATTTCTGATAGCTCATATCGAATTAAATTCTGGATAATTTTCTGGAAAATATTTTTCCTCCGAATCTTTTTTTTTTACTTGTCCCCAAATAAGTTCTATGGGATTAAAAATGTATAAATAAGGTGGTAACCTCAAAACAGTATAGGGCCATGTTCTATTGAAATCGTGTTTAATAAATATTGTTTGTCATAAGTTTTAGTACGAAGCACTAGTTGTCTTCAAAATACAAATCATTACCTGGGAGGAGATCTTGTAGTTCTTGTTTTGAAGATGAACTCTTCGATTTTTTTTGGAAGTCTTGAGTGATAACTGGCATTGTTCACAATTATCACACTGCTAAGTGTTATATTAGGAAGTAATATATTCTTAAACCACTCTTCGAATATATTAGAATTCATATTCTGATGATATTCTTCACTACAACCATTTGAAGATCCACAGTTAACAATAACCATTCGAGAACCTTTATTCGAAGGTACGCCTCTCTGCTGGCACCTAAGCGAACCATCAGTCCAACTGTTGCTAGCGGTATCATGCCTGTGATTCCATGTCTCGTCTAAGTTATGAATTTTTCGCCTTTGTTCTCGCGTTTGGTTATAGAATTTTTTTCTAAATAATGTAAACGCCAATGTATCATCCTCTTACTTTCCATAATAGCCACTCGTTTATTAACGATTTTGTATTTAAATCCAAGTTTTTCAGTCGTCTGCGTAAAGTGATTTTATGGCAGGTTCTTCCCATCGAAACAAACTTGTTGAATATAATATTATTTTTGTTATTAAATTTTTTGAGTACTCCTCGTAAACCAAATTCCTTAAACATTTACCAGTCATACAGCCTTCAAACATATGAAGATGTTAATATTTTGCATCTGATCTTATTTTTCTCCCTTTAACAACACTCTTTACAGTGTCACGCATAGTAGAATACGGAGTTCCTGTTAGAAAGGTCGCTTTTCTTATAATACTACCTTTATAACTATTTTTAAGATTATTTTGCAAATTTTGTAAACGTTTATACAAATTTTCTTGGATTGTTAATTCAAAACAATCCTTTTCTTTGGAAGTCGTAAATTATTTTCTCAGATAGTTCCAGTTTCAGTATCGTTGTTTTTTATATTACTTAGATAATTGTCGACTTTTACATTTTCTCTACTACTACTTGAGTTCTCTTACTCCCATGGACAAAAAACTGTAATTTTTCCCATGTGTAAACATTTTCTTTATACACAGATAGACAGTTAATAATAAAAACAGACTGAAAAAATAATAAGAAAATACTACAATTATAATGACCTCCTCAACAGAACGAAATTTCAACAAAACTCAAAATTGAAGCAATTCTCATCTATAAACAACTTAATTGCAACTAAAAAAAATTCAGTTCCTTTAAAGATAAGCACTTGCCGGTATATTAACAATTACATTACTCATTGTAAATAGGTCATTTTAAACTATTTTTTTACTTTTAAGGACAAAAAAACCGTAAGATTGTCACTGGACAACATCACTAAAAAAAGGTCATAATGAATCATGGAAAATCCGGAAACAGACCGTGAACTGAGACTACCGTAGGTAAAGATAACTTCCGGAGATAGTAGTATCGTATGTGATTGTGATATTTAGTCGACAATACATTATGTATTCTCATCCAAAGCTGAATGTGTAAGTAACAAAAAACAAAATTTGTTTAATTTATTATTGTTTTGTATTTTGAAAACGATTTTCGAAGTGGATTTGTTCAGTGGTAACATGCTGTAACCTAAATACAAACTGGTGATGAGGTATTATTTATTTGTCAATTAAAATTGGCTCTATTCTGAAATAACAACAGTTTTTCCAGTATTTTATATATAATAGGGAGAAAGCTTATAGGTCCGTAGGACTTTCCTCCAAGAACTCTCCATGCTTTAAAATTAATATTGTTTGGACTAATTTTCCAAACTAGAGGAAAAGTACCGTTGTTAATACGGCGTTATACAGTTATGTAAGCCGCAGTAGGGCTTTGCTTGGTAATTTCTCTAAGATTCTTACAATAATAAGGTCATAGCCTGGGGACTTTTTGGGTTTTAATTTAGTATAAATTTGACTTCGTTTAATATATTTTTTTTAGAGGAGTTTCAAGTTGATACAGAGATTCTAGATACATTTGGATCCCATTATCATAATTATACGTTCATCTTGAGGAAAAGCCTAGAAAACTGTTTTAAGATGTTTAGCGCAAATTTTGCCTGTCTTTATTGCTTTTTGCCTAGTCACCAGCATCAGTGCGAATTGTACGGTTGTACAATTGGAGAATTGAATTCTATTCTTTATATCTCCCGGTTGCTTTCCAAAGTGAATACACAGAAGCTTGTGTTGGCGAAAGATGTCTAAGATATGAATGTTTACCATTGTTTTTGTGGTTATTTGATAACGCTTTGAACTGCGCTGTAGCTATATTCAGATTAGCCGTGTCTTGTCACCATCTGTCATCATCTGTCATCAGCTGCCATCTACGTCTTAATATTCCTTTCTCAATCATTTTTTGTTTGTATTAATTGGGTAGTTTATGAGTAGGGCCGTTTATTTTCTTAGATTGAAATTTAATTCTAATTCAAGATAGAGAGATATTTAATTTTAATGTATTACTTAGTAATTCTCTGAATTGTTTCCAGTTTGCAGATTTATTAGTCAATGTAGCAGGTGGTGTTCTGTAAAGGTTTCTTACTATTAAAACAGAAAAATGGTTTTAAGATAAATAATAACAAGAAGAACTCCTCAAGTTGTTGTTTGATAAACCCGTGGTAACAATAAAAAATCTAAGAGAAAATCTAAGGAGAAAACTAAGATAATGGCATCAACATCCAACAATAGAGCCAGAAACATCGGCCACCAATTCACTGTTGATAACTATACCTTTGAAGTGGTGAACAAATTCACATACTTAGGCTACCTGATCACTAAGAAGAACGTCATGACGGAAGATTTCAAGCAAAGAATAATCCTAGCAAACAAATGCTATTTTAACAAAGTAGACATAGGAGAAGCAGAAACTTCAAAAAACAAAAATAACCATATATAAAACCCTTACACAACCAGTGTTGGCATATAGATCGGAGACATGGACCATCTCCAAAGCAGACGAAAACCTTCTGCTTATATTTGAACGAAGGATCCTGAGAAGAATATTCGGTGGCATCTGTGAAAATGGTGTTTGGAGAACGAGGTACAACTACGAGATATATCACAGATATAAATATATATTTGGTGGTAAAGACGTAGTGTCTCTTATAAAAATAGGAAGACTAAGATGGGCAGGACATCTGACAAGATCACAGCAGAACAACCCTCCTAGAAGAATCCTGACTGGCATTATAGACTTGGGATGGTCGAGGCTCTTTTATAGGGCTGTAGCACCTATGATGATGATAAACAATAAAAAATCTACCAGATCTGGTATTTTATTTCTATCGGTAGATTATTAGGTAAATTTCCCATCTATATGTTTAAGATTATACACATATAAAGTTGTCTTCCTTTTGGAGCAGTAAATAATAAAGATAAATAAAATATTGACTGCGTGAGTCGTTGAATTTACTAAGACCAAGGTAAGTTAGTTTTTTGTCATTTATTTACATTTAGCTTCTAAATATGTAAATAATAATTTCTACTGAAAATTCGTTTTACGTAAATACGTAAATATCGCACCTAACTAAAACAATGTATGTGTTTCAGATATCTACAAAGTTCATTATTATAAAATGTACTTCAAATTACAAATCGTTTGGCAAAAGACGAGGTAATAATCTATATATGAACTTCATAAATGTTTTTGGATTGTAGGTGATTTTTATATGGAATGATAATTATCAAAGAATAATGGTAATGTATTGACTTACGTCTGCAAGTTTTGTACAAGGTCTATCAATCAAGGCGCACGCGGCATCCTCTTCACAAGGTACAATTTTCTTTTGCTAAAACAGAAGAAAAATGACAATCAATATAAAATATCTATTTCCTGTATCAACACTAGAATAGGAACCTGGAATGTTCAGCGAATGTTTCAGTCTGGTAAAATGCACAATGTTATTCAAGAAATGAATAGGTTGAATATCGATATACTGGTTATCAGTGAAGCCAGATGCCCCAACTTAGGTTGTTTTTTAAGAGACGAAGCCACAATATATTATTTCGGCAGCGAGAATAATCAACACAGACACGGCGTGGCAGTAATAGTTAATAAAAAATTTGATAAAGCGGTGGAATGCTATTTTCCTATCTTAGAAAGGGTAATGGTACTGAAGTTGGTGACATCTCATGCCAAACAGAATTTAATACAAGTTTATGCTCCTACGGCAAATGCCGACGAAGAAGAAGTATAATTATTTTACCGAGGTATCGAAGAGGCACTTAGAATAACGAAAACAAGAGAAATTACGATAGTCCTAGGTGATCTCAATGCAAAGATTGGAAAAGGACAAAGCGGAAAGTGTATAAGAAAATATGGTCTCGGAAATCGAAACGAGAGAGGAGACCGTCTGTTACAATTCTGTGAAGAGCAGAACTTGATTATTACAAACACATTTGTCAAGTTACCAAACAGACGACTGTATACATGCCAATTGTCAGCAGATACATCGAAGAAAGTAGTCAGGAAAAAGATAGACTACATTATGATTAATGAAAGATACCGTCATGCTGTTAAAAAAGCCGCGAAAGCATATCCTGGATCAGACGTGACCTCAGATCACAATCCACTTATTGTCAAGATTACACTTACCCTTAAAAATATTAAAAGACATCAAAGAATCCCTACAATAGATATAAGAAAACTTAAAGGAACTAAAGTAAAAGAATGCCTCCAACATGAACTGCATGTGAACTGTAGCAAATTGAACACAAACACCAATGATATTGAGGAGTACTGGGATCGAATAAAACATTGTCTACTGGAATCCTGTAAACAAATACTAAAGATTTCTGCTAGAAGAAAAGAAGAATAGATGAATGACGAGATATTCAATATGATGGAACAACGGAGACAATTTAAAAACAAAGACAACAATAAATACAGAGAGATAAACCACCAGATCAGGAACATGACAAAGCAGGAAAAAGAAAAATACTTTGAAGAGATATCCAAAGAGATCGAAGACCTTCAAAATAAATATGATCTGTTTAATCTACACAAGAAAGTTAAAGAACTGGCAGAACTAAGAAAACAAAATCCCAGTCGTGCAATTCTGGATAGACACGAGACTACTATAACAATACGGACGAGAAAGTACAAAGATGGGCAGAATATATCGACGAATTGTTTGATGATGCAAGAGGAGATCTGGAGCACATAGAACTTACGATAGAAGAAATAAGTCCATATATTACAAAAGAAGAAATATTACACGCATTAAAAACAATGACCAGTGGGAAAAGCCCTGGATTTGACATGCTTCCTATAGAAATCTTAAAAATTATAGATGAGAAGCACATTGATGTTTTAGTGATACTCTTGAACCATGTTTATAGTTCAGGCGTATTACCCAAAGAGTGGTTAACGTCGATTTTTATTTGTCCGCACCATATTTGAGCACCATTAGCTTGATGTCTCATGTGCTATAGTTATTACTAAAAGTCATCATTATTAAAAGTCATCCAGAACCGAATATATCACAAACTGGACATAGACGTTAATGATACACAATTTGGTTTTCGCATAGGCCTGTTAACGCGTGAAGCTCTTTTTACGCTTAATATACTGATACAAAGATACCTGGACGTCAATCAAGATATATACGCGTGTTTTATTGACTATAATAAAGCATTTGATAAAGTACGACATAAACAATTAATGAATGTTCTGAAATCAAAAAAGATCGATTACAACGACCTCAACGATCATATCAAATTTATACTATAAACAGCGAGCAAAAGTACGTGTTAACGAACAACTGTCAGAGGAAATTGAAATTAGATGTCGAGTGCCTACTCCGAAGATATCCTGAAAAACGTTCTTGAGGGTGAAACAGCTAGAATAAAGTAAATTAAGTTCCCATTAACAACATTATATATGCGGACGACACTGTGATCTTAGCCGAAAATATTGAAGATCTTCAGAGACTGATGACCAGAATAGCGGAGTATGGAAAAGAGTATGGTCTAACAATGAATGTCAAGAAGACGAAATTTATGAGAGTATCGAAAACTTAAAGAAATAACGAAAACGGAACCAACGTCGAACAAGTGGACAAATATGCATATCTGGGAACAATGATTAACTCCACAAAAGATTACATTCAGGAGATCAAAATCATAATAGGAAAGGCTAGAGAACATTTCAACAAAATGAGAAGAGTGCTATGTACAAGGGATTTAAAATTAGAACTAAGAGTTAGGTTGGCGAGGGGCTATGTTTTTTCGACTTTATTTTATGGAATGGAATCTTGGACCTTAAATGCGACATCAATGAAAAAACTGGAATCATTGGAGCGGTGGGTGTATAGAAGAATTCTGCAAAGTATCGTGGACAGAGCACCTCACAAACAAAGAGGTTCTGAGAAGGATGAATAAAGAAGTAGACATTTTAAATACAGTTAAAACAGGAAAATTGGAATATCACGGACATATTACACGCGAGGATGTCAAATAAATTTAATTTTAAAGTAAATTTGTGGCTTACTCCCAACAAAATTCCGATTTCAAACGATTTCCACTTCGGAAATCAAACCTTCCAATCCTATATTTAATTTTAAAATAAAATTGTGGCTTATTTCCAACAAAAATAGTAAATTGCATTAAGATATCACAAGAAAGTAGCTTCAGAATAATATAAACTTTACAATCAATACATTCGTCGTATATACAACATAAATATGGAATTAACTTATTTAACTCTAGTTACTAATATGCCATTTATAGTCAAGTTTTAAAATATTTAAAACATATATTTGCATATAAAACATATTTAAAATATATGTATTAATACTTTAATATTTTTTATGTGACTTTCATCATTTAAGTTTATTCTTGATAAACTATAGTTTCTTTTGAGATATCTATCCTATCTATCTAGCCCATATATTTGTTCAATAGATACCAAATATTTAACTTTACTTACATAATAATAATAATAATGCATCAGCTAAAATTTTCGCTATTACTAACTATTTGTATTGATATATTTTGCAGTTTTAAGTATCCAACTAAGTTTTCCAAATCCTGCCCATACCAGTCTTGCTCTTCTAGTGATTTCCGTACTTTGGTTCTCTTTGTCAAGTTTTAAAATTTGGCTTAGTTTTTCTCATATTTATTTTTAGGCTGACGTTTTGGAAGGTACCACCGACGGTATTCAAAGACTAACAAAAATATTCAATGAAATATATTTAAACAGAGTAATATCAAGAGCATGGCCAAAGGCGTTTATTGCTTTACCAAAGAAAACAAAATCATCCGTATCCTGCAATGATTTTCGGAACATCAACTTAATAAGCCACATTTTAAAGTTATTTCTAAAAATCATACATCAAAGGATATATAGACCATGCGAAGAACCATTCACTCGTATACAATTTGGTTTTCGGAACTCAGTGGATACGAGAGAGGCTCTCTTTAACATACAAGTGCTATTTCAACGATGTAGAGATGTAAATTGAAATATTTATAAATGCGTAATTAATTACATTAAGCGTCGATACAGTAAAACACGAAAAGCTGATGGAGATATTAAAAAATATTGGAATAAACACCTGTGTATCTAAAAATTACATAAGAATAAGTAAAGGATAAAGATTTACTCTAATCAAGCATCGCCTATCCGAACAAAGGCTGGAGAATCCGATGACATTAAAATCAAACGTGGAGTCCGACAGGGATGTATACTATTACCCTTACTGTTTAACATATACTCTAAGTAAATCTTTCAAAAAGCAGTAGAGTATGTTGAACGGTGGTATTCGCTAACAGTAACAAAGTCCTACAGGAGTTAATGAATAGAATCACAGATGTGAATCAGATATATGATCTTTCTCTGAACATTAAAAAAACAAAATGTATGACGATCTCTAAGAAGGAACAGCAAATTGAAAGAATCAGTATGAATACTGTGAATGGTTCACCAATAGAAAGAGTAAAACATCCATGTTTATCACATTCTACGCTTGCTGGATAGCCCATATTTGACGAAATGCCCCTGAAGATTCTATATTAAACGAAAGTACTTGGGCAAGATTTAATTAAACTTGTGCTCGATATAATTGCCTTAATTTTCAAAGTTCATTTATTTGAGCATTCAACCTCATATCAATTATTTCAAAAAAAGATTTATTAGGACTCATAAAAATCAGGTTACTACAATGATATATCTTTCCTATACTGTTGTACTAAGTTGAGTCGTGGACTCTTACAGACGCTACCTGCAAAAAAATTGAGGCTATTGAAATATAGCTTTATCGTCGAATCCTGAAGATATCCTATATCGACCACGTTACTAACCAGGATGTTTAATGAAGAGTGCAAAAAGGAAAATAGTTGTTAACCATAATAAAAGCAGCCAAAATCTAATAGCACGGTCACGTTACGAGAAACAATGAAAGATATGGGTTGATGCAATTTTACAAGGAAAAGTTAAAGGAAAAGGTTGGAGATATTACCTCGCCTTGTATTTTCATTTAGTTGTACTATTATACTTAAGTTTTATATATATTATATATTAGTTGTCTATGTCTTGAATCTATTCTATAATTATTAATAACTTCTGTGGCCCACATTTTGATACTAGGAAATGCCTTTTCATATTCTACGAAGGCAAGAAATACGGGTAGTTGATACTAATTTAAATTCTCTATCAGTGTTCCCATTGTGAGCAGATGGCCTGATGTTATACAGTGATTAGTGCTTTACCACCCGGCTTTTTAACGTAAGAGATAGAAAACACAGTTAACTTGTAAAATAAAAAGAGATGAAACTCGTAAAGATGGGAAATAATCGATAGAAACCTGTAATTTACATTACATTACATTACCACCGTCGATAGTCTCACACCTTTAGACGGTATTATAGTATTAGAAGTGTTTAAAGTCGCTTTAAAACCCGGCAAAATAGCGGAAAGGATAGAAGATGGATTTTATGAGAAAGAATGAGATAAAGACGTGGCTATTTGACTTCAGTCATAATTATACGGATGACCGCGAAAATATTTTATTTTAATAATTTCTGATGTAAGAATAAATGATTGAATAAATTAAGAATTAAGGCAAAAAACATTAATTAGTAGCGATTTTAAATTACAAATCTTTAAGTTTAATTAATAATAAAAATAACTGGTGTAATACTTAGACACGTGGTCTATTGACAAGAAGATTGGGGTTTAATTCACACCAAGGATAAAATTTTTGTTTTACTCAATCAAAAAATAATAGAAAATATGATACATATTAGGTATCAAGTTTTCGAAAAACTCATTATTTACAATTTATTCTTATTCCAATGTTCTTAAACGGAAATACAAAATAATTCAAATTCAAAAAGATATTTATGTTTATTTTTAAACACTTCTAATACTAGTAACGACTGACATGAATGTTTAGTGATTCAAATCAAAACGATCTCTGCATAATTTCAAATTAATAAAAAAAAAAGAAAACCATATGTGGATTTTGAACTCTAATCGTCTGCGTCGCAATGTCGAATTCTTACCACTAATCCACGAAGGATTGATGTTTATTCCGTGACAAGAGTGTATGAAACTCCTCAAATCATAGTAGAAATTATTCTTGGTTAATAATTTAAAACTTTAGATTAAATAATCACTATTAATTAATTTATTTTATTCACATTTTTGCTTTATTGTGGTCAATCATTTTTTACTTTATGCGAAATTAAAAAATGTCACTGAAATACGTTACACATACGACGTCACACATAATAATTATGACCGTGATTTAGCTCGAAGCTAACGTCTTAAGGTGTGAGACTATCGATAGTGTTAATGCAATGTAATTTAAATTATAGGTTTCTATCGATTATTTCCCACCTCTACGAGTTTCATCTCTTTTTATTTCACAAAGTAACTGTGTTTTCTATCTCCTACGTTAAAAAGCCGGGTGGTAAAGCACTCACCACTGTATAGTCCTTGCGAAAGCCATCCCGTTTAACCGGTTTGTAATTATCCATTTTGTAAGCTAATCGATTGTTAAAAATTTTCATAAACAGTTTGTATACTTGACTGAGCAACGATATAATTCTTTAGGTCACATTTGTTCCCTTTTTCGTGTTAGGGTATTACTAGCGTCTTATTTCAGTATTTAGGGATTTTGTTATTAAAGAGACATCTATTAAATAGGTCTTTTAGAATTTTAACTGTCTTGCTTGTTTTAAGATATTGGCAATTATACCATCGTATCCTTGAGCTTCATTATTTTCTAATTCTTTTATAGCTCGTTCTATTTCTAATCTCTCTATATTTGGTATTTCTATTTATTTTATTCGAATCCCTGTATATTTGGTAGTACCTCTGATCCCATGTTTTTATTTTTCGTTTGAAATTCTGCTTTGTTGATTCATTAGGCTGGCTTTGCGTCCTTTGCGAGCTGTACAAGGTGTCGTACAAGTCTTCGACTATCTTTGTTATTCTATATTTATCCTCTTCTTTATCAATGGTGCCTTTAATTTTTTTGGACAAGCTGTGTTCTATTAAGTTCCCGTTTAATTTTTTTATGTCGCGCTTTAGTTCTTTTTCAATTATATTATTCAATTTTACGTATGCTTGAGTATGGCTTTTGTTTTCCGCTAGTAGTTGTATTCTTTCCTTCATTAGTTGTTCAGCTTCGTTTCTTATTTATTTTGTCTTCTTTAGTTCTTGTTTTCTTTGCGACTTGTAGTTCGGTTTCGAAAAGGTTTGTATTTATGTCGTCAGTTTGGCATTGATTAAGTGAAGGATCTGATTCGAAGTTACCCGCTAAGTCCTTTTGGAATTCCTCTTCGTGTATTTTTAATTTGAATGCATCTATTCGCGTTATTTTTTTTAAGATCCTTTTTCTCTCGTCTTTTATGTTAATATTTATTTTCGCTTCAACTATACGATAGTTACTACCAGTTGTTATGTTGTTAATTGTTGTGACGTCTTCAAATATTCTTTTATTGTTTGAGGGAAAATAGACTATTTCATTTTTGGTAGTTCCGTTAGGTGCGAGTCATGTCCACTTTCTGCTGGGTTTCGTTTTATAAAAGATATTGACAGCATACATGTTTTCTTTATTACTAAAAAGCTAAAGTACCATTGCTAAAAAGCTAACCACAGGAACACCTGTAGGAAAAAGAAGCAAAGGCCGACCGCGAATTAGGTGGTTAGATGGAGTAGAAACCGACCTACGAATATTAAAAATCAGAAGATGGCAACATGTTGCCAAAAACCGAACAGAATGGCGACGAATCTTAGAGCAGGCCAAGATCCACAGAGGATTGTCGAGCCAAAGATGATGATGATGACATGTTTTCTTCTTTCTAATTATTCCATTAATAATATTCTCAGCTTGCTTTTTTTGTGCCAAATCCAAAATTTCCAATCTGGTTTTTGGAGTCTTTATTCCAATTTTGGAGTTATAATCTCCCATCATTATTATTTTAAATTCTTTATTGTTGTTTATAACTTTCTTAAGATCTTCGTAAAAAGTAATTATTTCACCATCAGTTGCTTTTTCAGTTGGAGTATAAACCTGCAGAATCTTTTTTGTAAATATTGTTTGTGAATTTAGTTTTAAGATCATGTACTGTCCGAGATTCTATGAATTATTTGAATTTGTGATTTTTCTTCTTCTTGATTTTCTTCTTCTTGTTGATTAAGAAACTTACTCCACCCTATTTATGATCTTACTTGCATTTGTAGTAGAGCCTTTTGCTTGAATGTACGTTAACATACCCTTCACCTCTTCTTTTAACTTCTGATAGTCCCATTATGTCCCAATTCATGTTTCCAATTTCTCTAATAGTTCGTAGAGTTTTTCATTTTTAGCCATAGGATATACGTGGTATGTTTCTATATTGAGTTGTTTATTGTTCTTATTCTTCTTCAATGTATCAACTTGTTCCCCCCTCAGAATCCTTGGGGCAGATAATTACTTCGGTGTGGGATGATGGAATAAAATTTTTACCCACGTGCGGTACCTTTTGTGTCTAAAATCGACATTTTTAGCTTTTTTAGAAGTTTTGACCATATCCCTCCACGCTGGAAAGATGGATTGGTGGGGTAGAAGAATGTGTACTATCGATTGTTGCAACCAAGGTTAAGTCCTACATAGCATATTTTTTTGGTTCCTTTAGTTTTAGGCCGTATTTATTACATGTTTCTACAACGTTTTTCATCATCCTTTGGAGCCCCTGCGTTCTATTTGCCAGCAACACTGTATCGTTTAATATTGTTTATACGTTTTGTATTTTGAAAACGATTTCCGAAGTGGAAATTGAAACGTCAATAAACGTATTTTTATCTTTAATTGTGGCTTATTCCCAGTTTAATAGTAATTAATTGACCAGTTACAGCAATCTCATCTTCTGATTCGTCCAAGGCCTCTCTAAACATGATTTCCGAGTATATGTTAAATAATGCCAGTGACAATATGCAACCCTGTCTAATTCCTTTTTCGACTGTTGACATCTCTGTCTCTCTGTATTAGAACTTGCAAACTAGAACGTGCTTTCTTCGTTCCGAGTCCTGCTCTGAATCCAAATTGAACTTTACTCAGGTGGTCTTCTAATTTGGTATATATGCGCGAGTTAATGATAGTAAGGAGTACTTTAAGTACATGGCTCATCAAAGTAATTATTCTATGTTCTTTACATTTTTGACCGTTGGCCTTTTTAGGAAGTGGAATAAATATTAATAGTAGCCAGACTTTTGGTTAATAACCAGTTTCGTAGATGTTGTTGAATATCTTCGTAAGAGCTGTGATTTGGTGTGCCTTTAATAGCTTTAAAATTTCACCATGGACCTCATCAGGTCCTGGTGATTTCCCATCTTTAATCCGATTAATAGCCATAGTTACTTCTTCGTTTGTTATTTCTGGGCCGTAGTGATTGTTTATTTCAGTCGGGCTTAGTGCTGCATCGTCGAATAATTCTTGCATATATTCTTTCAATCTTTCATAATTTATGTTCAACGCTAGTCAAAATCTGGCCTTCAATGTCTACAACTATGCCTATATTGCGTTATTTTCTGTTTTCTACCTCTTTAATTTTTTTGTGCATATGGACATCGTCATATTTGCGTTGTAGTGTTACAATTTCCGTACATTTCTCCGTCAGTCATGCTTCTTTTACTCGTTTTATTTTCTTTAGTATAGTCTTATGCAACTTTTTGTATTCGTTGTTATTTTTACCTTTTAATTTTTTCACTCTTCCATCATCTTTAATATTTCATGCAAAATTGTGGTAATAGATGTCGTTATTTCGTTCCACTGTTCTCCTATGCCTCTAGTAGTGTCTTCAACTATTTTCACAAAATTCTTATTAATTTCTGTTTTTACTTTTTTCTAGAGGTCATTGTCTTTTAGTTGTTCTATCTTGGGCCTTATTTTCTTATGAATTATTTTAAGTCGTATGTTGATATTTGCAACCAATAGACTATGTTATGCTTTTGAGGTGATAGAATTTCTAAATTTTTTATTTATATTGATAAAATCCATTTGGTTTCTTCTGATTTTCCCTGGGGTATCATTGGGTGATTTCAATGTATAAAGCGTTTGTGGGTGTAATTTAAAAAGTATTCGTTACAATCATCTTGGCAGAATTGGATCAGTCTTTCTCCTCTTTCGTTTCTTATGCCAAGACCCTATGATTCCACAACATTTTCGACTGTACCTTGTCCTATTTTGGCATTGAAATCGCCCATGATAGTAGTAAATTCATGTTTTTTGGTCAGTTTTAGGTAGTCTTCTAAAGTCTGATAAAAATTTTCTATTTCTTCTTCAGTGGATTCTGATGTCGTTGCGTAGACCTGAATGATGTTTATATTAGAGGGATTTGAGTTAATTTTCAATATCACAACTATGTCTGATATGGGCGTAAATCCTATTACTGCTTTAGCTATATTCCTTTTTACTATTATCGCTGGGAGTAGATATAACTAGTTATGGAGATGTTGAAGAAGAAGTACGACAACAAAGCTTGAAAGCAAGTAAAGTGGCGGGATCTCTTAATGACATAGTCTGTAAGAACAAATACTTAAGACAAGACCCAAAAACAAGAATCTATAAAGCAGCAATTAGATATATATTAACATACACGGCGGAGACAAGACCTGGCACATCTAAAACGAGACGACTGCTAGAAACAACAGAGATGAAAATACTTTGACGAATATTAGGAAAAAGTCTGTTGGATAGGGAGAGAAGCGAAAACATAAGAAGAGCATGTAATATAGAAGACATAAATAGATGGATGACAAAACGAAAACAGGAGTGGAACGAACACATCAGTAAAATCGCAGAGGATAGAATAATATGAATAGCACGACATGTCACCAAATGAACGAAGACCTGAATACATACTGAAATAAGGAAAAAAAAAGAACACTATTATCGCTAAAGGCATTTGACCGTTGTCACCACCAGAAGATGGTCACCGCCCTACAAAGAGTAGGATTGGATGAGAAGGACATTATAAATTTATACTGGAACCAGCGTGCTCAAGTCAAGGTCGAAGACCAGCTGACCGACCAAGTGAAGATTATGCGAGGAGTAAGACAAGGATGTGTGCTATCGCCGACTCTTTTCAATATATACTCTGAGGAGATTTTTACTGAAGCCCAAACACAAGTACAAACCTAGAGATGGTAATCCGTGTGAACGGTGAATACATCAATAATATCCGCTACGCCGATGACACTGTGTTACTAGCAACCAGCCTAAACGATCTGCAGGCCTTACTAGACCGAGTGCGAACTTTAAGCGTAACATACGGACTGAACCTTAATATTAAGAAAACTAAATTCATGGTTGTCAGCCGTACAAATTTAGATCCCGGGGCACTAATGGCAGGTAGCGACGAGATCCAGAGAGTCGACAGATTCACTTACCTACCTCGAAACTACCCTCAACTCACAATGGGAGTACGCTCAAGAGATTATATCTAGAAATGAAATGGCACGGTCTACATTTATTAAGTTAAGATCCTTGCTGTGTTGCAGTGATCTCAGTTTGGGAACCAAGATGCAGATAGTGAGGTGCTACGTTCTTCCAGTGTTACTATATGGAGTTAAAGCCTGGACACTGACGCAAGCCACTGAAAAACGAATCGAAGCCTTCGAGATGTGGTTATACAGTAGGATACTAAAAATATCTTATGTGGACCATGTCACCAACGTTGAGGTCCTACAGCGCATGACAAAAGAAAAAGAAGTTCTTAATTTAATTAAACAACGTAAGCTTGAGTACCTCGGCCATGTGATACGGAACGAAGAAAAATATCGAATTGTTCAACTCGTTATGCAGGGTAAAGTATTTGGCAGAAGAGGACCGGGACGCCGTCGTATCTCGTGGTTGAAAAATCTCCGACAATGGTTTGGGATGACCACAGCTGAGCTGTTTCGCGGTGCAGTCAACAAAACCATGATAGCCTTGATGATCGCCAACATCCGGTCAGACAGGGTTGTATACTATCCCCACTGTTATTTAATTTAAATTCAGATATAATATTTAAAGAAGCGCTGCATAATTTGGAATGGGGCGTGAAAGTTAATGGAATTCTGATAAATACAATCAGATATGCAGACGATACAGTTATTTTAAGTGATGACATGAATGGATTACAATGCTTTTTAAATGCCATTGATAAAGTGGGAAGAGAGTTTGGCCTAAACATAAACTGTTCAAAAACAAAACACATGGTGTTTAGCACTTTAGCACATCAAGATGCACGATTATATGTTGATGGTCATATAATTCAAAGAGTGTCCAGTTTTAATTATCTTGGTTGCCATATTACTGAACAACTAGATCTAGATCAAGAGATAAAATTTAGAATTGAGATAGCCCGCACGACATTTTTAAAAATGAGGTCATTCTTCTGTAATGATAACTTGCAACTTCAACTTCGAAAGCGCATGGTTAAATGCTACATTTGGTCAGTCCTCTTATACGGTGTCGAAGCATGGACATTAAAACTAGTCACCATTAATCGTCTGGAGGCCTTTAAGATGTGGCTGCACAAACGTATACTAAAAATTCCATGCGCGGCTATGCTGACAAATGTGGCAGTCCTTAAAGGAGCAAATACTGCTCGCGAGCTGCTTGATAACATCAAATGTAGAAAGATGGCCTATTTTGGATACGTAGTATGGGGAGACCGATATAATATTCTTTAACTTATTATGATGGGTAAAACCGAAGGACGCAGAGGAATTGGTAGAAAGCAGGCCTCTTGGTTGAAGAATATCAGGGAGTGGACAGGAATAAAGAAAGCTGAGCAACTATTTAGAATAGCTCGAGACAGAGACAGTTTCGTCATGTTAATCGCCAACGTCAAGGGGACTTGATAGGACACGTTAACAAGAAGAAGTTCATCTATAATTCTCATTCGAGAAGTTGGTGATCGAACTTCATTACATCCTAAAATATCTATGTTCAGAAGAGTCATTTCTTGAATACTATTTGCTGCTTTGCCTGCTTGGTACATGCTTTGAATGAAATTAAGTAAATTAAAATAAATTAATATGAATTAAAATTACATTTCCTTAATTTCAGATGTTACAGTAATTCCAATGATACTCGGTCATCAGAGCCTTGTTTGTGATAACAAGGGTCACCAACATGAAGGTGAGGTTGACTTTTGGGTAGAATACATGATCATGACATATGATCAGGCTAAGGCTTAATAAAGATGTAAAAATCATGAATACGAAGGGTGATGCATAACTGTTGAAATTATGTGTATAATAAAGCGACAATTAGAAATGTTATTTAAATGGAAGCGTATATATAGTCCTGATAAGTGTCTCATTGTAGTACTGAGACAACATTTATCGATGAGACTAAATTTAAAATTTTATTTGTTTCAAAAAGAGAAATGGCAAATCAATGTATTATGAGATGGAATGTACGTAGGTTCGTCTAGCCTAAGCAAGGACTTTTTTGAAAGCTGTCCATTATAAACTAGTTGTTCTGCAAATTGGCCTAATGCACAATTTAAAATCATTCATAATATTTATTTCAGAATTCTGGAACCCTGTACTAGTTTCTAAAGGTCTAGAACATAAGTACCAAATACTTTGAAATCATTTGGTAGTCTCTAAAAGGTGTTTGTTACATAAGATCTGGTGACTTGTATTCATTTATGATATAGTTGACAGTTCTAGGGTTTTTGCTATACCACCTGCAGATTAAGTATCCATAAAACTATCTCAATTTATACAGATCTCTCTTGATAGGTGCATGCTCATTAAGAAAGCATGTTATATCAGTAAAAGAAAGCATATCAGTTCGAACCTCTATTTTACCATGTGCTTGACCAGGCATACTTTCTAAGTGAGAGTTATGTTGTGTTAGCATCCAGGCTATTTTTGAGTCATGACCTGGTATTTTTAGGACTCCTACGACTGGTTTTGTACCCAAGTCTTTTGGAATCAAAGTATCATGGCGTGAAATTCTATTTATCAAGCAACCCCTAAAAATTAAACATAAAGAACAGTATTCTATATTAAAGAACTGCCTTGATAACTCTGGACACAAGCTTGAAAACGCACGTAAAAAACTTGGTCTTAAAAAAGAAAGTTAACTAGCCCATTAGAAGAAATTCTACTCTGTCTACCAATAACAAAATAATAATTTCCATTTACCAAGAAGTATTCTTAAAATACTGTCGTGTTACAACTCGACTCGACTCTGGAGGTGCATAGAACAATGTAATAAGTATTAACATTATTCAATGTTTTCGGAATAAACTACTAAACCATACAGTCAGTAAATGACCAAGATTTACAGTTAACCATAAAAAAGTCTTCATAATTAAAGCAATAATTTGTGTCTTCAGTTAGTTGATACGTGCTTAACAGGAAAAGGTCTCATACAGTGCTTAAAATTATTTATATCAGTGACTAATGCAATAATTTATATTTTACTTGACATAAGATGACACTAATAGCAAAACCTTAAAACATTGTGCCTTAGAACGCAAAAAAGTACAAAAGTAAATTATGTAATTTTAATATATCTTACCTCTCCTACATCCTCAAATGCAGCTGTTATTGGGCATATAATTCCACTTCCAATATCTTTATCGATCTTAATAACAGTATCCTCTGTCGATGCATCCATCTTACCATCCTCTTGAATTATATTTGTATCTTCCTGTAAGTACCCTGAAGTGTCATTCTTATTTTTGCTACAAGGATAGCCGAAACGTGCACACGGTGATTCGCTATTTGCAGTTAAATTTTTGTTTACTACAGAAGTAGTTACCGGAGCATTACCTATTGAACTGGGAATATTTTCTTCTTTTTTTACACATGGTATTCCCTTATCTTTGCAAGGTGCATATTTGGTATCGTCACAAGTCTTCAAATCAACTGTAAAAAATATGAATAAATAGATCAGTAAACCATGATTTTTTAATATCAATATTAAGTCACACACTGTCTTATTCACTATTATAAAGCTTTTAATAGTTGTAAATACCAACAAATAACAAAAAAATACTTTTGTTTATCCAACTATAAATAAAGATTTACGAGTTGAAGAAGAAGCAATGTATGGAGATCAACTCTGTGAAAATAGAAATTTGATAGGTTATGTTGACAGTTTGTTATAAAAAAATCATTCCTGAAAAGTTGGAAATAAGTGCAAAACAAGATTGGAGTAAAAATAACAATCTGCTGTTGAGGACGTCGTCTATGTGTTATTGACTTACAAATGTTAATCTTTTCGTTAAAGTATCTACGTTGAAGAGACAAAAACAATTTGGTTAACAGGTTTGTTTAATCGAATTAGGAAAGGGCGACAAATGCAATATTATTATCTGTATAAAAAAGAGATATTCAACAAACTACAGGGCCATAAACCTGCTTAGTGAAACCATGTAAATATGGAATAGAGTACACTAGCCCAAAATAGCGAAGAGCGTCGAGGTGCGCAGATGATACATGACTAAGATGAACATCTTTAGCCAATTCAGAAATTGTTGCTAAGTCTTGTCTGATAGTTTGTTATAAATGTTTTATTTACAATAAGAATACATGTTCTGGTTACTTATTATTGTTTGCTATGGATTATCAATTAACAAAGTACTTTAAAGGAAAATGCATGAAAAGAGGATGAAATTTACTTTTAAATTGTTTATTGGAAAAATAATAAAACTATATCCAAATGATGATTGCAATTAAAAGGGTCAAAATGAATGGTATTTTTATTCTACAGATTAAAAGATTTGAAACAGTTATCTAAATAGTTATTCTGTTATTTTTCAGTAGACAAGCTTTAAACCGCAGTAGGAAATCATTTTTTTGCAAATTAATCACTTCTGCCTTAAAGGTGTTAGTAGTATCAAATGGCGCGCTCTCATTAGTTAACCTCATTGATCAATATTATCATCAATAGAGAAATAACATCGAACGACAGTAAGCGAAAACATCCAGCTGGGACAGATAATGAAAGTTAACAAAGAAAATCTTCTTCTTCTTCCTTCTAGTATATAGGCTTTGAAGCCTGTTTCTTCTTCGATATTAGCCTCATAAATTGTTCCACCATCTTTTTCTTGGTCTAGCAATACTTCTTCGTCCATTTGGTAACTTATCTCGTGCTATTAGTACTATTCTATCCTCTGCCATTCTACTGATATGTTCGTTCCACTTCTGTTTTCGTTTTGTTACCTATCCGTTTATGTCATCTATATTGCATACTCTTCTTATATTTTCGCTTTTCTCCCTATCCAATAGACTTCTCCCTAATATTCGTCGGAGCATTTTCATCTCTGTTGTTTCTACCAGTCGTCTCGTTTTAGATGTGTCAGGTCTTGTCTCCGCCGTGTATGTTAATATAGGTCTAATTGCTGCTTTATAGATTCTTGTTTTTGTGTCTTGTCTTAGGTGTTTGTTCTTCCAGATTGTGTCATTAAAAGAACCCGCCACTTTACTTACTTTTAAGCTTTGTTGTCGTACTTCTTCTTCAACATCTCCGTAACTACTTATATCTATTCCCAAATATCTAAACCTTGCTTCCTGCTTTATTATTTTCCCATCAATTTCGATTTTACACCATAGTGGGTATTTAGATGTTGTCATACATTTGGTTTTGTCTGTTGATATTATCATATTGTATTTCTTAGCTGTTGTATTGAAAATATGTGTTAATCTTTGGAGCTCGTTTTTTGTCTCGGCGATTAATGCGGCGCCGTTCGCATAACATATTATTTGGATTTATTTGTTCCCCATTCTGTAGCCATGACCTTTACGTACTGCTTGTAATATTTCGTCCATTATTATATTAAAGAGAAGTGGGCTCAACGAGTCACCCTCTCTGACTCCGCTTTGTACTGGTAGACACTGTGTTAGTTCTTCATTTATCTTTGCCTGTATTCGATTTTGGAGGTAAATGTTTTCGATGGTTTGTATAATATTGATTGGTATATTTCTTTTGGTATTTTGTATTGATTGGTATGTTGTGAATCTGTTCTTAACAGATTCACAACAGGTAGCGATCACAGGATGGTCAGAGCAAAAATTAGTATTGACGGTAACTATGAGATGAAAAGAAAAATAAGTAGAAACTGGAATCTAATAGATAGAAACAAACTAGGTCAATATAAAGAGATATACAAAGACCTATTAAAAGAACAACTTACCCAAAGATTAGACAGTGACGATAAAGATATAGACGAAATAGACAACATACTTACAGCAACAATGATTACATCAGGAAAAGAAATAGCAAAGAAGGATCTAAAAAAGAACAACTATATATCAACAGAAACAAAGAAGCTTATGGATAAAAGAAGGAAGCTGAACGAAGGCAAAAGGAAATCTATAGAATATGTAGAAATTAATAAAACAATAAGCAGAATGATAAAAGAAAGTAAGAGAAAAGAACAAGAAATAAAAATAGAAGAAGTAATACAAAACAACAAAAATATGAAATGCTTAAGGCCGAAATTAGGTAAGTTTGAAATTAACAAAATAAAAGATGTAATTGGAATAGAAACAAACGTTAAAGATGACATCATAAATATAATCCACCATTTGTACTCAGAATTATATAAAACAAAAAAGGAACCACCAGAAGAAATTAAAAACCAACTTAAGGTCAAAATAAAAAATGTCAACTCAGAGCTGCAGCCCGAAATAAGCAAATCAGAAATAAAGAAGGCATTGAAAGAAATGAAAAACAACAAATCGCCTGGAAAAGATGGAGTAACTACAGAGATGCTGAAATATGGTGGAAAATGGGTAATTAATACTCTACATTCCCTTTTTAACAGGATATTAAAAGAAAAAAGAATCCCAAACAACTGGAAGGAATCAGTAACCATTATCCTACACAAGAAAGAGGATAAAGCAGATATAAAAAACTACCGTCCTATAACACTCCTCAATGTAATGTATAAACTCCTAACAAAAATTTGACAAAATTCGATGGATACCAGTCGAAAGAACAAGCTGGTTTTAGAAAGGGATTCAGCACAAGTGACCATTTACTAAGTATGAAAATACTTATAGAACGAGCAAATGAATACCACATTCCTCTATATATGGCGTTCATAGATTTCGAAAAGGCTTTCGACAGTGTCGAACATTGGGCAGTGAAAAGTTCTTTGATTAACAGCCGAATTGACCACAGATATACGGAACTAATAACCAATATATATAGCCAAAACAAAAATTAAAGTATATTATGAAGGAACAAAATCATTACAAATAAGTAGAGGCGTGAGACAGGGTGATACAATATAACCGAAACTTTTCAATCAGGCTCTTGAAGATACTTTTAAAAGATTAGAATGGAAAAAAAAGGTATAAAAATTTGTGGACAACGCATGAACCATCTAAGGTACGCTGATGACATCGTATTGATAACCGATAAAAAAGATGAATTATTTGAAATGATGAAAGAACTGGACGTAGAAGCTGGAAAGATAGGCCTTAATATGAATTACAGCAAGACCAAAACTATAACAAATACAGATGAAGACATCACAATGAGAATCGGACAAGATGAAATAGAACAAGTTAAGGATTATATATATCTTGGTCAAACTATAAAACTTAACAAAGAGAACCAAACAGCAGAGATCAAGAGACGAGTTAGACTGGCATGGGCGACATTTGGCAAACTAAGCTACATTCTTGAAAACAAAAGATATCCACAGCATCTTAAGACCAAAGTATATAATCAATGCGTACTCCCTGTTCTTACGTATGGCTCCCAAACGTGGACATTTACAAAAGCAAACATGGACAAAATCATAAAAACCCAAAGAGCAATGGAAAGACAAATGTTGCACATAAGACCAATGGATAAGAAGAGAAACGAGTGGATAAGAGAGAAAACAAAAGTGAGGGATGTTAGACAAGAAGTTGCAAAATTGAAATGGAGATTTGCCGGACACAATATAAGACAAAAATAAGACCGATGGAACAAAACTCTTTTAAGTTGGAGACCGTGGGAATATAAACGAAGCAGAGGAAGGCCCCAAATGAGATGGGCAGATGATATCAAGAAGCACGTGGGCTCTAGATGGATGACTGTTGCGACAGACAGAGAAGAATGGAAAAGGATTGGGGAGGCCTATGTCCAAAGATGGACCGAAGAAGGCTAATTAGATTAGATAGATGTTTCTTTTATATAGTAGGTGTAAGACGTCTTCGACTTGGATGCGATCGAAAGCATTTGTCAGGTCTATAAAACATAGATATGCTGGTTTATTCTACTCCATGGCTTTTTCTGTGATTTGTCTTAGTACAAATACGGCGTCTACGCAAGATCTTCCGAATCTGAATCCCTAATGTTTATACCTCTATAATTGTTGGGGTCTTACCCCTTTGGGGTAAAGAGGAAGCATACTACCCATTTTAAAAGGAAACAAGGCTCAAAGAACCGATATTAAGCCTCGTAACCAAACGGAACCTAAGATAACAAAGAAAATCAAACTGTCGAAATTACCAGAAGAATAAGATTAGCGTGGGCAGAATTTGTAAAACTGAGTTGGATCTTGAAAAGCTCTAAAATAGAACAATATTTGAAAACCAGAGTTTAGGATCAGTGGATCAGTAAGGATTAGATTCCCTCTTTTGTCTTATTGCTCGATGATATTAATACAAACGTGGCTTGGAAAAGTTTTTTAAACACGGCAGGAAGTTTCCTGGCACGGCGATTTGGACACAGAGCCAGTATAAAAGTGCAATCAACTTCAATTAGCCGAAGAAAGTTGGGGGTTACTAAAGGGTCAAAAAGATTAGCATTTGGACGATAACCTAAAGATGAACCTTCTAAAAAAGGTTAAAAGGGCGTCCCAGTCTCTTATCTAACATCTCAGCAAGTCAAACAAATGCAATTAAACATGCGAAGGACATTGAATTTCCCATAAATATTACATTTTATACATTTAAAAATTTTTATAATTTCTTTTAATATATTTTGTTTTATTTTCTATTGCATTGTTTTAGTTTTCTTTATTTGTACATTACAAATATTTCAAAATCGTCTTTTTGTCGTCTTTTTTGGTTTACGGACATTTAACATTCCCCATATGAATTTCGCACCAAAGTAACACTTGATATTATATAAGCACCTCGCCGAATATTGGTTGAAATATTGCCGAGTACCGTAAAGGACCAATGGAAAAGTCTTACATGTAAATACATATACGGAATATGTATAAGCTAACTGTACTGACTCTTAAGCATTTTTTTTAAATTTTACACCGTTATAAATTACTTCTTGCCTTTGATGTTTTAGAACTTTTCTTTTTTGTATATTTTCCATATTTTATATTACAACTAAATATACAAGAATATATAAAAATAAGATATCATATCCTCATATCGTAGTTATTGATGCTGAAAACGCATATGATACAAGATATTGTCTAAAGGTTTTTAATGGAGTTTGTAATTGAAATACAATTGGATATAATGTACAGTCACAGACAATAACTGCAACAGAAAATCAAAAAATGACTGCAACAGAAAATTAATTAAAATGAAAAAAAATTAAATTACGATATCAAACTTTTACTTGTTTTCCAATTATCGCAAATATTAACTTAAAAATGAGATGTAAAGAAAAGATGGAAAAATAAAAAACGAAGGAGATAATCTTATTTTACTCAAAGACGAAACTGTCAACAGTTTCGTAAGGAAAAGTGGTTAACAGATCAATTTATAAAAATGAAAGAGTATGACAGAAAATAGAAGAGCTTTAATATGCATAAAAAATAAAAGAACCAACAAATATCAAAAAGTAAGCACACTATGGGATACTCAAAGATAATAATGGTAAACTCATTGCAGACATCAAAGATAAACTAAGATTTGGGCAAGAATACATAATAAAACTATTCGACGATGATAGAATGATACAAGAAGAACAAAGGAACAAACAGGACCAAAAATAATAATGCGCGAATTGGAACAGGCAATTGGAAATGCAAGTAGGCTCAGATCAAACACCCACTGAGCTAATTTAATGCATTGACGAAGAAACACTGTATATACTTTTAGATCGGTTCAACAACAGGAGTAATACCCGAAGATTGATTGCTGTCCACGTTTGTAACACTACCAATGTTAGTACATGCGACACAATGCTCCCAGTACAGAACAAGTTCCTTAATAAGCCATACACTTATGATATTTCTCAAAATAACAAATGAAAGACTATACAAAAAAATAGAAGAAGATATAGATAACACCCAGTTCGGATTCAGAGGAGGACTGCGAACGAGAGAGGCTCTGTTCGCTTTTAACGTTCTAGCGCAAAGACGACTAGATATGAACCAGGATCTCTACGTCTGCTTTATAAATTATTAAAAGGCTTTTGATATAGTACGACATCACAAACTCGTAAAACTGTTAAAACAAAAGAATGTGGATAGTTGAGATATACGGGTTAATGTCAATCTGTACTGGATTCAAATGATAAAGGTTAGAATTAAAAATGTCGATACAGAAACTATAGAAATCAAGAGAGATGTTAGACAGGGTTGCGTGCTGTCCCCTTTATTATTCAATCTGTACAGCGAAGCTTTTTTAAGGAAGCAATATCAGAGGAACAACAGGGTATATCAATAAACGTTAAAATCTTGAACAACATAAGATTCGCAGACGACACCGCTGTTTTTGCAGAAGCACTGCAATGCTTAGTAAATATATTACATCAAATCAGTATAAAATGTGGACTACAAATGAACGTTAAGAAAAGCTAGTGCATGATTATTTCTAAGCAATATACAGTAGAAAGACTAGATATCGAGGGAAAACAAGTAGAAAGAGTGAATAATTACAAATATCTGGGAACCTGGGTAAAAGAAAACAATGACCAAGGTAGAGAAATAAGGACACACATTGAAATTGCAAGACAAGCATTTATAAAAATGAAAATAATGTTTGTTGATTGAAACCTTTCTCTGGAGCTGAGGATAAGAGCCTTAGGATGCTACGTGTTCTTGACTGTGTTGTATGGAATGAAAAGTTGGACACTCAAAGTGGATAATATAAGTTAGAATAATTTGAGATGTAATGCTATAGAAGGATTTTGAAAATACCTAGGACCCAACGAGTTACAAATTCACAAGTGTTAAGAAGGCTACAAAAGGATTGCGAGGTCATAAAGCACATCAAAACAAGAAAGCTGGAATGTTTAGGAAATATACCCAGAGGTGCGAAATATGAGATATTAATGCTCATAATGGAAGGTAAAATCAAGGGTAAAAGATCCATAGGAAGACGAAGAATTTTCTGGCTAAGAAACTTAAGAGAGTGGTATAGTTGCAGCTCAGTAGATCTTTTCAGAGCAGCCGCCAATATGGTACGGATAGTTGTTGCATCTCAGTAGATCTTTTCAGAGTAGCCGTCAATAAAGTACGGATAGCTGTGATGATAGCTAACCTTCGATAGAAGAAGGAACTACAAGAAGTAGTCTCACAATTGTGATACAATAAATTTATTTTTAGGTCTCTTAACTAGCAGATAAAACTAAACTTCATAAAGTGAAAAGTCCCTAAGCAAATATGTAAAATCCATCGAGCAAAAAAACAAAAGAGGGGATGTAAAGGTAGTGGGGGCAAAAATATTGTTAGACAGGAAGTGCCATCTTGAGAGGCCATATTAAACAAGGAAAGAGAGTCTCTTTCTTTTTTAAGAAATCAAATTTAGTTGGGTTATGTTATTGCTGATGTTTAATTGCTGTGAAAAATTATTTGTATTTTCTATTGAAGTTTTTTAACAATTGTTTCACATTTTAGACTATTATCGATATTATTTAATTAAAACTTTATTGTGTTCTAATGTTAAAAAAAGTATTTTAAGTGTATTATGTGTTAATATTATGTGATATAAAATAAATAAATAGATAAATTAGAACCCCTACACCACTGTATAATTATTGTGAAGTGTCATGAAATTTAAATTTGGCGCATTCGTATTTCCGGATATGTCCCCCATCAGATGCCACTTTTTTGGTCTACTTTTCATAACGATTAGATTCCCTCTTTTGTCTTTTTGCTCCATGATAAAATTAATATTTTATTTACCAATAATATCTGGATTAACATCAACATCAATTTTTTCTTCTAAAGGTAAATCTTGTTTTGTGTCTAGAATAACATCTTCTTCGTCAGCTTTAACTTGGCAACATGGAATCCCTAAAGATTTGCAAGGTGCTTCTTCAGAGTCTTCACATTTATTATTAACATCTTCATTAGCTTCAACTTCATCGCATGGAACTCCTAAACCTTTACAGGGCGCTTCTTCAAGGTCTGCACATTTATCATTACTATAAAACAAAACCAAAAAATAAAAATTAAGTATAATTTTACTAACACTGTTGGTTATTTATAAAACTTGTGAATAACATATTATAAAATAACAGACAAATATTGAAATACAGAAAAATATGACAATTATGGGAAAAGAAATATTTAAAACAAATTTGATGCTCGGTTCAACAATATATGATATATGAAATTTAAATCAGCTATCTCCTATTCAATAGCTGCGTTGATTATAAACAGCAGGTAACGAATAAATCAGAAAAAATAATTTATATATATATATATATATATATATATATATATATATATATATACATATATATATCTGTTATTGTGATTAGGTTAGGTCGTAGTAATAGTTAGATTTTATTTATAAAAATTTTTTCTCAGCATTATAACCGAAAAATAAATTTAATATCTTTTTGAAATATTTATAACCTTTACTTTTTCTTCTTCTTCGTCTTCCTATTGGAGAACCATCTCTTGCTCTCTTTACTACTTTATTTGTTGTCATTTGACTTATATAATTGTTCCATTCTACTCTTCTATTTCTGACCCAGTTCTTGATGTTCTCCACCTTGTATCTACGCCCTATGTCTGTACTTCTAACTCTGTCCCATAGTGTCTTGCCATCTGTTGGTCTACGTGATTTCACCTCTGCTGTTTCTATCATCCTTTTTGTCCTTTCTCTTTCTGTCTCTCTCCGTCTCTTTCTCTATCTCAATGTCAGGTCGTGTTTCTTCATTCAGACAACCTGCGGCTCTGTTTGCT
The DNA here is from genome assembly GCA_918026665.1 of Diabrotica balteata. NCBI lineage: Eukaryota > Metazoa > Arthropoda > Insecta > Coleoptera > Chrysomelidae > Diabrotica > Diabrotica balteata. The sequence continues at coordinate 90,233,535 of OU898278.1, read as the reverse complement.
TTATTCACTTGATCTTCCACTTCAGTTTCGAGTTTTCCGTAGCTAGATAATATGATGCCTAGATATTTAAACTTCGTCACTTGTTCTATTATCTGGCCTTCCAGCTCCAATTTACGTCTTAGTATATTTGCTCTTATAATTTTGTCTTTTTTTTGGGGAAATTAGCATGTTAAATTTTTTAAAGGTTATATTAAATTGGTGTAGCATACGTTGTAAATCATGTTCACTTTGAGTGAGTAGTATTACATCGTCTGCATAGCAGATTATTTTAAGTTATTTTTCTCACATTTGGTATCCTTTTTTAGTTCTTACTTTTTTTTATTATTTTATCCTTAATCAGGTTGAACAATAGAGGACTTGGGGAATCTCCCTCTCTTATCCCATTGCCAGTTTCAATGGGGTCGGTTAGTTCTTATTCTACTTTTACTTTTATTGTGTTATTTTGGTAGATATTTTCGATCGTTTTGATTATTCCTAGAGGTATCTCTCTTGCGTACAATAAGTGGATAACGTCCTTTAATTTGACCAGGTTAAATGCCTGCTTAAGGTCCACAAAACATGGATATTTTGGTTTGTCGTATTCTAATGGTTTCTCATGCACTTGTTGTTCTACTTCACTTTAGTTGTTAATTTTAGTGTTTTTATTAATAAATTAATTTTTCTTTAGTTTACTTTAACACTTTACTATCTAATACTTTATCTATGTCATTGAATTATGTATATGCACAAAATTAAACGAACTCTCTAGATTTTTCTTTCATTTTATTTTAAACCCTTTGGGGAATTTCTTTTTTCCTCGGATATATAGTTTATTACGGGTTATATTGATTGTTGCTCTCGAATTTAGTATCTACTAACATTAAATATAAACATTAAAATGGTTATATTGTGAACGTTAAAGGGTTTACTCACATTACCGTTTTATCTTGTTTTATACGTCATTGAGAATCCCTCTTTTTCTCAGATAAATATAGCTTTTATTTTCTTCTAAACTATAATCGAAATTAGTTGAATTGGCTGGTTAGTAGGTGAGGACGGTAACGTGTTGCGGTGATTAAGTACCCTTTCAGTAAAAGAGGCTGGTGTCCGACACCGGTGGTTCGTCAGTCGCGCAAACGAAACACCGGTGGCTGACACCGATTAAAACCACATTGGTGATCAACCCAAGTCATTCTAAGGATAAGCTGGTATATCCACATTTCGAAGGACTTAAAGCGATTCGTTGTACCTACTGACTTTGTACAAGGCTCTACCCCATACAGAAAGGCAGAGTACAGTAGCATTTGACAAAACTAAACATGCTAGTTATTCTGAGGCTGCAATCACTTCAAGGTATTTACCTTAAGAAAAGTTGTTTTTGTAATTTCTATCCGTTCTTCTTTCCAGGTCTCTGTCGTGACCGGGTCATATTACGTCGAAAGAACGTAATGATGAACGGAAGAAATGATTTTTGAAGCAAAGCTCCTATACTGGCGTTGTATTCCTTTTTTTCTGCAAGATGGGGTATGGCGTGATCACAGGTAGAATAGCGGTTTTTGAAATTAATTCAATACTAATGATCAATACATTTCTAGTCATCATATATTTATTCTGCGCAGGTTTAAATTAAAAACTACATGAAAAATAACTAACAAAATATAAACATTAAATAAAAAGTAAAAAATTAAAAGAATATCTGTCACTAAAAGATTCCAGTAGTAACGATTTTCAAAATTTAATAAAAGTCATAAATGTCATCTGATTAATAACCAAATTAAATCATCTGTTTAAATATATATTAATTTTCGTTTTAAAATAATTTCATCTAAATACAATTATTATTTTTAAACATATTCTTTAGTTTATATAATAATTAAATTTACTAACAAATTATATTTATTTATATTTTCATAATTTTACATAAATTTAATTTATATAAATAAAATGTTGGATTTTTGATTATTATTTTGATATTGTAGTAAAGTGAGATAAAAAGAGTTATTAGTAAAACATTTTCATATTTATACAGTCACAGCGGAAGAGTCCATTTGTACACCTAACGAGGGCGTGCCTTTTAGGTATACAAAATATCAAAACTAACCATAATATTAGTAATTTTGATTTTTGAAATGTTTCATAATTTTTTGTACAGAAAACGTAAATGTAAATAATATCTGCGATAAAGCATGTAAAAAGCTTAAAAATAATACACCAACAAAGACTGCCGCTGAATAAAAATTTGAATGAAAGTATTTTAAAACTGTAAATAGAATGCAATTATTATTTTTAATGGGAGTAAGTCAAAATTTACGTGTAAAATAAGTTTATTGACGTTTCAATTTCCATTTCGAAAATTTAAAACAATAGTACACAACGGCGATAGTGTACACAAAGCGTAAACATGGGCGATTAACAATTGAGATATTTTAAAGACCGAGCGCGTTAATGTTCCAGATTGTTAATCGCCATTTTAATTCACGAGTTCGTTACAAAACTTTTCCGTAGACCGTACTGTTCAGAAATAAAAATATCTTAGTTTAAATTTTTATTTACTTTACGATAAACAACAATTTTTTCAGCTTTCATTAACTTTATTCAAAGTTTAATTTTCCTTAGTGGTAGTTTTTTTATTGTAAAAATTAATATTCGAAATATCACAACTACTGAATTTAAAGGAAGGTATTGATCAATGATTATCTGTTGTATAGCATTTTGTCAAATTTATATTAAAGTCTTCTTGGACCTCTGTAAATTCTGTGATAGAAGAAGAAGCGTTGGTGTTGGAGGAAGTACTTTGACAAGGGTAAGTGGTATTTTGTCGCAAGAGTTTTTCAGCCGTCTCAAGTTTATTCTGCATAGAATTATCTATATAACCCTCTGCTACAGCAGTCGATTTCCAGCCACCTAGTCTTTTACTAGCTGAAAAATATGCACCACTGTCACACAGTCTTAAGGCAGAGGAACGTCTAAAACAATGTCCAGTGTAGAGATGCGGGTGCTCTAAGAATTTTGGAAAACGTGTTTATGCCAACTGGCTGTGTGGAACATTTGTTATTTCTATAAAAAATGAAAAATCGTTTATGTGGAGCGCGCGCGCGCGCGTTTGTGAGTGTGTGTGTGTGTGTGTGTGTGTGTGTGTGTGTGTGTGTGTGTGTGTGTGTGTGTGTGTGTGTGCCGGTCTTAAAGAAATATAGTTTTTGATCGCATTAAGAATGGTATTTGCTTCGTTATCTACTATAGTAAATATTATATTTGTATGTGATTTTGAAACTTTTATTGTGACAAGAAACTTTGACCCCAAGTCTTGAACGTTATTTGTTTCTAATTTCAATAGTCCGTCCTTTCTTAACGCACCAGCCACTCCGAAAATCAATGCAACCTACAAAATGAAATGTTATGAATTACGAGTATTAAATATATGAACTTAATTTATGGGTTTACCTTTATCATTAGAAACTCGTCGTTAGGAGCATCAGAGATGAATTTTTGGACTTGTTCCTTTTCAAGTGTTTTTGATTTCTTTGGTACATAACTTGTTCTTTTTTTTTGATAAGCATAATTTAACTTATTATATTTAGATGTATCAATGTTTGATTTTCAATTTAAGGTTGATTTTAGCATCGAATATTTGGGTCACAAACTTGCTATTAGTCCTTATTCGGCAATGTTTGAAAAATATGTCAACAATTTAGATTCTGAATATCGTATTATTTTGCTCTCGTCACACCATGCAATAAATTCAGCGTATTTTTTTTTCGTACAACACTCTGCTTTTTTCAGACATGATTTCGTTTGCAGTTTCTGCCACTTCTGGTGAAGTTAAATTAAACTATTCGTCAATATCCATCTTTTGATTTTTCAAAGTAAATATTATGACATACAATGACAGATCGTACTAACAGCGGCTACTTCATTTTAAATTTGTTTAGTGGGAATACAAATAGGTATATGTTTGGTTGCCTACACCACAGGTCACTGCCAATCACAGAGCGTTTAATTAATTTATGCAAGCAATGTATGTTGTGTTGCCTATAATGAAATCGTTCATTAATAGAAAATCATTCATTAATAGGGGTCATTAATCAATGATTTTGAGAGTGTTAAGGTGGTATGTCACAATGTTAAAATTTATATACTTTTTAGGTACAGTTATCGTCACTATTTCAAAACAGATCTTCAAGTTATGATTATGTACGTAAACTGTAAACTTTCTATTTTAATGATATCTAGTTAACATTTTCAAAAACAGCAGTATTTTTTTCATAACTGTACTTAAATGCATCCATGTCATAACTTACGTGGTAACGTGCCTAAAAATTGGTATTGTGAAATAATTATTGAACTTGCAAAATAACTACGTTAAATGATTAACTATCCAAAAACCTTTATTTTAAGCAAATGTTTGTTATCCATACTGCCGTAATTTTTAAATTAACTGTACCTAAAGATAAAATTACAATTAAAAGCTGCAAACTAGGGATTTTGTTGATGTTACCGTAATAAGTTGGCATTTTGATAGTGAGAAATTAGTTCAGCTATCACTTAACAGATGAGAAAATAAGTTCACGTGTCATTTAGTAGAAGGCAGCACTGATGTATTAAATAGCGATAGATGCGCGTTTGCCGAATTTAAGAAAAATCTGCAAAACATTGAAATCTAGTTTTGTGGTTATTCCAATTGTCTATGAGTTGTGCAGTAACTATAGTAACGAATCACGTGGTTTTGTTAGCAAGGCGGCCCCTCCCAGTAGTTAATATTGTGGCTTCGTTTGACTTTCTTTCTATCAAGCGTCTATATTCTTTGTTTCTAGTTTCTATGTTCAATCATGATTGTATAAGGGAACAATGTCTTAAATATACAAGTATACCATTTTTTTCCTAGGCACCCTGAAGTTATATAATCGTGGTTGAAAGTCAAACTATGGTCAGTAAAGTTTACTGCGGGATTATACTGGTTTTTACATAATATATAAACATAAAAACAATTCGTTTTATTAAATTTTTAACAAATTTAATTTTTATAGACAAAACCATATTATGTAATGATCGATTAAATTTTGTGGATTAATTATTTCCGGAAGAAACTAAGATTATTGATATTTACTTTAATATTTACTTGAGTCATAATTAGAAACGAGATGAAAATCTGAAATTTTCTGAGGAAAACACTTCCCCTGTTGACATTCGATATGAAAAAATTGTTATTATATATTATAATAATTATTATAAATATATTATTAATAATTAATGTTATATATTTTAGATTTCTTATAAATACTGTTTTTATACATAAATAGTCGATCCAATTACCATAATCCCTTTTTGATCATTATTTACCTGTTTTTCAAACAATTGCAAATTTCTTTTCAGTTTGAAATAAATATTTTTGGGTAGATAAATAATTCAGACTTGTCGCCTGAACGTCCAAATGAATGAACGTTTTGTGTATACAAGGTCAAGTAACAAAAATCCCTAATCAGCACATCCAGCTGATTGCTGGTGTAAGTGTAAGGCAATTAAAATTTATGACGTCTGGGAATGTAGTATCATCTTTCATATTAATAATAATATTAGAATTGCATAGTATGCATAGATACAGTTAGTCGAATTTGGGAAACTGTATTAAAATTAAATCACACTTGTGTAATTTGATACAAAATTAAGCTTTTTGTACAGTAGACTTGCGATTATCTGAGGTAATTGGGACCGTGACTACCTCGGATACCGAAAGAACTCTGTCACTGAGATTGGTTATACTCATAGAAAAATGTTAACCTGTGTACCTATGTTAATAATGTGTACCTATGTTAATAATGATTAATGTGTTTATTTTAATAACTAAAAACTTATATAAAAGTAGTATAAAAGATAAAAAAAATTAATTTATAAATGTTTTAAAAAAGTCTTTGATTGATTTTTGTTACAACTTACATTCCTCTTTTTGGGGCGGCGATGTTGCGCCAACGTTGAAAATGAAGGACGTCTAATGGTGTTGATTCTTCTTGTTGCTCAATGTATACGAGAGCTGCTTCAAGGGACTTAAATCTTTCGGAATGAGAAATCTTTTGAGTTATCCCATCTGTATCTTCTTCTTCTTCTTCATGGGTGACGTTTAGACCTAGATTGGCAATTGTATCACCTGTCAGTTCCACTTCTTCATCTAGATTCATCCAATCGATGATGTCTTGGTTTACGATTGTTTGTTCTACTGGTAATTGATTGGCTAGGTGGGCTATAGAATCAACTTTACAGTCATCAGTTTCATTTTGAACGTCTTGTGTTTTGTTGTCTATCTTAAATAATTTTTTCCACAACTTCTGAGTAGTGGACATTTTTACGTCGTCCCAGGCAGATGCAATCCAATAGCAAACATCTTTAACCGTGATCTTCTTCAATGCCTCAATTACAGTCAGCCCCTCATCCAGTTTTTAGTTAGCAGTGGCTGAAGATATGCAGAGTACCTTGAGATATGCAGACGATATAGTCCTGATAACAGATAAGAAGGAAGAGATACAGAAGATGGTTGAGAAACTAGATAGAAAAGTGACAGAGATAGGTCTAGAGATGAACTATAGTAAAACCAAGACTATGACAAACCAAGAAGACCAATTAGAAATAGTAGTCAAACAGAATAAATTAGAGCAGGTGGCAGAATACATATACCTAGAACAGATAATAAAGCTGAACAGGGACAATCAAACAGAAAAAATAAAAAGAAAAAATAGACTAGCATGGGCATCATTTGGTAAACTATTATATATTCTAAAAATAAAAAGTTTCTGGTATGTCCGACTAAAAATATCCCTTGGACGTCCTCCGGACGTCCAAAAGAAGTCCCGGGACGTTTGGACCTTAAAACGACATAAAATGGACGTCCCAGGGATGTCCCCATATATACATATATATATATATATATATATATATATATATATATATATATATATATACATATATATATATATATATATATATATATATATATATATATATATACATATATATATATATATATATATATATATATATATATATATACATATATATATATATATATATGTTATATGTGAAAATAGTCACCTTGAACCACTCAAGGGTTACCGACACTTTGGTTTCGCAATATCAGTTCCTATTTCATCATTCTTTTAGCAAGCGTTCCCATAGAGATAGCTGACTATGCACGGACATCAAACTCTGACCAAAGCTGGCCTTTCGTGGGAAATGCCGACACCACATTTTGTAGATAGATTATAAATTCAGGACTAACATTATATTTTTCACTCGTCATTCGTAATTCACACTCGTCATATAAGTTTCTTACTAATAACATTTGTATTATATAATTTTATTTGCTTCATTTTATCGTATAACTAAGTGTAACTTTTATTTGTGAAATAAATCTTTTTTAAAAAGTCAATCAAGAAGTTAGTGATTTAACATTTGGCGCAGTCAGTAGGATCCGGTTAACGTTGTTAGAACAAGGAAACTCACTAGCAACGGCGGATCCCTATCCCTCAACGGAAAAAGAACCTAGAGCCGTCCTCATTCAACTGGATACTACGGAAGGAACACCTGGTGAAGCCCCTGGTAGCAGATCCCGTTAGAAAACAAGACGTACTCGATGTTTCTGTTAATGTAAGTTATTGAATCATCTCGTTTTTACTATTTTTATATTTGCAAACATACCGTACATACATCATAATTTTTTTAATTTATAATCTTGACTATACAGAAAGTCAAGCCAAATTGATTATCTAATAAGGAAATACCTTTTTATTGCATACTTTTATTATTTTATCATTCTTATTTACACATTTTATTGATTTCTTATTATATTTTCACCGATATTTTACTATATTTTACTTTATTTTACCACATTTTACTTGATTTTACCATATTTTACTTGATTTTACTACATTTTATTTTATTTTACCATATTTACTATTCGTATATTTGTTTTATACTTCCACTAACATATTATTATCAAAATGCCTGAAACACGTTCACAAACCCAAGTTGAAATTGAACCATACAAACTTTCAGAAATATTCTCCATAATTCCTGAGTTTGAAGGAGACCCAATCTCTCTTCCCACATTCTTAGACGCATGTGATTGCGCGATTAAAATGTCTTCGGGAGACCAACGTATTTTATTAACGATTCACATTAAAAATAAACTAAAAGGTAAAGCAGCTCAATTAATAGACTCTAGAAAACCAACTTCATACACAGACATAAAAAATTTATTAAACCTTCATTTCGGAGATAGTAGAGATCTCACTTCCTTAATTCACGACCTACAAAGACTTCGACAGTTATCGAACGAATCACCTTTAACCTTTTTCAATAGATTACAAGTTCTAAATGCAAACATGCACGCCTCAATTCAAAAATCAGGCCTAACACAAGACCAAAAAACCGCCCAATGCACGTTAATTGACTCTATGGCTTTGAATACTCTCTTAACTGGACTAGAACCCCGCTTAGGACAAATAATTAGGGCCAGTAACCCTAAAGACCTTATTGAAGCCAGTAACCGTATCCGACGTGAACTTCAGTTATCGTATTTCGAATCTCAAAAATCAAATAAAGATAGCCAAAATAATCCAAAACCTTCCCAACCGATGAGAAGAACCTCATCTAATTTTTCTAAATGTACAAGTTGTGGTCGTATTGGCCATTTAAGTAGCGAATGTCGCTCATCACGTTTTTCTTATCAAAATCAATATAGCGGTAGACCACAAAACTACCAAAATAATCAAAACCAATCCAATCAATATAATACTAGATCACAAAATTACCCAAGTAATCAAAACCAATACTCTTCTAATCAACAAAATTTAAACCCACAGAGATCGAATTTCCCTTCTCAAAATCAACCGCAGAATCGCCCCTCTGTTATTCAGAGAAATCCAAATTTCCAAAATTTTCAGCAAAGAGCCCATGTTTTTAATGAACACCCTGACGATCTTGTAGAATCTTATGAAGATTATTATACAGAAAATGATCTTCAAACTAACTATTTTTACGAATATACCAATGACACATCTGATTATATTAATAATACACCTGATAAAGAAAATTATCAGGATTTTCTTTCGCTACCCAATCAGAACCATCCCCCAGTACATACGAATCTTTCAACCGATATCACGAATGTACAACAACAAATCCAAGCCCTCAATTTGGACAATTTCGATCCAAATGTGAATTTCCCCGAACAGAAATTCCTGTAAGCCCCTTCCACACAATGAGCTCTAAAAACTTATATTATATCAATGACGCTACGAATACTTTTAAACTTCTAATTGACACCGGTGCAGGAATTACAGTTTTCAAAGAGAATACTGCACGAAATTATCATAACCGATCTTCAGAAAATGTTACCATTCAAGGCATAACCGACGAGAAACTTCTAATTACAGAATCTGTCCTTATTCCCTTTACCGATGACAACCCTCACAAAGTTTTCATTTTTAATCTAGACATTGACTTTGACGGCATAATAGGCCTAGATTTCCTAGATCACTACGAATGTGTAATAGACCTTAAAACAAGACAACTTCATACAAATTTTAAAACTCTTACCCTGCATAAAGTCGGACAAGAGACCCATAAACCCATAGAAAATATTCCGGTTACATTTCCTACAAAAATAGTACCGTCAAATAATTCCCAAACATATCCGAAATCAAACTCAAACGTTAAAGCTCAACACAATAGCGGCTCATTTCACGAAAACACTCATGATCAACACAAACACATCCCAAGACCAGAGAAAAAACGAATAAAAGAAAAAATAAACCAAATTTCGATTGATAGCCGAACAGAACAAATATTCAAATTGAAATGCAACCTATCCAATACAGACGCAATACTGTCATCCCAAGAAATCGAAAAAGTTCGAATTCCCCACGCATTAGTCCATGTAGACGAAAATGGAGACTTTTTAACTTCCGTCATTAATGCCAATGCAATGCCAAAAATAATCGAATTTTCGAATATTTCCATCGAACCTATCGAAAACTTGGAGACAATCTTCACCTACGATCAAAATCACTGCGAACAGCCAATTATAGACAGAGAAGAAATAATTAGAGAACAACTGAGAATTGACCACTTAAACTCAGAAGAAAAGGAACAAATTCTAAACATTTGTACGGAATTTTCAGATATATTTTACGTAGAAGGTGACAAGCTAACATTCACAAATGAAATTAAGCACGCAATCAAAACGAACAACGCGAAACCGATATACACGAAATCTTACAGATATCCACAGGTTCATAAAGAAGAAGTAAAGACGCAAACTAACAAAATGCTAGAGCAAGGAATAATTCGGCATAGCATATCGCCCTGGTCAAGTCCAGTGTGGGTGGTACCCAAAAAACTTGACGCATCTGGCAAACAAAAATGGAGAGTCGTTATTGACTACCGTAAACTTAATGAAGTTACAATAGAAGATCGTTATCCACTTCCACAAATTTCAGAATTGTTGGACCAACTTGGAAAGTGTCAATACTTTACAACATTAGATTTGGCGTCCGGATTCCACCAAATTGAAATCGATCCAAAAGATATCCAAAAAACAGCATTTTCAGTAGACAACGGACATTACGAATTTGTTCGTATGCCTTTCGGATTAAGGAATGCTCCTTCCACATTTCAACGAGTAATGGATAACATCCTCTTAGGAATTCAAAACGAGAGATGTTTAGTATATATGGACGACATAATCATCTATTCAGCCACCATTCATGAGCATATGTCACGACTGACAGAAGTATTTAAAAGATTAAGAAAAGCAAATCTGAAGATACAACCGGATAAATGTGAATTCTTAAGAAAAGAAGTCGCATACTTAGGACACCTCGTAACTGAACACGGAGTAAAAACAAATCCTGCCAAGGTATCATACATAAAAAGTTTCCCAGAACCCAAGACAACTAAAGAAATAAAATCATTTTTAGGCCTAGTAGGTTACTACCGCAGATTTATACCGAATTTTGCCAAAATTTCCAAACCACTGACTAAATTACTTCAAAAAGAAGTCCCTTTTGTTTTTAATGCCGAATGTAAGGAAGCATTCAACGATCTCAAAAATATTCTAATGACAGACCCAATTCTCATATATCCAAATTTTGAAGAACCCTTTTTACTCACTACTGACGCTAGTGCTTTCGCAATTGGAGCCGTTTTGTCACAAGGCCCATTAGGAAAAGATCTGCCAATCGCTTATGCATCACGAACATTATGCAGTGCAGAAACCAAATATTCCACAATAGAAAGAGAATTACTAGCTATAGTATGGGCAGTAAAACATTTCAGACCATATCTTTTCGGTCGCAAGTTTACTCTTATCACTGACCATCGACCTCTTACATGGCTATTTTCAATCAAAGACCCAGGAAGCCGCCTAGCACGCTGACGTCTAAAACTTGAAGAATATAATTACAAAATAGAGCACCGTTCAGGAAAAATCAACAGAAACGCAGATGCACTCTCCAGAATAAAAATAAACCATTTTGAGGACTGTGCAGATTTTCAATCAAAACTTGCCCTGCACGCATCTAACAGAGATGAAACCGAGACAGATGAAGACGAAGAAGAAAAAGAAGACACAGAAGAAGGAATAGAAAAGATGTCCGAAGAATTCGATAAATTTCTAGAATTATATAGAACCAAATCCATTATCGATTACTCCAAAATAGAAACGTCAAACGCAGAGCTGTTAGATAAATCTCACAAGAATATTGTTACCTTTTTCTGGCAGAATAAACTTGAGGACCTGCACGAAAAAATAATGAGTGACATATTCGAAGAAAATATAGAATACAGTAACCGAAGGATCAATATTGTATCTAGTAAAACCATAAAAGATCGAAAATATTTCATTATCCCATTACCTTACGATCCACAAAGTGTAATGTCATACTTATTTCTCATACTTTATGCGAACCAAGAACAATTTGACGAATCAAAGACCTATTGCATAGAAAACAATCTCGAACTTCCCATTCTAGAAATATTTTCCTATATATTTGCAGACAAAGAACTTAAATTAAAAATCTGCCAAAATGTAATTAAACAGGCAAGCGAAGACGAAACCCCACAAATCCTAGAACATTACCATTGTGGCAAAAATAACTTGCACAGAGGAATAAACGAAACCGTTAGACGTATAAAAGAAAAATATAATTGGAAGAACTTAGCAAAAGACGTAGAAAAATATATAAAAGCCTGTGAAATTTGCCAAAAGGTTAAAATTTACAGAAAAAACCTAAGTGGACCATTAGTTATAACGGAAACACCAAAAACACCATTTGAAAGGATCAACATAGACATATTTGAATACCCCACCAGAAACTACGCTTTAACTATTCGTGACGAATTGACAAAATTCACGCAAGCCTACCCTTTGGAAGACAAAAAGGCAGTAACAGTAGCCAACACACTCCTACTCTTCTTTCAACACTATGGAACACCACTAAGAATTCATTGTGATTGCGGTCGAGAATTCGAGAATGCTATAATCAAAGATCTATGCGGATTATACGACATCAAACTAACATTTTCTAGTGTTAACCATCCACAATCTAATGGGTCTGTGGAAAGATTTCATGCCACACTCTCAGAAATGATTAGAGCAAATCAAGCCGAGAACCCAAACGATCATCCCTTCACTATACTTCCTTATGCAATAATATGCTATAACAACACAAAAAATAAGACCCACGGTTTCACACCATATGAACTTATATTTGGGCACACTGCAAGCCGACCACCAGAAACTCTATACAACCAAAAAACACTAATGAGCAAATATATTCGAGACCTGAATAATCGCATGGAATATTTTTACAAAGTAGCCAAAGCAAAAACAGAAAGACAGAAAGAAAAGGCGAAAGTAAGATTTGACGAGAATATTTCAGAACGAAGACCTGATTTTAAAATTGGTGACAAAGTTTATGTAAAAGAATCCCAAATTAAATCAAAATCGGATAATCTTTTTAATGGACCTTTCGAAATTCAAGAAGTTTTTACAAATTCCGCAATTATCCTTAACCCCAAAACTAACCAAACCTCTAAAGTAAATTTTGACAGACTGAAACCTTATTTTGAATAAATTTCTTCTTTACAGATTCTATGGACTATTCTCAGTCGCCTACTCCCAATTTTACCTCTCTCCCATAAATAATACAGTCGGAATCTTCTATCACGAAGAAGGTACCATTCGAATATCTAACGATAAATGGACATTACTTGTTTACAAGGAATTGCTCCCTATAGAAACTGCCATATCCAACAACGACAGAATTTTAGAAAACTTGCTAGATAAATTTACTAAAGCCGATACTCCAAGAAAACTTGCATTTCAATCCGAAGTACAAACACACATTAGTTTGATAAGACAAATTTCTAATTCCGTAAATTTAAAATATAGAGAAGTAATTGCCGACACACGAGCCTATAATCCACGCCAAAAACGAGGATTAATCAATGGTGTTGGAACCTTATGGAAATCTATTAGTGGAAATTTAGACGCATCAGACGGTGAATATTTCAATCAATGTATAAATAGGATCACTACAGATGAAAAGCAAATAGAAACACTCCTAAAGAACCAAATCTCTGTTACAACTTCTGTCATAAAATCATTTAACACTACTATCCAAAAATTACAAATAGACGAACAAACTTTTAACAAAGACCTAAACGATATCGAAACCACTCTTATAGACATTGCAGACGACATATCATTTTACCGTGCACAATTACAAACCTTAAATTTGTGTGAATCATTAATGGAAAGCTACATATTTTTAGAAAATTATCTCAATGACATTTTGAACGCCATCACCTTTTCTCGGTTGCAAATTTTACACAGTTCAATTATTTCGCCCAATGATTTACTAGATTCATTGAAAACTATTTCACAATCATTACAAAATAATGTATTACCATTGCCCATTTATACATCAAATATAGCCCAATATATTGATATAATAAAACTTCAAGCATATAAACTCGATTCCAAAATTGTATTCGTCCTAGAAATTCCATTAGTCGACCCCGAAATCTATACCTTATATCATTTATATTCGATACCAATATTAGATAATCAAACTGGTCTTTTTCATACACTCTCTACAATACATAAGTATATAGCGCGAGATGATGATTCAATTTCATATGTATTACCCCGAAACACAGAAGAATGCAAATCAATTAGTCCAAATCAAAGAATGTGCACAGATATTCTTCCCTATCCAATAGACAGCGATACTATATGTGAGGCACAGTTATTGAAACCAGTTAGCTTTCTACCAAAAACTTGTCAGATGTCGACGTTTTTAGCACAAGATTACAATGTGCAAGAAATTGACCGAAATTTATGGTTAATAACAGTATCCGATCCATTACCAGTTACAATCAAGTGTGAAAGAAAAGACATTAGTACCCAGACAATCAAAGTAAACACAATTCTAAGATTACTACCCAAATGTACAGCATTTATTGGAAGTACCAGAGTCCACGCCAGAGATCAAATCAATAAATATCCAAATATAACCTACAGAAGTCATCCAGTTAATATTCCATACAGATGTTGTGACCATTTCGGAATAAGAAACCATATACCAAATTTGAAACCATTACAACTCAATAAGATAAATGCAGACGATTTAAATATTGCACAACATAAGCTGGACCAATACTCAGAAGAACTCGACCAAATCATGAACCAACCATTCATCGAAAAACATTTGCCTTGGTTCACTATATTGTCTTTATCATTAATTATCATTCTAGTTTTTGTATACATCCTCTGCAAATGTAGACGCAAAAGATTTCCAAGACTTGCCATGAACTACCCTCAGGACTCACCTCCACCTTCACCACATCGCAGCAGTTCCATTAAACAGACACTTAAAGGATTAACCTTTAAAAGAAGACCAGACGTACGCCCAGAAAATGAAGCTTCTCCGAAACCCCAATTGAGCTTTAAAAGTCGAAGCAAGGCATCGACTTTTCACTAATGAGGGGAGCTGTTATATGTGAAAATAGTCACCTTGAACCACTCAAGGGTTACCGACACTTTGGTTTCGCAATATCAGTTCCTATTTCATCATTCTTTTAGCAAGCGTTCCCATAGAGATAGCTGACTATGCACGGACATCAAACTCTGACCAAAGCTGGCCTTTCGTGGGAAATGCCGACATTTTATCGTATAACTAAGTGTAACTTTTATTTGTGAAATAAATCTTTTTTAAAAAGTCAATCAAGAAGTTAGTGATTTAACATATATATATATATATATATATATATATATATATATTATATATATATATATATATATATATATATATATGTATATATATATATATATATATATATATATATATATATATATATATATATATATAGAATAGTAATATTTCTGCTCTTTATGATATGATTGATAGTCAACTTCGTTCACTTGAGACCTTAGACAAAACTGCTGACAAGTTAGCGCGGCGATATTGTATCCTCTTATTAAGTCATGTCTGCCAGAAAATATGATTCGACTATGGCATCTTATGTTTTCGTGTCCATGGAAAATATTGGAAAAACTGCAGAAGTTACAACTTTAAAAACACACTTTAGAGTGGGTTAATGACATTTTTACAGAGTGAAGTTTAAAATGAAAAAAAATTGATTTAGCAACGGAAGGTTTTCGTTTACTAGCTGAAAATGAATATAAATTCAATAGTCTTATTGCCAAGATAAATGTAAAATTACAAAGAACTGATCAGTTCTTAGCGTCCTCTGATGGGTTAATAAATTATGAAATTTACAGGTGTATATTTTAATTATAATTTTTTGTACTTGAAATAAATTTAGTTTTTTACAAAACTAATATGCACCATTTAAAATGTTTACAAAAAAAAAACAAAAAAAAACAAAACAACAATTTAGCTTCAAAGGTAAATGAACCTCAACGCAAGACGATACAAAAATTAAAAAATGATATGGAATGATCCAATTATTATCCAATCCAAAAATTAGAATTTGTGAAACTTCAAATCAAATAATACGATCATACGATAGCGCAATTTCAACTTACATTGCAGAGGAGTGCCGACGGTGCCGACCGAGAGCGAACTATACCGTTTCTCCCGATCGTATATTATATTTTAAGTTCCAGCATCTATATTCTTTGGTTCCAGTACTTGGCCTCGGTGGCAACACTGTCGCTGTTCAGATAATTAAATTTCGAGAAAATCAAAATATTAAAATATGATGCACGTGCTGCCATCTATTCAAGAAATTGTTAAACGTTAGTTTATTTGAACACCACTCATTTTAACTGCGGCGTGAACATACCCCCTTAACATTGATCATAAATGAACGGTCGACGGAAAAATAAACAAATTTTTTTTTGTTACTTGGTGAAAAATCCTTATATTTTTTTTATATTTGACTAATTTATATTGACAATTCAGACATTCATTATACATTTCAAAGTTGACGACTTTAAAATTATATTGCCAATATTACTGAGTTGCGTTTCTGGGACGACTTTATTGTAAGATGGTTCATTCAATTACATGAAATTAACTTTAACTTATGAATATTTAACTTCATAAAATCATAGCATGTGACTCTTATTTAAAAAGACAATCACATGCAATTATGAAAGTAAATTCTCCTGTTCGTGATTCCATAGTAAATTATGAGGAAAAAACCAGCAAAAAAACCTCATAATACTATCCCGACATGGTACGTATTTGGTCTAAGATTTAGTTTACTGCATTCCACCAAGGAAATTGCGACAAAATTGGTCTCATTTAGCATAATTAGAACCGCTTCTATGATCTTTCTCTTTTTACGATCTGTTTCTTTTAGGACTATAGAGACATTCGAGAAAGTCCATTTTTAATATAAGATCTCTTATTCTAATATTTAATGGTCTTAGTGTTTCACCTAAATAAAAATGATCACATTCACAACGTATTTTAAAAATAAAGTTCTTTATTCTTTCTTGTTTATTGTTAGGTTTAGTTTTAGACAAAATAGACCGCAATGTGTTTGTTGTTTTAAATGTTTTGAATTGTTGAATTTACTTCCTATCGTTTTAAGTTTTTCTGATAATCCTTTTATGTATGGTATTGCTATTTTCTTTGTGTATGCTGTAGGATCTTGTTCTCAGTTGTTCTCTTCCATTCGGTAAATTTGGTAAAAATTCCTTATTTATAAACGATAACTGATAATCATTAAAAAAAAACAGATGTTAACAAATGTTTCTCCTCTAAGAACGAATTTTCGTTAGAACAGGTAATTGTGGCTCTACCGTATAAGGATTTAATGATACCCTTTTTTATATTGATGTTATGATTTGATTTGTAATTTAGATGTCTGTTGGTATGTGTTGGTTTTCTATACAACTAAGTCTCATATTCATTATCGTCCTTAGAGATTAAAACATCCAGGAAAGGTAGTGTGTTATTATATTCCATTTTCATGGTTAATGTTATTGTAAATGTCTCTTTTTATTGTTTATATCATCCAGGAATGTCTCTAAAAAGTCGAATCCATTAGACCAGAGTTTCCCAAACTTATCTAAACCGTAACCCCTTTTTGCTAAAAAATTTGTTCGCGACCCCCCAATTTCCCCCCACTCATTTATTCAATATTATTTGACAGAAATAGCGTGCCTAATTTACAATTATCTAATGGTTTCTCAAATTTAATTTTACTTTACTGTTTAAGTTTAAATCAAAAACAATTATTTTATTTTAATACAATTATTTTAATGATTGTGATCTGTCCCACTAGTAATTAGTAGTAGGTACTTCCGCCAGAATAGCATTTACAATAAAAATAAATAATAAGAATATTAATATTATGATTATATTAAATAATATAAATAGTAGTATTAGCTTGTGTCTACATCGCAAAACTCTTCCATGATAATCGCGAAAGCGCTCGCCACTAGATGGCACTCTGGAACGTTCTCGTAGCCTCGTTTTGGCTTTATATAAGCGGCGATACGCAACGAAACCTGAGTTCGAATCCAAACAGCCTATGGTGGCTAACGCGGTGTTGAGTAATGAGTAAATAGTTTACGACTTACGTATTCCCGTTTACGTATTTACGTCTACGATAAAGTATAAATTATGGATAAGTTTTTAAAAAGAAGTGCAGAACCATCTACGTCTGAAAGTGGCAGTAGCAGCAATAAAAAGAAAAACAGATTCTACATTGATCAATACCTTAAATATGGTTTTACCGATATTTTCAATAAACCACAATGTGTTATTTGTGGACAAGTCTTGTCAAAAGAAAGCATGAAGCCATCAAAGTTACTTCGACATTTAAATAGCAAACATCCAGATAAAAAAGAGAAGCCCGTAGAATTATTTGAAAGAAAGCTGAACGTCCTTCACAAACAGCAAGACAGTTTACTGCGAATGAAAAAGCATTATTAGCAAGTTATAAATTTGCATATCGTGTTGCCAAAACTAGTAATCCGCACACAATTGCTGAAAATCTGATTTTTCCATCAGCTGTTGAAATGGTACATATAATGTGTGGGGAAAGAGAGGCTGCAAAATTAAATACAATACTTCTGTCAAATAATACTATCCAAAGAAGAATTAGTGATATGGCAGAATATATTCAAGCGCAAGTTGTGGAAAATCTTAATAAATACACGTACTTCTCTCTTCAAATGGACGAATCCACAGATATATCTAACTGTGCCCAATTCATTACGTTTGTATGATATGATACAAATAATGGCATTCAAAAAGATATTTTATTTTATTCCCCATTGGAGACCAATACCACTGGAAAATGTTTACTCGACACTTTTGTAAGACGTACAAGTAAATATGATATTGACTGGGGTAAATGTATTGCTATATGCACAGATGGCGCCAAAATTATGACAGGACATAAATCTGGTCTTGTCGTGAAATTACAAGAAATAATGCCTAATGCCAAATGGAGACATTGTTTTTTTACATCGAGAAGCTCTTGCGTCCAAAGCTTTACCTCCTGAAATGAACTGTGTTATGAAAACCATTATTAAAGTTGTAAATTTGTTTGTAAAGTGTATTTTTAGAAAAAATTGCGAAGACATGGGTGCTTTATTTGAAAATCTTCTCTATCACACCGAAGTAAGGTGGCTTTCAAGGAGCAACGTCTTAAACAGAGTATTTCACTTAAGAGCAGAGCTTTTAATGTATTTGAAAGATGAGAAGTCCCCATATGAAAATTCATTTGCCGATCCTATTTGGCTTCTGAAACTAGGTTTCCTTGCTGATATTTTCGAGTAATGAAATATTTTGAACAGTAATTTACAAGGTCGCGACATTAATATAATTACAGCCACAGATAAAATTAAGGCGTTTCTAAGAAAAATCGATTTATGGTCGACCTCACTTGGCAAAAAACAACTCGATTCATTCCAGTGCCTTCAGGAAATTATGGAAAATGTATTAAATTACGGTGCTACAAATTTTGAACAAGTTTTTGCTGACATGCATGTTACTTTGCTCAATTTAAAACAACAGCTCTGCGATTATTTCCCCGAAGAAATTCAAAACAGTTACGACAGTTGCAGATGGATACTAAATCCGTTTTTAGCCGATTCCTTTCAGCATGTTGAAATACCAATAAACATGAAAGAAAAACTTATTGAAATATCAAGTGATGGAATGTTGAAGCACCAATTTTTTTCCCAGAACTCGGACCAATTTTGGACCGAAAAGATGCAGGAATACCCCCAGTTGGCGAGTGAAGCTGTAAAATGTTTGGTTCCATTTGTAATATCATATTTGTATGAGTTAAGTTTCTCGTCTATGACTGTCATTAAAACAAGAGTTAGAAATCGTCTTGTACTTGAAAATGATACAATTATGTGTGTCTCAAATACACAGCCTAGATTTGAAAGATTAGTTTCACAGAAACAGGCGCATAGCTCTCATTAACCCTTTCGGTCATCGTGTCCACACCGATGGACATCGATTTTCAAAGCATTTTCTTAAAACATCGATGGTTATTATCGCCCAAATCATTTTGTCCATGTGTGGGTACATGCATAAGAAAAGCATTGAATACATTGATAGCCATCTGTTAGTCGATTTGTGAAGCTATATAAAACGCAAAACAGGTTGCATTTAGCACGCTGTCGTGGTGGTGAAAACACCTGTTTGTTATTGGAACGATTTCTATTGAATAAACTTGTTTTTTCGTACAAATACCTGCTGATTTGGGTAAGTAAAGAGCATTAGTATAGTGTGTTTATATTATGTATCAAACTGTTGACTGAAAATATCTTATAAAGTGGTGTATATTTATATGTCCATGTAGATGGACAAAATGACTTAGGTATACTTATGCATATAAAAAGTAGCAAGGTCCTGTTGTTTTAGATATCCATAAAATGGAAAGTTTACCGTCAACTAGTAAAGAAAAGAGATGGTCACGACCCTTGACTGAGGATGAACTTCTGGATTTACTCATGAAAGACGATGACTCAGAAATATTACGTTTTTCAGATGCTGATGACGCCAACAGTATTGCGGATCTAAATGACGTTTCCTCAGAATTTGGCGATGACATCCAAGATATTGAGGAAACTATTTTTGACGGATTGATCCAAGAACAGAAGTCAACAGAAAGAGGAGAGTTAGAAAATCTAGAATATCCCAATGAAGTGACTACAGAACAACCAATGTCTGAGGACATGAAAACCAAAGAAAATTCCAACCAAACCACTGAAAAACAAACAACTGCAAAGGAGAGACTGCTATAGTTTTGTAAAGAGTTCAAACTCACAAATAAGAAAGATGTTTGTTGGAAAAAAATATTACCTATCTTACCAGGCCAGTACAGTGGTTTGTTCCAGAAGAAGTACAAGTTGATGAATTACCTGCTCCTATTGAATATTTTATGAAATACATACCTGATGCTCTGTTTGAGAAGATTTCAGAAATGACTAACTTATATGCCGTACAAAAAAATACTACTCGGTTTTCTCCATCAGATAAAGAAGAAATAAAGCGATTTGTAGGCATTCACATTATTATGGGAAATCTAAAATTCCCAATAGCAAGACTGTATTGGTCCCAGCTTACAGGTATTTTAATTGTAAAAGATAATATGACATTCAATCGCTTCTCTAAGTTGCGCAATACCATTCACTTAGTAGATGTAACAGCAAGAGGTGACGAAACAGATCGCATTTGGAAAGTCCGAGAAATATATAATTCCATTAGAAATCGTTGTAGGGAACTTCAAATCGAAACAAATTTGTGCATTGACGAGCAAATATGTTCCATTCAAGGGACAGATCAATGTCAAGCAGTACCTCCCAAATAAACCGAAAAAATGGGGGATCAAATTATGAATATTGGCTGGACAATCTGGTACCATTTACGATTTTATCATATATCAAGGTGCTGAAACGGAAATAAAAGAAAATTATGCACAGTTTGGACAAGGAGCTGGAACTGTGATGCAGCTAGTTGAGAGAATTCTAGAAACTCATCACGGTTTGTATTTTGATAATTTCTTTAGTTCTTATCACCTCTTTCAATGGTTGAACAATAAATCTATTATGGCTTTTGGAACAATTAGAATAAACCGATTTTTTGGACCAGAACTAACATCTGATAAAGATCTAAAAAAAATGGTAGAGGTAGTTTTGATGTAGCGGTTAGTGAAGATGTAATTGTGATTACAAAATGGTTCGACAATAAACCAGTTTTAGTGGCTTCAAATTTTGTTGCAGCGGGAAAAATGGATTTGTGCCAGAGATGGGATAAGACGTCGAAAGAGTATATAAATGTATCTAGACCGGAAGCCATATCGCTTTACAATTCCAACATGGGTGGTGTTGATAAGTTAGATTTTTTATTGAGCGTTTACAGATCCTACAGACGATCCAGAAAATGGACTGTACGTATGATAACACATGCTATAGATATGGCGATAGTAAATTCCTGGTTGGAATATAGAAAACAAGCTGAACTGCTAGGCTTACAACACAATAAAATCCTGGATTTGTGGGACTTTAGAATGAGTATTGGGCAACACCTCATTTTACATAAGGTTCCACCAAAGAGAGGCAGACCATCTGGTCAAGAAAATACTGGTACACCAAATAATAAAAAAAACAAAACTGAAGCAAGGCCATATATTGAATTACGGTTCGACAGCTATGGACATTTTCCGAAAATAGATGAAAAAAAAGATAGTACACGTTGCAAAATGGAGAACTGTAAGGGAAAATCACATACATTTTGCGTGAAATGTAATGTTCACTTATGTTTTGTAAGCGGTCGTAACTGTTTTTTTAAATTTCATATAAAATGATTAATTTGTTATTTACAAAGAATATTGTTTATTTCGTCATTCTAATCATATTTAAATAAATTTCTAAAATCTTCAGGTTTATTTTATTTTGCTTCAAGTCATAATGTACATCAACATGGACATGTCATATGCCAAGTGACATATGACATATCAAAAAAAAATGATGTTAAAATTATCAACAAAAATAGTTTATTTTATATACCAAATATGAGAATTTTCCCATAGCTCAAAAAAAGTTGTGACTGAAAGGGTTAAGATTATAATATTTAACTTTGTTTTACTCTTTTATTTTTATGGACTTTAATATTTAGTTTTATATTTCGTCTAATAATTTATAATGGTTAATTTCTATTTACGGCGTTGTTAAAATAAAAATACATGATCTAACAAAGTGGTGCTTTTTGTCTTATTTTGGAAATGTTCGGCGACCCCCCTAGTACCTCATGGCGACCCCCACTTTGGAAAACACTGCATTAGGCCATACGGATGGGAAATATAAAAGGGAAATTCCACTATTAAGTCAGTAACATATCCAGGATACATCCTTTATGTTTTTAAATAATATTCATATAAAATGATACTGAACATTCATGTAAAATCGTACAATATGAATCAGTCAGAAGAAATTAAATTAATAGAATTTTTCACCAAGTAACAAAAAAAAAACAAAATTTTTTTAATTTATTAATGTTTTGTATTTTAAGAACGATTTCCGAAGTGGAAATTGAAACGTCACTAAACTTATTTTAAACTTTAAAAAATATTAATTACATTAAGAAGCCACAAGAGAATAGCTTTAGAACAATGTACAGAAAACAGTAAAAACGTTTTAATAATTAATATAAAGCTTCGCGCTAGTCTACAGTATCGCCTATTAAACCTTTTTTTTAAACAAGCAAATTCTGGTTTATTTTGCGGCCGAGTGTATATTATAATAATAAATTAAATTATCTGCAAAATGCAGATTAATATTTAATAAACTTTGAGGGTATACAAGGCAACTATCGAACACGGTGATTAATTTAATCTTGCCCAAGTAACCTGTCACATGTCACATGTCATCTCTATATTTCCGTCAGACCGGGAGCCCATTCTGTCTCCGGCTTCTATACAACATGTAGCTTCTCCTTAAAAATTTTAAAGTGTTTGTTTGTCTTAGTGTATTGCATTTTGTATTGTTATGTCCAAATTTTACATTTATGACATTCTACTATGTCGGATAGGCCACAACTGACGAAATGCCCATGAAGATGATCTATTGATCGGAAGTACTTGGGCAAGATTAAATTAATCAGCGTGTTCGATAGTTGCCTTGTATACCCTCAAAGTTTAATTATTCGAACATTCAACCTTATATTGTAATATTTAATAGTTGGCAGAAAATAGTATAGTAATAAATAAAAATTACCAGCAAAATGTCGATTGATCTTTCATAGTTGGCGGAGAACCTTTATCTTGAGTGGGTGGGAAAGGACAAATTGGAGTATTGACTATATAGCAAGCTACGACATTATCTTTGGGATCTTTAATATAATCACCAAAAGCACATTTTCTGGTTTCATAATTGCTTTCCTTGTCAACCATAAGCGGTTTTGTCAAAGGGTATATAGGTGGGTTATAACTTATTTTTTTGTCTGCAGATTTGGGATCAGTACATTGGTCTTTGAAGCACGGTGAGTCACCAGCAAAGGGAAAATCTTGATGTGCAAAGGAAGCCGCAGGTTTTAAAGGTAATTCAGTATTCTCCACAATATTTTTACTACTTATATTTTCGACCACAAAATTCTGAGGAACACCAAATAGTGTTTTTGTTGATATTGCGATCTTTTCGTTATTTACATCTAAAAAAATAAATTGTATTAAGATCTAAAACTAAAATTAAATCTAAATTAATGTAAAAAAAATGTTAAATTTTAATTTGAATTGGAACAAAGTGCGAGTAAAAATGTAATAATTGCAAAGATATGCTTAAGGTTATAAGAAATTATATATAGGTACTGGTTTCAACTTTTCACAACAAAAATATAATCGAACTACGGGTGATTTTTAAGAAATTTGAAACAGAAAATAAAAATAATTAATATCCACATTACAGACGTATAACCATGCTATATATAGATATATAGATAAATGCAGATAAATAGATAAATTACGCAAATGCAGATAAGATGAAAAAAATATATGCAAGAATTATTTGAAGATGCAACACGAAGTTTGACTGAAATAAACAATCCCTATGGCCCAGAAATAACAAAAGAAGAAGTAACTATGGCCATTAAGTAGATTAAAGATGGGAAATCACCAGGACCTGATGAGGTGCATGGTGAAATTTTAAAGCTATTAGAGTCACACCAAATCACAGCTCTTACGAAGCTATTTAACACCTACGAGACTGGTACTTACCAAAAGACTGGCTACTATCAATATTCATTCCACTTATTAAAAAAGCTAACGCTAGAGAATGTGAAGAATATAGATTAATTAGTTTGATGCGCTATGTACGTAAATTACTCTTTACTATAATTCACTCGCGCATATACACCAAATTAGAAAAACACCTGAGTGAAGTTCAATTTGGATTCAGAGCAGGACTCGGAATGAGGAAAGCCCTTTTTAGTTTGTAAGTTCTAATACAAAGAGCCAGGGATGTCAACTGCGATGTGTATGCATGTTTTATTGATTTATAGAAGGCATTTAATAAAGTCACACATGGGAAACTAATCGATATCCTAAAAACATCAGGACTCGATGGTAAGAATATAGGACTGAACTCAAACTTATACCTTCAACAAAAAGCAATAGTACGATTAGAAAATAACCTATCCGAGACCTTCACAGTCGAAAAAGAAGTTAGACAGGGTTGCATATTTTCACCGGTATTATTTAACATATACTCTGAACACATCTTTAGAGAGGCCTTGGACGAATTTAAAGATGGGATTGCTGTAAATGACCAACTGATAAACAACATTAGATATGCAGACGATACAGTGTTGCTGGCAGATAGTGCGCAGGGGTTCCAAAGGATGATGGATAACGTTGTAGAGGCATATAACAAAATACGGCCTGAAACTAAATTGCAAGAAGACAAAAGATAATGTGAACCTTTAGTAAGAGTGGAAAAATATGCCATCTGAGCTGCAATATTAAGAATACTTGTGATCCCAGCTACGAAATAAAAATTCTATTTAAAAAGCCAGAAGCACTTTCAACAGTGTTAGGAAGATTCTCTGCAACTTATCTTTAAGTATCAATATACGCATAAGAATTCTTAGATGTTACGTCTTTAGTGTCCTCATTTATGGGGTAAAAACCTGGAGCCTTTCAGAAGATGCAAAAAAACGATTGGAGGAATTTGAAATATGGTGCTACCGACGCATGTTGAGAATCTCATATATACACCACACAAGTAACATAACTATTCTCCAAAGGCTAAGAAAGGACAAAGAAATTATTAACACCATAAAAAACAGAAAGTTCGGCCACATCATGTGTAATGATAAATACCGACTTCTACAGGTGATTCTAAAAGGCAAGATTGAGGGTAAGAGAGGCCCTAAACTTAGAATCCTTTCTGGCCAGTCTTAGGAAATAGACTGGTCTAACGTCAACTGATCTATTTCGATCTGCTGTAAATAGAATAAGATGGGTCAATGTGGTTGCCAAAATCTCTAGAAGATAGGCACCATGGACGTATAAACACAGATGGACTCAGTTATTTACATAAAATTGTGAAGTCAAAATTATTTGAATAGGTCACATTCTCAGCACCTTCAACTGTTGTCACGTTTGTTAAATTTCTTATTCGCGAGTCGCTGAAAATATTACTCCGTATTTTATACTCTACAGATGCTATCAAACCAAAATAATAATTTATTGGTTAAATTAATATATTTAATTGTAATCAAAATATAAAGTGTGCACATAGTGTGCATTATCATTTAATAATACCGTATAATAGATATCAATCAATTATTTTATATGTAGAAGCACTGAAAACTATTTATAAATGGCAACGGTTGTTTACATTTCTCTGTCTTATGGATCTACGTCAAACTTCAAATGCTGTTCCATGTTTGTTGTCCTTTTTAGTAAAAGTTGTTTTTCGATATTTTGGCTGTATTTTGAGTGATATTTGTGAAAAGTGAAATAAAATAAATGAAATATTTACATCCCGATCTCTCATTTCATTTGTAAGTACATACAATTTACATTATTTAAGATTAGGAAATGAGGAAGCGTGTTTGTTTACATTTTAATAGGCGTACCATTGGGTTTATTCATGTTCATTAATGTATTGAATAAGATATAAGTTCATGATTATTGTAGACATTTTTAAATTGTAAGTAGACCATCTGATTAAAAAAGATCTGTTTAGTACATTTTTAAAATGTGTTTTTATACATTATTACTACTTCCAATTTTTAAAATCTGAATAATTACCCGCGAGTAAAAATTCAAGCACGCTTATGCTCATTGCGGAAGCATCACATTCTATGGAAGCTTTAAAACATTGTGTGTTAAAGGTATCTTATTGCTGTGTCCATCTATGTTTATACGTCCATGATAGGCACATTTAGAAGAATAACCATGCTCCCACAATGATTATATGACCTGACAATAAAAACATTGGCAAATAATCTCTATACGTCTGTTCATACTACCACGCTATAAAGTTGACTTTACATTATGTAGTTTTCATGCTATGCAAGAGATATTATGCAAGTGCGTATGCAGACGGGATATTTCCAAGCAATTGCTATGTTTGACGAAAAAATAGAACATTTTCTATTTTTTATGCAATGTTGATGCAACTAGCAAAGTGTACATTTATTGGATGTAATATTTTGGGATTTATATTTGAAAATATTTAATGATGAACTGAAATTTCCAAGTGAAATATCTAAAGTTAGTGTTTTGATATATTTCTTCTGGTATCTATAACAGTGAAAGTGGTATTCCAAAATTGCACAAAAGTAGCTTTAATGTAAACAGATGATAAGGCTAGGCAGGAGATATGCTATGTAAGACGGACCTGCATAGCATGAGAATTGCTTGGCCTAGATGTAAACCTTTTTCTCAGTCCTAATCCCTTTTGGGATGTGGTGACACCATCAGGCCTTAACAGTTTTTCCACGGTTTCTCTCCATCCTTTTCTATTCTGGGCTAGTTGTTCGGCTTCATGCAACCCTTGCTTATTCAATATTTTTGTTTGATCTACCCAACGACTTGAAGATCTTTCCCTAGGTCTCTTTCCTTCAACTCTGCCCTCGGCTATCAGTTTTTCCAGTGTGCCTGTTCTGCTAGCGATGTGTCCAAAATACTGCAAATATATCTGTTGTAACTGTTTAAGCAATATATCCTTTACTTTAGGTTCTTCTAATGTTAATACGTTAGTGCGATGATCAATCCAGGATATTCTCAACATGCGGCGGTATACCCACATTTCAAAAGCGTCCAGTTTATTTTTATCCGCTTTCTTTAAGGTCGACGTTTCGGATGCGTATGTGGCTATGCACCAGTGCTAGATGAGTGCCTAGATGTAAACATAGCATAAGAAATATAGGTAGGAAAAGAAAAGGTAGACGTCAGGAAGAATTACCATAATAATTGAAAAATAATCCGAAAGTAGTAGGAATGTAGAAATATTTGCTTAATTTAAAGTGTTGAATAAAACATTCTGATTTTTCTTACTTGGAGGTACACTAGGAAACAATGATTTTGATACTACAATACCAATATCATTTAATCCTATGTACTGGCACGCAGCTACCGCCACACTCGGTGGTGATTGACAGGAACAGCTATTTTTACTAACGGAAAACGTATTAACTGAAATTCTCTCTCCTTTTCTTTTCTCTACCATATCTGTTAAGTCTTTTATCATCTTTACTGCATCTAAAATATACATTAAAACAAAAAATTAGTTGATTTTTGATTTGATTTTATTTAGTGAGTCGGTTAGATAGACAAGCGGGCTAGGCGGCCGATTCTTATTCGCTTCACTGTCGAATGGTTCAGTGGATGTGGGTTCGAGCTCCAGCTCGGTGTACAGAAAAATAAAAAGGTTAACGCAGCAGTTTAAAATTGTAGATGAATCTTGGTGTCTGATCGGCCTATGGTGGAGCAGTACGGTAAGAGATAAGGGCTTGCGGCTCGGTGATACTCCTCCATATATCCCTACTGGAAGGGTGCGGGTCAATCTACATTTAACCTATAACTCTAATAATAAGAAAATTATTTTTAAAAGCTTGAAACTTGAAAAAAAAAATACACAATAAATTAGAGGAATTAAAATAAAAATGAAAAATTTTCTATTTTTTTAATTTTTTTTATGTAGGAAAACGACTGGTGCGTTTATGCACTATTGGTAGATACCATTGATTTTGTTTTTCAAATTTTTATCGAATTAATTTTTTAATGTTGGCTGTGCCGTTTATTATCCTTCCAAAAATATTAACCTAATATACAAATTGTCAGATATGATGTCAATTTTTAGTGTTGAGCTTATTGCCATAAAATTACCAATGTGTATGCTGTAGGAAATAATGGAAAAGGAATATAATAACACGCTACCTTTCCTGGATGTTTTAATCTCTAAGAACGATACTGGATATGAGACTCAGGTGTATACAAAACCAACACACACCAATAGATATTTAAATTTCAAATCAAATGATAATATTAATGTAAAAAAGGGAATAATTAAATCCTTATACGATAGAGCCAAAATTACTTGTTCTAACGAAAATTCGTTCTTGGAGGAGAAACATGTGTTAACATCTGTTTTATTAAAAAATGATTCTTTATCGTTTATAAATAAGGAATTTTCAACAATCGATCGAATAGAACAGAACAACTTAGAACGAGATCCTACAGCATACACAAGGAATAATACGAGGAAAATAATAATACCGTACATAAAAGGATTATCATAAAAACTTAAAAGGATAGGAAATAAATTCAAAATTTCAACAACATTCAAAACAACAAACACGTTGAGATCTATTTTGCCCAAAACCAAATCTAACAATGAACAAGAAAGGACAAAGAATTGCATTTATAAAATACCTTGTGAATGCGATTAGTTTTATTTAGGTGAAACATCAAGGCCATTAAATGTTAGAAAAAGTGAACATCAATCTTATATTAAAAATAGAGAATTTGATAGATCTCAAATATGTAAACACGCATGGAATAATGAACATAGGGTTCAATGGAATAATTCAAATGTAGTCCTAAAACAAACGGATGGTAAAAAAAGAAAAATCAAAGAAGCGGCTTTAATTATGCTAAATGAGGCTAATTGTGTCGCAAATTCCTCGGCAGAATGTAGTAGGATCTGGTTACCAATATTGAAAGAGGAAGTTATTAATAAGAAAATACCAGTATAAGTGAGTTATTAACATATAGAGAATATATCATTTATGTTTTTTAAATAACGAAACATATAAAATCAGATTTTTTTTGTTTATTGAAAGTAAACTAAATGCACGAACAAATACTTACCATGTGGAGATAGTATTATTAGGTTTTTTTCTTGGTTTTTCCCTCATAATTTACTATGGAATCACTAACAGGAGAATTTTACTGTTATCATGTCATGTGTTTGTCTTTTTAAAGACGAATTACATGCTATCATTTTTTTCTGACGGATATTCTCAAGTTACAGTTGATTTCATGTAATCGAATAAACTAAATAAAGTCGTCCCAGGAGCGCAACTCAACAATATTGGCAATATCATTTTAAAGTCGTCTACTTTAAAATGCATAATGTATGTTTGACTTATCAATATAAATGAGTCAGATAAAATTAAATTATTAGAAGAATTTTTCACTATGTAACAAAAAACAAAATTTGTTTAATTTACTGTTTGTATTTTGAGAACGATTTCCGAAGTGGAAATTGAAACGTCAATAAAGGTATTTTTAGCTTTAATTGTGGCTTATTCCCAGTTAAATAGTAATTAAAGGTGGTATTGCTTTGAATTTGCCGACGGACTATAGTTAGATGGAAGCAACTTTTACATGAATAATTTTTCAATATGTGTCGACTTAAAAAATTAGTTCAGGGAAAAGCATCAATCGTAGAAAGAAACGACTCGGCTGGAGTCGTGAAATTACCCGTAAAATCGTGAAATTAACAGTTCACGGTATAATATATTTTTTTAAATAAGTCACCCCCTTCAATTAATTGTTGGAATATAGCATTATTCCAACAAATTATTGAAATGTGAAATGTGAAATGTGAAATGTGAAATGTGAAATGTGAAATGTGAAATATGAAATAGTGAAAGCAAAAAATGTACCAAGAACAGCTAAACTGCGAGTCTACGAGGCAGTAATCAGTCCCACTGTGACGTATGCCAGTGAAACGTGGATTATAAACCAGTAGGAAGAAAAGAAAGCAGAAATCTGGGAAAGAAAGGGCTCATTAAAATCTTCGGAGGAATAAAGACGGCAGAGAATATTTGGAAAAGACGAACGAATAAAGAAATAATGAGGATGTAAGGAATACCAGCAATTACGGCAAAAATACGAGCCCAAAAAGCTAGATGGCTTGGTCACATTCTACGAATGCCAGAGAATCTAAATGTTAAAACAATACTGAAGGAGAAATAAATGGGGAAAAAGAAGAGGACGTCTAAAGAAGAAGTGGTTGGAAGCAAGAGAGTCAGAACCAAGTAGTCAAGGGACCAAAAAAAAAATGGAGAGAAATAACCAAGTTTATAGAAGCCAGGGGTTTACAAGGCCTGTAGCGCTGTTATATATAATCTTAAATCAACTCTAATAATAATAACAAGTAAAATAACATAGTATGTTGCTAATAATTACCGGTAAGCTCTGTCGGGATATTCAAACAATTTTCACGTGGATCAGAATCTTTTATCGTTTTACTTAATTTTCTAGCTAGAACGTTTAAATTTGATTCATGTAGCGTATTTTCAGTTACTAATTCTGAAACGACGCAATCTGTATCTTTTAAATAATCATAAGTTGCCTCCAGTTGTTCTGCACTAATTTCTTCTTCGCTGTAAACGTCTTTCTTACTAGCTAATTTTCTTTGTGTTATTCGTTTTAATGTTTCTGCTTCGTTTACCTTCTGATTTACTAAATCTTCCTCTAGTTTGGCACACAATCCATCTAATACCTCCATCTCATTTCTTAACCTAAAATTAAAGAAATATATTATAAGATAAATAATATGAGTGTATTTGCTTTGCGTCTATGTTTAACCCATACCAAAAAATGTTGTATTGCACCGCTATTGATTGAACGTGGTCTATTGTTTGGGACCCGATTAACTCTAGAATATAATATATAACGGGTATCTACTCAATCAACCCTACCTCTGAAGCCAGAAAAATATTACAGCTTTTACTCCCACTTCTATTTTCAAACTTGGGATTCCTATTGCCGAATTGATCAAAAATGGTAAAAAGGTCGGTTATATTTATTTGAGAAAAATGCGATAAGCAGCTGCTGAAAAACAGGATAGTACCAACCTACGTGAAACATAATATGGTATATTTTACAAGAAATTGGTTCTATAAATTTGTATTGTTATAAACAAAGCTTAATTTTATGTCTTGATGATTTTGTGCAAGTTTAAATTACTTTAATCATATTTCTGCAATGCATTTTCTATAAAATATTCAAACAATAATTGGTTTGTATACAAAAACTAATTAATCAATGAGCGAACGGTAGGTAGTGAAAGATGAAAATATATATATTTAAATAATTTATTTTTATATTATATTTTATATTATATTTATTTTTATTTTTAGAAATTAAAAGTTTATCCAGTCAACACTTACTTACATTATTATTTTCTCTTAGGAACTAATTTTCAAAGATATAGATATTGCAACAATAAGTGAAGTTTTCATAATAAGGCCACGTTTTTCTTAAAAAATTGAAGCAGTAGTTTGGTGTTGAACATATGTCGATAATCCCCACACCTGAATATGTAAGAGAATATTCCGAAAAGCTCAGTATTCAGAGAAAGTTTTCTTGGTATTACACTTCGTCACTTTCTTCCTCTGAATCACTGTTCTCCGCATTGATAATAATTTTATTTAGAACAGGAATGTTTTTAAGATATTTTTTTCGATATTTTTTACGTGCTCTATTGCTTTCTTCCAGTTATTCTCAGAGATATTTTTAAATTCACAATCTATTAGTTTCACGACAGTGTTATAACATTTTGGACTTACAATTTTTGGCTCACATTATATTTCAGTTGAGACCATAACATAACATAAACTCTATTGGATTTAAAACGCAGTAATATGGTGGTAGTTTTAAAGTTGTATGTCCATTTTTACTTGCTGCATTATCAATAATATATTCCTTTACAAATAATTTTGTATTAAGTACCTCTACTAATTGGTCTTTAGTGTACAAATCTTGAGATATATAAACATATATATATATATATATATATATATATATATATATATATATATATATATATAAAGGATGAATGATCACAGCTGTCCAATTATTAATTAGTATAATGGTAAGGTTAATTGGGTTAGCAGCTGCTACCCAATTAACCTTACCATTATACTAATATATATATATATATATATATATATATATATATATATATATATATATATATTTAAAAATATAATCATATAAATATTTATATTTGATATATAAACATAAACATAAATCTTGTGATAATAAAAATTCTTGCAATTCATCCTTTCTAGAGTGATAATATGATGCATTATCTAAAACAATAACACTGTAGTCTGCAATTTGGTAATAAGTTATTTTTAAACCACAATTCGAAAAGTTCACCAGTAATATCTTGATGATAGTCCAAACAACTGTCTTTAGTGTCTTTTGCACGTAATAGTAAGCCATCGGTTATCCAACCGTCTTCCTTTCCACACATAAATGTAAAATTTTGTGAAAATAAAGGGTGAAATTTTGGCATAATTTGGTATCACTTATTTGACAGTTGCGGTGTTGACACTTTTTATACTTTATTATTTTGAATTTTAAAGTGAATACCTCTTGTTTTTAATTTTTACCTATTTAATAAATTTCCATCAAATTCGTACATATCCATTACATATCCTAACCCACTAAAGATACGCACTGGCCCGCGCGGTAGTGAAACGGCTAAACCCCCCTCCTCTATTCATTTATGCAAAATTCAGGAAACGAACGGTAGTCTTCGGACCAAGGTAGCGGTCAGAGGAAAGACGGAGTAGAGGGTGCTAAGAATCCCCGGGTTAAACTAGGCTACCATAGACGACAACCTATGCATATTGCTTCATATAATGTGATAACAATGTCATCAGAGTCTAAATTGTTAGAAATGGACAAAGAGCTAAAATCAATAAAGTGGAACGTAATGAGTCTCAGCGAAGGCAGAAGAAGAGGAGAAGAACAATATACTCTTAAATCTGGCCACTTATTCCATTTCAAGGGAAAAGACAATTCATCACATGGTGGGGTTGGATTTATCGTACACAAACGACATGTACCAAACATATTAAAAATAGAAAGTGTAAGCTCGAGAGTTATCACTCTAATCTTAAAGTTGAATTCGAGATATAAATTCAAATTGATACAAGTGTATTCACCAACGACAAGCCACACAGATGAAGAGATTGAAATGTTCTTTGAAGATATTAGAACAGCCCTGAAAAGTACTAAGACGTTTTATACTCTGATAACAGGAGATTTTAATGCTAAGCTGGGAAATAAAGAAGACCAAAGTAAAACCGCACTAGGAAACTACGGCTATGGAGAAAGAAATGAAAGAGGGACCATGCTTGTAGATTTTTTACACCAAGAAAATCTTTTTTCTATGAACTCATTCTTTCAAAAAAAGCCCCAACGAAAGTGGACGTGGAAAAGTCCAGACGGTTTCACAAAGAACGAAATAGATTTTATCATTGCTAATAAAAAAGAAATTGTACAAGATGTATCTGTTTTAAACAGATTTACAATTGGAAGCGATCACAGATTGATTCGAGCAAAAATTCTGTTCAATTTAAAGAATGAACGAACAAAAATGATAAAATCAGACAATCGTAAATGGACCCCGCCCGAAAATACAGACCACTTTCGTGACATCATTGACCATAACCTTCAACAAATCAACGACGAAACACAGGTCGAAGTTTTAAACGAAAGTATCGTAAAAGCCCTTAAAGAAGCGGAGAAGTTGTGCTGTCCTAAAATGAAGAAAAAACATGAGAAAATAAGTCTCAACACTAAAAATCTGATCGAAGAAAGAAGGAGGCTAAAGGACAGGTATAACACAAACTACGCAGAATTTAGTCAACTCAGTAAAACAATAAACAAAGAAATCCGAAAAGACATACGGCAACATAACATGAGAGAGGTGACAAGGGTGATAGAGAAAAATAGAAGTCTGAAAGTTCTAAGACACAACATGTCCACAGGAAAAAAGAACATACATAAGTTAAGAAATAAACAAGACGACATTGTGACTGATAAGGAAGAAATAGTGAAAACAGTGGAAGACTTCTACAGACAACTCTATGAAACAAGTGAATCCGATGAAAGACGCCCTTACCAAAGATAGAGAATCAAGGCTCAGAATTAATGCCGAACATAACTGTTGACGAAATTAAAAATGCACTTCGGGTGATGAAGAACAATAAATCCCCAGGTGAAGACAGGGTAATGACCGAAAGCCTAAAACTAGGAGGAAATAAGCTCTTACTGACACTTGCTAAACTGTTCAATAAATGTCTGTGCGAAGCGATAACACCGACGCAGTGGAACAACGCGGAAATCATCTTACTTCATAAGAAGGGAGATATCAGCGACCTTAGAAACTACCGCCCCATTAGCTTGTTGTCACAAGTATATAAGCTATTTACAAGAGTTATTACCAACAGGCTAGGAAGTAAGTTGGATTTCTATCAGCCAAGAGAGCAAGCAGGTTTTAGAGCAGGATATGGCACGAATGATCATTTACAAGTAATTAAGAACTTAATAGAAAAGAGTGTTGAATATAACAAGCCATTAGTCATGATATTTGTTGACTACGAAAAAGCTTTCGACACAATAAGTCATCAAAATATGTTAAAAGCCTTAACAGAGTGCCGTATAGATCATCGCTATATAAACATGATAAAATACATCTATCAAAATGGAACAGCAGGCGTGAAACTGGCAGATAAAAAGACCAACGTATTTAAAATAAAACGGGGAGTGCGACAGGGAGACACAATTTCGCCAAAATTGTTTACAACATTATTAGAGCATATGTTTAAGAACGCAAATCTGAGTGAAAAAGGAATTAATGTCAATGGAGAAATGCTTAGTTATTTGAGGTTTGCTGACGATATTGTCCTTTTTGCTGACAGAATTGATGATGCAGTATCGCAACTGGAGAAACTATACCTAGCCTCCCTACAAGTTGGATTAAAAATCAACCACACAAACATACAAATCTTGTTAACGAAAAGATTTCAGTAAATGGCATGCATATTGAAGAAACTACCTCTTATAAGTACTTAGGACATGAGATACGCATAGGAAGAGATAATCAAACGTGCGAACTAAGCCGCCGCATAGGACTCACTTGGGTGGCATTCGGCAAGCTGAGCTATTTTCTTAAATCAGAACTGCCTATGTGTCTTAAAAGAAAAGTCTTTAATCAGTGCGTGTTGC
This sequence comes from Diabrotica balteata, assembly GCA_918026665.1. Lineage (NCBI taxonomy): Eukaryota > Metazoa > Arthropoda > Insecta > Coleoptera > Chrysomelidae > Diabrotica > Diabrotica balteata. The sequence continues at coordinate 90,197,517 of OU898278.1, read as the reverse complement.
CAGTACTTACATATGGTGCAAAGACATGGTGCAACACTAACCAAGAAAGTAAGAAATAAAATTTGTGTTACCCAAAGAGCCATGGAACGATCGATGTTAGGCATTTCTCGTAGGGATCGTATCACGAACAAGGAAATAAGACGGAGAACAGGAGTGACAGATGCCATAGAAAGAATTAAGACCCTTAAGTGGAACTGGGCGGAGCACATAGCTAGAATGTCGGATAACAGATGGACACAGCGAATAATACAGTGGAGACCAAGACAAGAAGCACATCAAAGTAGAGGTCGTCCACCAACAAGATGGTCTGATGACATAAAACGGATCGACAAAAATTGGATGCAAACAGCACAAAACAAAAATACATGGAAAAGATTGAGGGAGACCTATATCCAGCAGTGGATAGATCTGGGTTAAATGATGATGATGAATACATTGTTTAAAATATCAAAGAGAAGACTATATACCTGGAAGTCACCATCAGATCAAGAAGAGAGAATTGTAAGAAACCAAATAGACTATGTATTAGTTATACAAAGATACAGAAACGCAATTATATCCGCAAAAACCTATTCACGTGCCGACATAGGATTAAATCACGACCCAGTAGTGAGCAAAATTAGGCTCAAAATGAAAATAATAAAACGAAGAACAACAAAAGCAAAAATCGATACAAGTAAATTAAGGAACCCACTCCTAAGGCAACGCCTGGCAGATGAAATTAACAACGGATTAATGAATGTTAAAGAACAAATTCTGCAAAAATACTGAGACGGATAAAAAATGGTTATTAATAAAGACAGAAATAGGTAAAAATCAAAAAGAAATTCTAATATCAACCAGATATAAAATTTTATAAAATTTTAGATTTAATGAAAGAAAGACGTCAATATAAAAACAAAAAAAAATTAGATGTACAAAAAAGTGGTTAAACAAATAAAATACAGAATTAAGAAAGCGAAAGAACAATGGTTTAAAGAACAATGAGCAGAAATAAAAGAATATCAGAAAAGACATGATAGAACAAGAAAACCGGGAATACCGAAATATGCAAATGGGAAGTTTGTATTGAATACTAACGACAAATTAAAGAGATGGACAGAATACATCAATAAACTGTTCAAAGACAATAGAAGAGAGCAGATGGAGATAGAAGTAGAAGAGGATATAGTTTTAAAGATATTAAAAAAAGAAATTAAAATGGTATAAAAATATAAAGCAGTAGGTCCAGACCAAATCCCTATAGAAATCTTAAAATGCATAAATGATGAAATCTTAGACATTATACTAGACTTATTTAACTAAGTATACAAAACAGGACACGTATCATGGTTACTCTCCACCTTTTATGCTATCCCTAAAAATACAAACGCTAAATATTACAGCAAATACAAAACAATATTTTTGACAATAATACATGGTCGTATAAATAAAAAACTGGAAGAAGGAAGAGATGATAGTCAGTTTGGGTTCAGAAACGGACTAGGAACTAGAGAAGCGTTGTTTGCCTGTGTTAGCTCAAAGACGAATGGATATGAATGTAGATGTGCATATTTTTTACGTTGATTTTGAAAAAGCATTTGACAAAGTAAGACATGAAAAATTAGTCCATATTCTAAAGACAAAAAACATAGACCATAGGGACTTACGAATAATAACAAACCTCTATTGGAATCAAAGAGCACAAATCGTAATAGATAATGAATCCAGTCCAGAAATTGAAAACAGGAAAGGAGTTAGGTAGGGATGTATTATGTCCCCATTACTATTTAATGTATATGGTGAAGCCATTTTTGAAGAAGCATTACTATCTCAAAGTGAAGGAATAATAATTAACGGAAGATATATTTACAACATAAGATATGCAAATGACACCGTGATTATGGCAAGCTCTGCTGAACTATTCCAATTACTGCTAAACAAAATAAACAGTTTCTGTGAAAAATATGGACTAAAAATGAGTATAAAAAGACCAGATATATGATAATTACAAAGAAAACAAATATACCAACAAACATACATTTGGGAAATGTACCGATAGAAAGGGTTGATAAATAAAAATAGCTAGGAATTTGGATTTCAGACAATACTGATCAAACAACCGAAATAAGAGCTAGGATAAAAATAGAAAGAAATGCGTTTTTAAAAATGAAAACAATTCTCTGCAACAAAGAAGACCTTAGATTAGAACTGAGAGTAAGAGCACTGAGATGCTACGTGTTTTCTATACTGCAATATGGACTTGAAAGCTGAACATTGAAGCAAGAACATAATAAATAAGTTACAGAGACATAAATAAGTTACAGTCCTTTGAAATGTGGTGTTGCAGGAGGATGCTTAGAATAGCATGGACATAGAAGAAAACTAACACGGAAGTATAGCGAGAAATGTGCAAAGAATGCGAAATAATAAACACAATAAAAATAAGAAAGTTACAATATCTGGGACATGTAATGAGGGGACACCGATATGAACTGCTAAGGCTGATAATACAGGGAAAGATAAGAGGAGAAAGGAGTATAGGAAAAAGGAGAGTGTCATGATTAAAGAATTTAAGAGATTGGTTTAAATGCAATTCTATAAAACTCTTCAGAGTGAAGATATTTTATTTATAAAAAGTACTGTACCTAGGTAGTGTACTTTATGGAATTGAAATCGAGTTATTTGGAATGTTTTAAAATTATAAACATTATTATTTTTAGGCTTTTAAAAGATAACAATAGATATATCTCGGCAACTATTAGCTTAAATTAAATTTAAAAAACGTCAATGGAGAAGACTCGGTAACACGCTTCTTTTAAAAGAAAAAAGTTGAATTACGAGTAGTGGTTCCTGAGATACAAGCAGTCAAAGTTAACCAGCATTTGCAACGAAGTTATAAACAATAGGATGATAATCTTTAAAACATTACTTTTCTATTTAAGAGTTCTTTCTTATAAAAATATTTAAGATATAACAAAATATTATAATAATAAAATCCATATCTGTATTTCGCATGAAAAACATCAAAACAATTTGGTTGAAGAAAATTTAATTTCCAAGTTCAAAATTGGTCTACGTAAAAAAATGTACTTTCTCGGCTTCCAATGAAGTAATTTTCTTCATTTTTTTAATTCGATGTAACTCGATTAGAGACACTTAAAAAACCAAATCTCAAAGTTGCTTGAGCGTTGTTATAAATAAATAAATTTATTTAAAGTCGACAGAGACAAAAATGTCACTGAATCTCTAAAAATCATACAAAAAAGATGAATTTTGCTGAGAATGTTAATTTTGGGACCATAAAATATATGCAAAAACGTGTACTACTCCTAATCCCCGGCTTACGCCGAAAACTACCCCCTTGTAGGGGAATAAAACAGAAAAAACTGATTTACCAAGAATCTGTATGTCATAGAAAAAAATATTTTATTTAAAAAATGTAACTTAATTACTATTAAACTGGGAATAAGCCACAATTAAAGATAAAAATACGTTTATTGACGTTTTAATTTCCACTTCGGAAATCGTTCTCAAAATACAAACAGTAAATTAAACAAATTTTGTTGTTTGTTACATAGTGAAAAATTCTTCTAATAATTTAATTTTATCTGACTCATTTATATTGACAATTCAGACATACATTATGCATTTTAAAGTAGACGACTTTAAAATGATATTGCCAATATTGTTGAGTTGCGCTCCTGAGACGACTTTACTTATAAGATAGTTCATTCGATTACATGAAATCAACTTTAACTTGAGAATATCCGTCAGAAAAAAATCATAGCATGTAATTCGTCTTTAAAAAGACAAACACATGACATGATGACAGTAAAATTCTCCTGTTAGTGATTCCATAGTAAATTATGAGGGAAAAACCAGGTAAAAAACCTCATAATACTATCCCGACATTGTAAGTATTTGTTCGTGAATTTAGTTTACCTTCAACAAACATCAAAATTCTGATTTTATATGTTACATTATTTAAAAACATAAATGATGTATCCTCTATAATATGTTACTGACTTACTAATACTGGTATTTTCTTATTAATAACTTCCTCTTTCAATATTGGTAACCAAATCCTACTACATTCTGCCGAGGAATTTATTTGTGACACAACAAATTATAGTTGTAACAAAAATAGTAGGATCTGGTTACCAATATTGGAAGAGTAAGATATTAATAAGAAAATACCAGTATTAGTAAGTCAGTAACATATAGAGGATACATCATTTATGTTTTCTTTAATAACGTAACATATAAAATCAGAATTTTGATGTTTGTTGAAGGTAAACTAAATTCACGAACAAATACTTACAATGTCGGGATAGTATTATGAGGTTTTTTTCCTGGTTTTTCCCTCATAATTTACTATGGAATCACTAACAGGAGAATTTTACTGTCATCATGTCATGTGTTTGTCTTTTTAAAGACGAATTACATGCTATGATTTTTTTCTGACGGATATTCTCAAGTTAAAGTTGATTTCATGTAATCGAATGAACTATCTTATAAGTAAAGTCGTGCCAGGAGCGCAACTCAACAATATTGGCAATATCATTTTAAAGTCGTCTACTTTAAAATGCATAATGTATGTCTGAATTGTCAATATAAATGAGTCAGATAAAATTAAATTATTAGAAGAATTTTTCACTATGTACCAAAAAACAAAATTTGTTTAATTTACTGTTTGTATTTTGAGAACGATTTCCGAAGTGGAAATTGAAACGTCAATAAACGTATTTTTATCTTTAATTGTGGCTTATTCCCAGTTTAATAGTAATTAATTTACAATGCCACAAGAAAATAGCTTCAGAACAATATTAAAAAATGTAGCTGAGATAATTTTGAACAACAATGTTTAATATCACTTTAAGTGTAAAATAAACTGTTCTCTAAAAAATAAAGCTTGAAGCAACCGGCGATTGCTTCTACGCGAAATCATTTTTAAATAAAATAGCTTCTACGCTACGCGCCCGAAATCATTTTTAAATAAAATAAATAAATTTGTACTAATTCGACGGTAAAAATTCGACAGTTTCTTATGCATGTTCTTCATGTTGTCGCAATTAAAGTCAGTTTCTATAATAGTTTGAAATAAATAAACGTTGCGCGATTTTTACCATTTTTTGGTAACTGAATTCGTTTAACCGATTCTGATGAGTTCATTAAAATTTATTACTTTTTCATTAACTATGGAACCAGCCACTATAGAATCTCCATTGTTAAATCCCAATCTTCAGACACTATTGCATAAAATTTTGGTTTTGATTTTTGGCAACAAATGTAAGGCATTTGAAATATGCCTAAAAACGCTGAATTTTAAATATCTTTTTACAAACGATTACACGTGTCACGAAAATATTTGCAAAACCAGTCGGAATTCTTTAAAATCATTAAATAAATTTCCGTAAACAGCTTACCTCTGATTTATAGCTTCCAATTGAGCCATATTAGTAGTAGCTTCAAATAGTTGGGCTTTTAGTTTTTGACTTTCTTTTATAAATGTATCTTTCGAAAGTTCCATAGCATGGGATGCTCTATGTAATTCTTGTTGAAGTTGCTCACACCTAAACTTCTCGGCTTCCAATTTGCTTCTCATTGGACCTTCAACTTTTTCTAAGGCATGCTTAAGCTCTAATTTCATTTCTAGTAATTCACTCTGGAAAAATATTCACTTTGTATATAAATTTTGAACAACAAACGTAACGAAAATAAACAATGTTTATTCTCCTCTAACAAACCATATACTAACAGCTGACTGACTATTTAGTGCAGCTTCCATCAGCATGGAGATGCCCAAAGGCATTAATTTTCCAATACAATACTTGGTTTGTACATTTCACTCTCAATTAATGTTATAGCTGCTCAGTCACTTAATTTGTTATTATTTAGTATCGTTTATTGTGTTCCAGTATTGAAATCAAATTTAACTAAAGGAAAATCAAATATAACTAAAATCAAAAATCAACAGGGGAATACGGTGACCGAAAAAACTCAAATAATCAAGGAAATACAAACGTTCTATAAGAATCTTTATACATCTACTATACAGAACCCCGAAACAGACCACAGAACAATTCTAAACGTCGGCTCGGAAACCCTCCCTAAAATAACCTCTTCGGAAATTAGACATGCCTTACAGCAAATGAAAAACAAAAAAGCTCCCGGCGAGGATCGTATAACGTCTGAAATGTTAAAAATGGGCGGCAACATCGTTGTAGAAGTTGTGGAAGTCTTACTGAATAAGTGTCTAACAGAAAAAAGAATACCCAGCCTATGGGAAAACGCCGAAATAATACTTTTACACAAGAAAGGAAACACTACTAATATTGAAAACTACAGACCTATAAGTTTGTTGTCACACTTATACAAATTGTTAACAAGAATAATAACCAACCGCATAACACAAAAACTTGATTTATATCAACCGGTTGAACAGGCGGGATTTAGAAAAGGGTTTGGCGCTAATGATCACTTACAAACCATCAGAACACTAGTAGAAAAAACCACAGAATATAATGTACCTTTACATATGGCATTTATCGACTTTCACAAGGCTTTCGATAGTATTGAGACTTGGTCCGTTTTGTCAGCCCTGAAGGATGCTCGAATAGACTCACGGTACACTACACTCATTAAAAACATTTATGAACAGGCCACATTCTACATCAAAATCAATGAAGACGAAAAAACTGAAAAAATGCGCCTTGATAAAGGTATTAGACAAGGTGACACTATTTCACCAAAGCTTTTTACCTTAGCATTGGAAAATGTATTCAAACAGCTTGACTGGGAGGAAAAAGGTCTAAACATTGATGGTGTACGTTTGAGTCATTTGAGGTTTGCGGATGACATAGTATTATTTAGTACAGATATCAAGGAACTGGAGCAAATGTTGAAGGAATTAAACCAGCAGTCAAATAAAATAGGTCTCAAAATGAACCTTCAGAAAACAAAAATCATGAGTAATTTACAAACTAACCTTGTTATTGACAACGTCAGTCTTGAAAATGTAGACCACTATATATATCTTGGACATACCATTAAAATCGGCAAAGAAAATCAAATAGCCTAAATAAAAAGACGCATACAACTGTCTTGGGGAGCTTTCGGCAAATTAAGCTTTATTTTGAAGAATAAAGATATACCAATGTGTCTAAAACGTAGAGTTTATGACAAATGTATCTTGCCTGTAACTACATATGGACTGGAGACCATGGCCTTCACAAAGAAAACCTTAGAGCAGCTCAGTACAACCCAAAGAGCAATGGAGAGGGCCATGCTAGGGATTAGTTTGAGAGACAGGATTCGAAATAACGTCATTTGTGAAAGAACAAAAATTACTGATGTCTCAGAACGTATTGCAAGGCTCAAGTGGCAATGGGTCGGACACGTTGCCCGAGATAATCCCGAAAAATGGACACAAAGATTAACAAACTGGAGACCAAGAGAGAACAGGCGAGGAGTAGGCAGACCGCAGAAGAGGTGGACAGACGATATCAAACAAGTCGCGGGCAAGCAGTGGATGAGAATTGCCAAAAGTAGAAATCGATGGAAGCAAATGGAAGAGGCCTATGTCCAGCAGTGGACGAATACAGGCTGAAGAAGAAGAAGATTGTGTTCCAGTTGTTTATGCTTATTTTATGTTGTTTTAGCCTTTAGTTTTTAACACAAATAAAAATAAAGTACTGGGGCCCAATGATAGGGCAAATATTGTAAGCCTTGATACCGGTAGCCCAAAATTTACCAACTTTATTAATAAAAACTACTTAAGATTGTGAGTATTGACTTATTTCTGATATACTAATATTATGGTCTCAAATAGGCATTCTTTTCATCGTTTATAGAAATATATTCTTAATCTATGATATAATACAAATCCTCTAGTTTTATAAGTTAAATAAAGAAACAATTTATATATTACAGCATACATAGGCATTAGTATCTCCATACCGCAAAAGAGATTTTCGGAAGGGTATAGCCGGGAAAACCATAATAATCTTCACGAAAAGCATACAATCGCTACTAACCTTGAATAGGCCACGTGTCACAACAGGGTTAGCAATGGAGTATCATGAGTCGCTAACTCAAGCTTTGGGTGGTAATAACATCATTTTGAGGTGGGTTAAAGTACAAAATGCGAATAAAGGCAAGTGCATTACTAATCAACTTGCTAGGAAGGCGACAGGCCAAAGACTCTATACTAATTCAGATTCTGGTGATTTTCTTGGTTGGTCAACTACAACAAATATGACTTCCACATACAAGTTGAGAAAAGGGTAAGTATGTAAACTTGCCAGTGTAACACTAAAAGACCTTAAAAAGTCAACATCAAAGAAGTCCTTCGGAATGACTGGGCAAAATCTACTTTTTCTTTATGTGCCGTCTTCTACCGAAGGTTGGCGACCATCAAACGATAGGTTTCTCTGTTTTAAGCCGCATGTATTATGTTCGCAGCTTCTGGTATGTGAAACCATTCTCTCAAGTTTCTCAGCCAGGATTTCTTCTTTCTGTCCAAACCTCTTCTACCTTCAATCTTGCCTTTCACGATAAGCTGTAGCAGACTGTACTTATCATTACGGAACACATGATCCAGGTATGATGCTTTCTTCCTTTTAACAGTTGTTAACAATTCCACCTCTTTACCCATTCGTCTTAATACCTCTGTGTTGGTCACTCTGTCTGTCCAAGGTATTCTCAGTATGCGTCGATACAGCTACATTTCTAGAGTCGCTTACTTCTTTATAGTTGTTGCTGTTAACGTCCACCCTTCTACTCCGTAATGTAGCATAGAGAGTACGTAGCATTTCGTGGCGCGCCATCGGAGGTTAACGCTTAGGTTGCGGTTGCTTAAGAGCTTTCTCATTTTGACGAAATTGAAAATTGAAATACCTACGCCTTACACTTTTTTTAACTGGTAATTGTTAAATAAGCAAACATCTTAACACTGAGGCTAGTAGATACATCTCTCTATGTAGAAATTGTGAAACGACAAGACGAAACTGACTAGCATGTCCTACGTAAATGTCCGAAGTTATCGTCGATTCGAGAGTATGCGTTCGGCGAGGCCCAAGTCACAAGGGAGATGTCCTCTGATGTCTTGTTCACTGGAAATGGCAGGTTAGACAATGAGCTATGGATGCCAGCTTACTGGAAGAATTCAAAATAAACCAATTCTGCAAAAAGTGCTGTCACATTGATATTGTGATCTCATTGATGTTTTCTATTGTAAACTTCTTTTTGCGGTTATAAACCATTGGAACTGTAGTTTTGTAAACTAACTTTAATGAATTTATAGAAATATTTTGGTTTTAGGTCTTTATTTAGGAGAACTAACAAGTTTACAGTTAAACAAAGTGCAATTTATCATTAAGAAATTGACAAAAAATTATTAAAACTAAACATTCATGGAAAAAAAATCGTCATTAATAGCCTGTATTTCCACCTCTTGCTTTATTGACAGCTTGTAGGCGACGAGACATGCTTTCAATTAACTCTGGTGAATTAACTCTCTTAGCTATTGCTCATCCCAGGACCAATTCATTCCAGACATGTATGATAGGATTTATGTCTAGACTGAGAGGTGGCCAATTAAACCACCTAATTTCCACTTCATCAAAATATTCTCTGACTCATCTGGAAGTGTGGGATCTAGCATTATCTTGCATGAAAATGCCATGTTCAATTATAAAAGACATACTTTGTGCTATGTACAAGTACTATGTGCGTACTTGTGAAATAATTCCTGCTGATATATTTATTTTATTTAATATTTCGTTAACTACTAACTTTATCCAAGGCATTTTATACCAAAATTCAGAAGTATTGATGTTGTTGTCTAATTTTCTTTCATTGCCTGGAGTAATTGCGTTAAATCAGAATTATGTAGTTGATTAGTAAAATGCGATTATCTCGAAAACTGTTGAGTTTTGAAGTTATTAACAAGTATACATTTTTTTGTTAAAATAATGTATTAATATTTTTTATCACGCATACTCGTAACTTAAAGAACAAAAAAGTTAAGTGCAAATGTATGCCACATATGTGGCATATGTGGCGCCCTCTATCAGCTACATTAACGTATGCATCAAATTATAATTCCTGATGTTCAATAGTACACAGTTATGGATTTTTATACATAAATGTTTACAAACATCAAAGTTATAGCGAAAATTAAAATTTTAAATTTCCACTTTAACACCCTATATCTTTCTTAATATCAACATTTTATTAAAGTAATTTGGCTTAAATCGCAATATTTTAAAGAGAAGAATCTACGGTTTCTTTGGTACAATTACTTAAGGACCACCCTGTATATTCTAACGGGTATTATAAGTTAATGTTGATTTCATGTAATCCAATAAACTACTAATAAAGTCGTCTCAGGAACGCAACTCAAAATTATTGACAATATGATTGTAAACTCATCTAATTTAAAATGTATATATCAATATGCCTGGATTGTTAATATGAATGAGTCAGACACAATAATTAAATTGATAAAAGATTTTTTTTTGTATTACCAAATAACACAACAAAATTTCTTTAATTCGTTTAACAGAACAATATTTGTAAACTTTATCCTGTCATACATATGTCTACAGTATATTTTTTTATATTTTGTGATTGTGAAGTTAATTTAAAATCGGGTATATTATTAGTTTTTAATAACTTCTGAAACCAGGAATCATGAAGTCTAGCGCGTAGGAGCATAAACTGGCTTTAGCAATTTAATAAAAACTAAGTAACAATAAATGAGTGATTGAATTACATTTTATTTATTATGTTAAATAAATTTAGGTCTAGACAGTCTATACTTATGGCTATATACATATAAAAGGCCAAAAAAGCTATTTGCAAAAGTAGATTGCATACTGTGTATTAAATGTCACAAATTTAGAAAAAGAGATTTTAAATTGAAAATCACTGAATCCATTTGAATTCAGGTAATTTTTTTATAAGAAATAAATATTAAAAACATGTTAAAACTTACTTTTAAGACTTTATTTTCAGTTTTTAACTCACTGGTTATCCTTTCCAATTCTGGATTTATAATTACTTTTACCGGCGACCACGGATAATGATCTTGAACATTTGAAAGTCTTTCTTCCATATACCTTGCCTTTTCAATAGATGAACGTGTTAACCTATTTTCATAACTGGTTGTTGGTCTATTTCTAAATCTACTACTATTGCTATCTATATTCCTATCGCCGCCATAACTATTGGGACTACCAATTCTAAGTGGTTCACCAGTCAATAATGAATTTGTTCGTAGATAAGTTCTACATGTAGGGCAATTTGGTAAGTATACATCTTCATGAGGTGAATAATTGTTGTTTGGGGTGCCTTCATTCTCTAAATTAATTTGAAAATGTTATTTAAGCGTTACATTAAAAAAAATTAAACAAAAAAAGCTAAAGAATTAACGTTAACAAACCTATACAGAATATTGCGAATGGCATATTGGGAAACGATGATTTAATTATTTACATAAAATAATACACAAAGTTCTCTCGAGGACTAACTAACTAGTCGGCAGACTACAAACCAGATTATCGAAATATTGTTTTTTTTTTCAACTAGATACAATAACCGCCACGTTACTTTAAAGTAAGGCTGAGGAGAAAGGATGTGCGTCACAGTTACAGGAGGAGTATATTTAAGTGGTAGAACAATTAGACAAGCTACTGAAGTTAAAAAATAAGTTTAGTTTTGCGCTTTATGGCAGTTACTGTGTTTAAAATTTTACGAATTTAAGTATGAATAAACACATGGACATACATTTCAAGCAAGTTTTTTTATTTTTAATGAAAATACTTTCAGAATTATTTAAGCTATATCTTAGTTATAGTATTGTTATAGATAATTTAAGCTTTAATTTGAAAACCTTTTATTAAACTGTTTGGTATAACCCAACAAGCGAGAGCTGGCGGGTTGCGCGTAGAACAAATTGAAAAGTGGAAGGAATTGCTCTTTTCTATTGCAGTCGGCTAGGAGTTCACATCGTGTATAACCGATTAAGTACCTATAGTATATACCTATAATCGCGATTAAGTACCTCTCCTATCTCTCTTAGAATAATTCCTTTTCTATTCGCGCAGCTCACCCGCCAGCTCTCGCTTGTCGGATTATACATACAAGTGAATACACTCTAACTTTGCGCTTACTAGATAATTTATATGCTGAAATATATGTGGATACTGATGAGTACTTTGCAAACGGAGATGATGGATTGTAAGCTACAAACTTTACAACTTATTATCCATTGATGTGTACATTTTCTCGATTTTACTGATTAGATGACTAACTTTCCTTCAATTAGAAGCATATGCTAAAATTTAATTTGCAAATACTGAGATTTTAGGCACAGACTACGCCTTTAGTCAGGACAAATTTGTGGCAGATATTACAAATAACGTAAGTAGATAAAATTCTTGTTTGAGTTTAAATATGCACAAATAATTGTGCGTATTATAACAATCGAAGAGTAAAACGATGCCCTCAAAAGATCGAAAAACGGTAAAGCAGCAGGACCTGGAGACATCCCAATTGAGTTGGTAAAGTATCGATCAAAAATATTACATGAGATGTTGGTTCAACTATTTAACAAATGCTTAAAAGGACAAAATATCCCTGATGATTGAAATATTGGATACATCAGCTCAATATTCAAGAAAGGGGATGAACGCAAATGCTTTAATTATAGGGGAATAACTGTTATCAGCTTAATGGGGAGTTTGTATGATCGAATAATAAGAGAAAGAATAGAATCAGAATACGAACACGGAAGAGAAAAATGGATTTCGTGCAGGAAGATCGTGCACTGATGGTATATTCGTTCGGCAGCAGGTAATCGAAGGAAGGAATCTATCTACCCACCTATTGTTTGTAGATTTAGAGAAGGCATACAATACGGTACCTTTGAAAAAACTGTTTCAAATATTGACGAAAGTAGGTTTCAGTAAAGAGTATGTGGATGCTATCGCAAATATATACAAAAATGCAAGAAGTGTCGTTAAAGACGGAAACTTTATACCTAAATCATTTCCAATAAGAAAGGGGCTTAAACAAGGATGTGTCTATCTCCGACCTTATTTAAAATATATATTCAATTATCGCTAGAGCAGTGGAGGAAAAAGTATACGGAATGGGAATAGACATAGGCGGTGGTAAATGTCTAACAACTTTATTTTTGTCCTAGCGAATGATGAGAAAGACATGAACTACATGTTTAGAAAACTAAATAAAGAATATGAAAAATGGGGCCTAAATATGAATATGTCAAAGACAGAATATCTTAAAATAGGAGATGATGAAGAAGGCCCCGAGTTAGAAATTAGAAACACAAAAACATGCAATGAATATAAATATCTCGGATCTATAATATCTAAAGAAGGAACTACCAAACAGACATCGAAAACAGAACGCAGCAGGATAAAAAAGCGGTTAACATTCTAAACTCTCTACTATGGTCTGAAGATATTAGACAAGAAACGAAAATGACAATCTATTGAACCTTGGTAGAGCCCATTATGACTTATGGGGCAGAAGTTTGGCATATCACGAAAAAAGATAAAAAAGAATAAAAGTAGTAGAAATGGATTTTCTAAGGAGAGCGTGTGGTGTATCCAAAAAAGATCATATCAAGAATGAATATATTAGAAGGAGGATAAATACCGAGTATTCCAGTGTAGACAGAATTGAAACGAGACGACTAGTGTGGTATGGTCACGTAAAGCGAATGAATTAAGATATATGGCCAAAAAGCTTTAAATTACATACCACAACAGAGAAGAAGAAGGGAGAGGCCTTCAGTTGCCTGGGAAGAAAATATACGGCAGATAATATAAGATAGAGCCATCAAAGAAGACGAATGGATGGACAGAAAACGATGATCATTAAACAATTACCAACTTGCCTTGCTATTCTGTCATATTTTGACCTCAAGGCCACTGTCTTTTCACGTTGTTTGGCATTGGGTGTTATACCTGTTGCTTTCATTTACCTTTAGCAGCTAATAAGCTAAAGACTGGTAACTTCATTTTACTTTTAAATATTATATTTCAATCTTAATCTATTCAATAATATTACCTAAGATCAAAATTAAATTTAACTAATAATACACTGTTGGAAGTGCATCTTATGATCTTTTATTTCTCTGCATTTTATTATTAATGTTTTTTACTTAAGTTTTTTACATAAAATTTTTATATACATGTACAATTACCACATGTTCTTTTGCTGTCCTAAGTTTGTTAATTTGTAAACTGTATCTAGTTTTAATTAATTGTTAATACAACATGATCTTAGAATATCCATTGTCGTAAGCTTTGTTACACATTTAATATCATTGACTGCTACATGTCTTTTTGAGGTAACACGCTTGTAATAACTTTTCTGTGGATGTTTGGTGTTTCATACTGTTCTTTTTAGATGAACTGATGATGCTTTCTGATTAGAAGGCGAAATGTCTTCACTAAATAGATAAAGTAGCCACCTTCTTTGGGTCCAATATCAAATCTTCAGAATTCATATCCGAAATTGGACAGTATAATTTTATCACCCAGTAGACCGAATGAATTTATTTGTTATTAAATACACACACGTAGTTAATTAGGTTTCATACGGATTTGGTCAATTATCAACAATATAATTTGGACATCAGTCAAAAGTGCTGACAAAGTTAAACAATTTACATAAATTAGACACACATATCACGCGAGGCCCGCGAATATATTCACCCAATTAAAACTTACATAAAACTAATATCTCTTTCCTAGAGAAGCATTCAATCAATATTCACTCAACAAACTTGATAGTCTTCAGCGATCAACTGCAACAGTCTCTACTCAAAGTAATCCCGGGTCAACACCCATAGTGTACGTCTCATCAATAAACTCTGCTACTATTATTTGGTGTTTCCATTACAACTGAACGAACATCTCCACTGAGCCAACGAAGGGGAATTGTTCATTTTTTTTTCACCTTTTGACCGAAAACCCCACCACTCTTTAAGTGATCCTTAAGTTATATTGGATTGACGGTCGTACTCCTTTTCTCCATATATATATATATATATATATATATATATATATATATATATATATATATATATATATATTTACGGCATAAAGTGAACTCCGCCCATGTTAAAATTCAGGTTCAAGTGAGCTCCGTGGTCAAGTGGACACCGATATACGGAGCTCACATGACCATTCCATAATATTGGCTCTGTCGATTCGTTAAGATGTATAGTTTCATAATTCTTAATAAAATTTTGGAGCTCATAAGTACCCCTGTATCATAAATGTATTTCGCTTAGTTCACGTGTATATATTATAGGGGTCGTTCAGATCTTTTTCACTGTATATTGGAACCATAGGAATATCGGTTTAAGTAAGCTCTGATAGTTTGGCAACTATGCACTTAGGCCAGCGTTCTTGATATATATATTTTATATATTTTAAACGGTTCATACGGACTCCTTTTCATACGCATTACAATATGTAATCTTCTTCTTCTTCTTGATGTGCCTATCCGTTATGAATGTTGGCGATCATATTGACAATATGTAATAGATATGTATAATACCAAATACCTGTTTTTGGTAGGTACCTGCTATTCTAAAAATAGCTTTATAAATACAAAAGGATTTCATTACCAAGTTGGACGTGTTTTTTCATCTGCGAATATTTCCTAATGTATTTTGTTAACATGAATATGTCTTTATACGTTTTATTTAAGAATACGATTAATAAGATCTTTTAGTTAATCCATTGTTTTACGATATCTTGTATCCAGCTTCTTTATTATTTTATTTCTGGTTTTATCTGTGTAATACATATAATTCTGGATAGGTTATCTTAAAATAAATATTTAAGTGCAAAAATAGATATTTGTATGTAAAAATTGGTAGTAGTGCACAAAAGAGGAAAGAATGCTGAATTTATATAAGAAGAATGTACCAGTTCACCAATATTACATACTTCTAAATGTTTTATCTGCTATTTAGGGGTAATATGTAATCAATAAACGTGGAGTGTGTCAAATTTGCAATAATCTTTGGTCAGTTTTTTCTCGATTTTAGTCATAAATTGAGCTGGTATTCGTTGAGTGGATGTTGCGATTCTAGACTTTGTATCTTTTATTCTCTAGCAGTCTAGCTACTTATCTTGGATATTAGGTGAATTGATAGCTACGATATTGTAGAGCTGTGTGATATACGTATGTATGGATGTGTGTGTGTGTGTGTCTTAATATTCGCTGAATTTGGCTGTCTAATTTATAGCTAAATCTTCGTGTTGTGTTGGTGTCATCCATACTTGCAAGGTATATTCGGTAGCAGAAGCATAGAGTGCAAGCGTCTACGTTTTAAGGATGAAAGGATGCTTCTCATTTTTAGCTGACAAGTTTGCAGAGATTATTTTTCTGGTCCTCAGTTTGCCTTTTAGTTTTAAACAATGTTCTATGAATGACAAAGTGTGATACAAACTATCTTCAAGGTATTTATAGCAAGTCCAGAGTTTAAAAATTTCATGACACTATTGGATGTTTAGATTTTTAAAAGCATCTCTGTTAGGGACATTAAAGTAGGACATCTGACTTTTTCTGAGGTTTGGCTTAAAATTGATTCATAGTCTATTTTTATTGTGTTTAAAGTATGATTTAGATTTTTCTATACTTCAGCAACAAAAGTTTTTGGTTGTGCAACAATATCGATGTATCGTCTACATAATAAAAGTCCTAGTATTTACTGGTAAAGGGTTGTGTAAATATTATACAGTATAGGTACCATTACGCTACCCCAAAGGAGACCGTTCTTCGGCGTTTTCCATCTGTTATTTTTACCATTGAATGATACGAAAAATCTTCTGTTGTGTAGGCATACCCGGACAATACAAGCCATTGTTGTATTTTTGATCCAAATTTTAGAATTATTTTTGTGCTCAGATCTTTAGTCAGAAGCCGTAATATTGTTCATTATATACGTAGATAGCAGATCCAAGCTCAACACCGTTGAAAGATTCCCTTAGCTGACTGGTTTTGTCCCCTCTCATTTTAAGTTTTCTTTTCTTGTTTGCCTATGTTTGGCCCTCAATGTGTTTCCTGCACTAGAAATACGTCACATTTGTGTTAACCGCATATGTCTGATAAAGTTAAGTAAAATAAAGTACCTATCTTTATCTCTGGATATTCCCTTCTCTAATGTTTATAGAAATAATTAGGATAGTTGGCATTAAAAAGGCCGATTTGGCCGATCTTTAAACCCTATAAAATATGGCTAATCTTTTACTTTTCATTAAAAATTTTAATTTTACATACTGTTACTTTTAGACAATATTTCGATCAGATTTGTTTAGTAATAAATGTAGTTAATATACAGATTGAACCAAATTAACGGAACATACAATTTAATACATGTCTGTATGAACTGCATTTGAAATAGTGGACCAATATAAAACTTGGACAAAAATAAATCCATACCTGGGTATAGACATTGTATAAAATATCGATCAACTATCTGTCTCGCAACAATGTTGTTTGCGTAAGACGGGTTTGTCTAAGGAAGCGATAATAGTTCAGGAAATGAATCTCGAAAAAAAGTTAAAACCTCGCAATTTTTTCGTCCTGCATGTATCCAGTTGAAATTTTAACAGAAGGTAGGTGATAGCCCAAGGATCAAAATCTATATCGAACCGAAGTGCGCTGAAGGGTTTTAGTGGTGAAAAATACCCCTAATTGTCAAAAATTATAAAATAACATAATAAACCTGAATATGGGTAAAATTTGGTTTGAATTAATTAAATAATGATAGTTTCCTGCTTTTGAATAAAGTTCCATCATATTTCAACCCTTAAAAAGCGACCCTTATTAGAGATTAATATAAAAAAATTAGTAATGCGAAGAAAATGATTTCACCTTGGAACGATTTGCATAAAAATTTGGAATTAAGCTCAACTCACCCTCAGCTTTATAGTTTATGTCATGCCGATGAACCCTGATTGTTCTTACAAGTGAAAACTACCCCTAATTTTCAAAAATTGTAAAATAATAGTACAAATCTTAAGATAAGTGAAATTTGGTTTGGATTAGTTAAATAGTGATTTTGTTATACTTTAAAATACAAATTCATACATTTTCAACCCTTAAAAATCAATTATTATGAGTGCTATAGGTGAAAACAATTTTTTGCCAAAATTTTGCAACTTTTCAACGTTTGAAAATCACCCTTTACGACATTGCAGTTTTTATAAACTAATTTATAAGATATTAATTGAAAAAAGTAGAATTAAATTTAAAAAAATGTATAAACAGAAAAAGGCACCATATATTCTTATACATTTACATATATAGTTGAAAATATTTACATTTACAGGTAAAACAATTATAATATTAATTTTATTCGTCATTAATTACATCTTCATCGTGATTTATGTCATCCTCATCATCTTCAATTATTGGTGGACTATTATTGCACCCTTCACCTGAGCACCCAGAACAAGTAGAGTTACTGTATAAACCAACTTTTCTGCACCCACATGAAACGCCGCATCCTTTTTTGCATTGGCAAAAAATAATTTTCAAACGTTCATCGGGTGCAGGTTGTTTGTACATGCGTACGAGTAATAACAAACCATCTTTGGAATACCATCCCCAATCTGTTGCTCTGATATTTTCATTGCCAAGCCATAGACATATGAGCAGATGTTTTATTCTATGGTATGGGATTTCAAAATAAGAACGCTTAAAATTTTGAATGTATAACGCCCTACTAGCTAATATACCGGTTTTGTAGATTATTATGCTTCGAAACGTACTGTACTATACAAATGGAATTTTCCGGAAAAAAATTAACTGTTTTTTTTAACGTATTTCCTTTAATTTTTAACGATAGAGTGTTTCTTCAAAAACGATTTTGTAAAGGTTTTTAAGAGCTACAAGGATCTGTGAATTAAATCTTTTTGGAACCCTTGGTTTTTAAATGGGATGAGTTTAAAGGGCTCGAAAAAGATGGTGCTTGATCGTAAATCGATGCTTTATACGGCTATATCTCGCCAAATATTCATTGTACAAACAAATCTAAATAAAGGATAATTTTAGTCATTAAAAAAGCTACAATTTGGTAATTTTTATTTTTTTCATATTTTCAGTATTTTCGGGCATATTATAAAACGGGTAAAAAATATGAAATTGTAAATCGTTTCTCGCTTTAAGCTGTACTTTTTCTAAAACTTAGCATTTTAAATGGGTCAAACTTCTTGGACGTATTAACAATACATGTACAAAGGGAATTGCAGAAGGGTAAAGATCGATTTTAATTATGGTGGTGGTTAGGGGGTTGTTTTCATCGATTTTTTCGTAAAAAATGAGGTATTAACATTATTTTCATAATAACTCACTCAATTTTTGAGCTAGAGTCTTTTTTATGATAGGTCTATTTATGCTCTTTAAAAAAGGTTTGTGAGTTTTCTTCCAAAAATGCATGATTTTCCCGATATTTGACTTTGAATCTTTCAAATTTGGCATTTGAAGAAAACCGCTAAACATTGATAGGCCGTATTTCGGTTCCCATTATATCGCAAAAACATTTAAAAAATTAATTGTATTTGTATTTTCGAGTTATTCGCGAAAAATCGATTAAAAACGTCGATTTTTTCGTCTAAAAGTTGTTACTTTCAATCGCGAATAACTTGAAAAATATCATTTTATAAAAAAAATGTATAGCACATTTTTTTGTTTAGAATCACTTTTTTAATCGAAACCTGTAGTTAAAACGTAAAAAAAATTTTCTCCCCGGAGATGGGGTGGCAACCACCCCCTAGGCTTTGGCGAACTTTGGTTTATAATATAATTATTTGACAATCTTTTGTTGGCCAACCACCTACAGCAGAATTGTGCCGAAATACATTATATCCCTATGTTCCGAATCTATTTCGTTCAATCTGTAGAGTCTCTTTGTGAAAAATAAATGAGTTTGTAATATCGGTCACAACTCATATATGGATAATAAGGAAATAAACGGTTAAAATAGGTGTACAAAATTTTAACTACATATATCGGCGCCATTGTTCAGGAGTTGGGTTTATCTCAGAGATCAAAGGTTACGTTACATGCATATTCCAGGTTCTATTTACGTATTTTCATTCCTAAAATAGTATATTTATAATAAAGCCCTGAAGCTACCTTTAGATTCTATGAAAAGTAGAATCTATGGAAATTAGCAAATTAAAAAATAAAGACATAATTCTGAATGGCCAACTTGAGACAAACAATTCTCCCGTCCTTAACTTATTCAGTTACAAACAATAACGTGTAAACGCATGCATCTTTTATTGTTAGATAAAATGAATTTTTATCAAGTAACGGTCGGATCCATTTCTTACTAAAAGAGTAGAAAATGACATGCTTATGCTTTAGAGTACGGCTACTTTAGTACAAAGTACCCTTTGCTTTTGCCAATTGCTTTCTCACTTTCTTAGCGATGGGCCTGGCTTTTTCTTATCAATAATGTTCTCGTTCGTTATAGTTATTCTAAGATATTCAGATTTCACTATATGCTCTACATTTGGTTTTATCTAATATAAATTTACAACTATGACGAAATTATTATAATATTTTATGCATTGATATTAAACTGATATTAAACTGAGGATATAAAAATCAACAATAAGACCGATAATGACGTACATAGCGGAAACAAGAGCAGATACGGCGAAAACACAAAGACTGCTAGAAACAACAGAAATGAAAGTCTTACGAAAAATAACAAACTAAACTCTAAGAGAAAGAGTAAGAAGTGAAGAAATACGAGCGAGATGTGGTTTAGAGGAAATAAACGCGTGGACCAAAAGAAAAAAGCGGAATGGAATCAACACTTCGAAAGAATGACAGAAAATAGAATAGTACGAATAGCAAGAGACAAATCGCCAAATGGAAGGAGATCATTGGGACGACCGAGGAAAAGATGGTCAGACAACGTCAATTGAGGCTCAAAACCGAAGTAAAACAAGCATTAAGCCTATTTATAAAGAAGGAAGAAGAAGAAGAAGAAGATATTAAACTGGAGTAGAGCACTTGGTAGATAATATTTATTTGTTTTGAGTATACTTATTTTACAACATAGTACATAAAATAATAAATATTTGTGTGCTCAGTTTTTTGCTCTGAATTGAAGATTTTATCTCAAAATATGACTGTATTTTATACAAATATTATTATTTTCTGAGATACCGGTATAAATATAAATTTTCTGTGACAAAATCATCATATTTGCTTTACATTGCCGTTTTTCCTGCCGTATCATATTTTAGCATAGTCTTCTGATTCATTTTATAGACAAGCGGTAATGGATATCCACAATTTGTCTAATAATATTAAGTTTTAAAAACAGCTGTGCTTTTATTCTCATTCGTTTACCTTTTGTAAAGCCACCTTATATAATCTTTTTGTATATATAATTTGTTTATTGATTTTACATTTTAGATAAAATTTCATAATTGTAGTTCTCTTCCGTTTATTTTCTATAGTAATACATATACAAACCCAATTCGAAATGGAGAAAAACCAGCGAGTTCTAGATTGAACATAGACATTCGTCTCTTTTTCTCCCTATATGTTATATAAAGGTCATCGTCATCATATAGTCAGAACGCAACAAGGTTCTATTACCTTTTCTTTTTTTTGTCTCCTCATTAGTATTGAAAACTCAGCCACGTAAATGACGTAAAAATTTATTTCCCTATTTCTGAAGTGCCTTTCCTGGGATAACTTTTTTAAGTCTAGTTCATTTGATTACTTGTAATTGATTTGATAATCCCTAACAAATAAGTTGTTGATTGTAGGTAGGATAGCATGTGATTGAACAGGGATGTGTTGATAAGATGTAGGTAGTCTCATTATTCCTAAATCTGACCATATGTTACTTCCCACCTTCATTCGTGGACGTCCTAAGGGCATTTTTTTCTCGATCCTCCCAATTTAGCTTGACAATGCAGTTATTAGAGAGCCTTTGGATATAGCCAGCGCAAGCTTGGCGCAACTTTGGCGTTGAGATTTAGTTTCTTGTAAGACGTTGCTACCTTTGTATATGTGTTTGACCTTGGCATTAGTTTCGTTTGGTATTGGTTAGTACTCCGACCTATATAAGTTGGAAAATACTTCCGATGACATTTCTAGCAATCCTGATCTAATTACTACTTGAGTTTTACTTACATTGTTTTGACAGTGTTCTCGTCACATATCCACACAGTAGCACTGATTTAATTATCTTCTTATAAATCCTGATTTTATAGATTCCTATTAGACTTCTGGATTTAAAAGTGTTATAAGGGTTATAATATATACATCAGTTAGCTACCTAAATATTCATTTTTATTTCTTATGTGAGAACGTTATCTACGATATACTAAATACTGCAATGTTTTAAAATGATATGGGTTTATTGTAACATTATACTCTACTCTATATCATCTTTTTTTGCATGTTAAAAGACATTTATTTAGTTTTTTACTGATTATCAGCAAATTTTTTTGGTGCTAATAGCATTATTTTATAGCATTCCAATATTTATTCTATGGATTAAATCTGGATAGCAAATAGATATTCTTCACTTTCTCGGAGAAAAAATATTGCTACTAATTTCAAACCTATTTTAATGCATGGATACGAGTAATATCAAATGACTAAAGCAAGTGAGGAAGAACTCCGAATATTTGAAAAGAAAATAATAAGAGACAACGATTTGAACCTTCGTCGAAGCTAGATTTATTTAATTACCAGTCTAATCGCACCTAGTTTTTGTGCTTTTATTTATATCCAGTTAATATTAAAAGTGTAATAAATTGTTGTGATACCGTAAATAACAATGGAGAATAACAATGGAGAAAATCGGTAAGAAATTTTAATCTAATTAGATACTTACTTCAAAACAAGTTCATATTATTTATATCACCTGATGTCATTAAACAACGAAAATGGATGATGTTAATAGTCCAGTGGCGTCGAGGCCCCAAACGTTATTGACATCGTATAAAACTTCTTCATATTCTGTAGCGTTAATCAATTCAATTCCAAAATTCCAATATCTACTTGCACTGTGAAAAATTATAGAACCAAGATATATACATTTTTTAATCACGAATTTCAAATCACCGTATTTGTATTTACCTAGCTAGTGAAGAATTAGAAAAAACTGTCATGAAGGCTGACAACGAAAGAATAACTATCAATCATCAAATAATTTATGCTCGACGCTTAATTACACCAAATGAAAGATTACTGATCTCTAATGTTTGTCCTAGTATTTATCACACTTTCATAGAATATGAACTTAAAAAATTAGGCCTCAATTTATTACCTCCAATTAATTTTTTACGAAGAGGTACAACAAACCCAGTATATAGATATATATATTGAGCTTTCCAAGACATACATTTATCTTTCCTTTGAAAGCTACATTAATTTCTCCCTCAATTGTCAAAAACCACGATCAAACATCTAATCGTATTTTCTTATCTTTAGAAAACAGATGTGTTACTATTGTAAAAAATCTGACCATTTTGTAGCAAATTGGTCATTCTGTACAAATCCAAATCAGAACTTTACAACAACAGTGCCAACTACTACTATAAATACAGTACTTAATACTCTTCCACACATGACGTCCTGATCACATCAGCATCTTCAGCGAAGTCCTTTTCCTTACAATCCTCGACTATACCTACTTAATTAACTATACCAATATTAACTCCTTCTCAAATATCACCCTTAACATTATTCCCAACTTCTCAAACTACATACACAGATAAAAATATAACAACTACCCAGTTATCAACAATACCTAATATTTCACAACCTCATATATCAATCCCAAACTATTCCTCAACACTTGCATAACCTATCAATAACATATCAATAAATACTGTAATTTAAAAACTAAAATTGCGTAGCCAAGAAAAAGTAGTCATAACCCAAAGTGCTTTAACAAAGGTGAACGAATTATTAGCGTAACAGCTGTTTGAAAACTAAATATTATGAGACGAATTGGGATATTGTATTACAAAAACTATACCGCTTGATTATGGTTTGTTGATTAAGGAAAATATGATATGACAGGAAAGACTAATGACTGTATAGCTAATTGCCACATAAATATCAATGTAACGCAAATCGTATGATTTTGTATATTAAGACAAATAATATTATATTCTAAATTATACCTATAGAGATACAAATAATAAAACAAACATAATAAACAACTATTAGGTATACAATATAGTAAATATTTATTTAGATAAACGTAAAGGTTAAAACATGTTTTTTAATTCGCGGTAAAAGATTTATTAGAGTTTAGCACATAAGATAAATTCGTAACAAAATTCATATACCAGTAAATGGTACTCGTTACAGCAGCGAAGTAATTTTAGCAACATATATGTAGGCTGACCTTACCCCTTGACATACAGCAACCAAAACAGAATCGGCGATAGCGCAAAGGGCAGCTACCCCTTAACCAAGACACGACTCTCTTGTTTGGCAGATAGAACTTCACCTCCCGATATTACTAACTGCGACGGACCCCTAATAACACGCTGTGAGGTTATAAAGGCCATACAATCATCAAAAGATGGCAGAGCGACTGGTCCTGATGAAATTCCAACTGAAATATATAAGCTTATAAAGGATAGCAATGTTTTAGAGGCTATAACTTCGTTTTTCAATACCATTTATACCAGCGGACAACTACCTAATGGTTGGTCTAACTCACTGTTTATAGCTCTACCTGAGAAGACAACAGCAAAAACCTGTGCTGATTATAGAACCATCAGTTTATTAAACCACTTATTGAAAATTTTTCTGAAGGTAATACATGGTCATATCTACAATAAATGTGAGGAATACCTGGATGACACTCAGTTTGGTTTCCGTAACGGATTTGGAACGAGAGAGGCACTGTTTGGAATGAACGTACTTGCTTAAAGATGTCGTGATATATCTGTAGACATATACTGTTGTTTTATTGACTTTCAAAAGGCATTTGATCGTGTTAAGCACTCTATATTGATCGAAGCTCTAAAAGACATTGGCTTGGACGGCAGAGATGTTCGAATAATTGCAAATTTATATTGGAATCAAACAACATCAGTGTTAGTAGATGGTGTGGAATCACAAGCTCTCAATATTAAAAGAGGAGTACGGCAGGGATGCCTCTTGTCACCCCTGCTTTTTACTTTGTTTACTCCGAAAGAATTTTCAGAAAAGCACTTTCTGAAAAACAAGAAGGAATACTTGTGAACGGCGAAGTCATCAATAATTTGCGATATGCGGACGATACAGTACTCCTAGCTTCTAGTCAAGAAGATCTGCAAACACTACTTGATAGTGTCGTTGAGAGTTGTAGGGAGGCAGGTCTGGATCTTAACATAAGGAAAAATTAATAAGTAAACAACAGAATATAAAACCGTCTATATATGTAAATAATACCATTCTTGAGCAAGTTGATAAAATCGTCTACCTTGGACAGCAATTAAATTGTAATGCAGAAAATCACGGCGAAATTAGATCCAGAATAGAGCAGGCTAGAGCTGCTTTTAGAAGGATGTCCAAGGTGTTATGTAACAGAGACCTAAAATTGGCATTAAGGATCCGCCTACTTCGCTGCTACGTGTTCTTGGTCTTACTTTATGCTGTCGAGTCCTGGACTGTGAATAAAATCGATCTAAACCGCCTTGAGGCTTTCGAAATGTGGTGCTATAGAAGAATTTTAAAAGTTTCCTGGGTGGAGAAGATTCGTAACTCCACAATACTTGAACGTCTCAGCAAGACCACTGAGATCATAAAAAGCATCAAGCATCTGCTACAAAATATCATGCAAGGAAAAATAGCAGGCAAACGCAGTCCAGGACGAAGAAGAACCTCATGGTTGAAGAACTTGCGAGATTGGTATGGTGTAGATACAAGCATGCTATTTAGGGTGGCAGTGAATAAAATTAAAATAGCTATGATGGTAACCAACGTTCTGAAAGGACATGGTACATGAAGAAGAAGAACTGGTCTCTTCGACGACTAGGCAGCCTTCACCCCTACTGGATAGAACGACTGTCTTTGATGACTAAGCAGTCTTCATCCTTACTGGATGGAATGATTGTCTTTGATGACTGAGCAGCCTCCACTCTTATTGGATGGAATGACTCTCTGTTAATGGGCTAATTATACGGGGAGAATTAAAACATGAAACATGGACGACGAAAAAACAAAATAAGAGCCGATTGAGCATCGCAGAAAGAAGAATTATTAGAGAAATATATAAACCTGTTATCGATAATATTACAAATCAATACAGAGTGCGAAACAACCGCGAACTAATTGATTATTATGACCAACTAGATAAAGGAAAAACATAAATAACATCTTATACGTAATACCTTGTAAAAATAATATTGTACATTTTTAAGAACGAACTCCTATTTGAACATTGAAGCGTCAAATAAAATATGTAGTACATAATAAATATTGTGGCATATTTCTTTCATTCTATCCAAAAAATAAAAAAAAAATAAAGTGAGACATATTGAGATGGATTACTGAATACTATTATAGCATACAAGTAGTTTGAGCTACCGGATATTTAAATACATTAAAACTTGGTGTGAACATTTTGGTTAAAAGAATAAATTTGATTTTTATATTACACATGTAGTTGACGTTTCTATCTCCAAATTCTTTTTTAGAGTTCTTTTCTAGACACGTACTAAACAAATTTTGTTTATATTGCAGTTTCTTCTTTTAGTAGATTTAATAGTGATATGAGGATATCAGTTTGCTACATATACATAAAATACAAATAGACTGACTATTGCAATACAGGTCCGTTTCCTCAGTGCGACAGAGAAAACTGGCGAAAAGCAGTCCCTGCATCTCTTTCTAATTTACCAGGTTTATCGAACGCGTGACCTAAATGACCAATGAGAAGGTCACGTGGTCGATAAACCTGTCCCATTAGAAAAAGATACAGATATTGCTAGATATTGCTTTTCGTCAGTTTTCTCTGTCGCATTGCGGAAACGTGAATGTATGGCAGTATTCAGTCTATTTGTACTATATGTCTATGGTTTGCTACATGAATTTTCGCTTTTATCTTTTATGTGACAAAGTTATCAGCGATATCTAAATAGCTCCAATCCTTCAAAAGTATATGGTTTTATTGTTACATTAATGCTCCATTCTATATCATACCTTTTGTCTGTTAATGAACTTTTATTTGGATTTCTTGTTATTGACTATAACACCGTTTTTTTTACGCTAAAATCATTATTCAATATATTATAATGTGTAATTTCTCTGGCTGCTGACGAACAGAAGTTTTTATTAACTTTTCTTTAATATAATTATGTATGCAGATTTGTATTTTGATCTTCTCACGGTGCTAAAGAGCAAATCTAATAGTTTATTGTATTTTTCCATAAGATTTCTAGTTTTTCACTGTGTTATGGCTCCTCTTATTTCTTTTCCTACGATTTACATTAATTCATTTAATTATTATTTCTGAAATTTCAAGTTTATACACAGTTTCTTTTGTTCCGCTTATTTATCTAAGATATGTTATTCATTCTTATCTATCTATCTATATAAGGATTTTTACAGCTGTCGCCGCCTTCCTTCTTTCAGCCAACGTCTCCAGTCCTCTCTGTTCTGCCATTCTCCATCTCTAAGGTCTCGTTTTTCCATGGCCTCGTCCACTTCATCCCTCCATGATCTTCGGGGTCTACCTCTTTTTCTCCTTCCTATTGGGCTCCAATCCGAAATCCTTGCTATCCACCTTGTATGATCTGTTCATTCTTATCTATAGATGTGCTTATTCCCTATCAATTATCTATCAATATTTGAAGTCTTTTTTATTTAACAATCGTAAAATAGTTTTTATTAGTCTTTTCACTCTTTTTTATTTGTTTTAGTCATTGTAATGATTCGCATCCGTACATAAAAATAGGTCTAAAGCTTGTATTATGCTCTAAACTCCTTCAGTGGTAGTATTACCAACTGCGATTATTGTTCTAAGATATTTAATGTCTTGCATACTTTCGAAATTGAAATTGTTGACTTTAACGTTGTATCTAGATTTACTGACGGTCTCTTATGTTTATGCGCTGGTATTTGGTTTTCACTTCGTTGATTTTACTTGAAACTTTTTTCGTGCTCTCTGGACTTTGTTCAGTATGTCGTTTACATATTTATAGATGTAATCATCAGCATAACTAGGAGCTGCTTTGTACCTTGGGCCGTTAATGGATTACATCGTAAATCGGCGCTATTTCTATCTTAATAAATTGTTCTTTAATTTTTTGACTATTTAAATCGAGAATCTGTATTTTATTCGACTGTTTATTAAGGCAGAGTTTCTTGGGGCCAATTTCTCTCTCAAGGTTTTTGTTTCCCGTATCAATATTACAACAATTTTGCTGGATGCCGACATAGGAAACCCGTTGGTATGTACATACTGTTTCGATATCTTCTTGTCTCGTTATAAAGTGAATATTAGTTAATTAGGAAATATGATATTGTCTAATAATAGTTAAGTTGTTTTGCTTTGCTTTCTCAGACTGCTACCGTCGTACCTTCTGGTATTTGATATTTCAACCGTCAAGCAACAATTCCTATATGCATTAACTTAATGCTGATATCCTGCTTCCCCAATTCAGTTAGCAGTCCCGAAACCAATAAAATTGCTACATTCAAGTTTTCTATTAAGCTGCCCAGAACTATAGGTACGCCTTATTATCTTACTGATGTTAGTGCTGCCCCTTATAAGTGAATAAAATATGAAAGGAAGGTTTTGGTAATATAATAAGATCCTTGTGTTACAATATAATGTCTCCGAGAAAGTAAAGTAATATCAAAAAGCTATTCGGATTTAATCCATAGCTAAAATATTAGAATGCTATAAAATAATGCTATATATTAGCATTAATAAGTTTATAATGGATACTAAAGTTTGAAAATAATTAGAGCAAGTAATTTAAATTATCAAAGTGCTTATTAAACATAAAAATAAAATAAAATTATATTAACAATTTATATTATAATATATTTAAAAACAGTAGCCAAATATTCTTGGAATTCTTCGATGACTAACCTGGTGGATATTGAAATAAATTTTAAGTTCTAAAATGTACCTGCTCTAAAATTTGAAAATCTACGACTAATACAACTACTGGCAACATCGCAGGAGCTTAGTTGTGTACGCTAAAAGCTGTATACGGTTCCCAAAAATGTTTTATCCAGTTACGGAGTCCACTTGATCCGACGTGTTGGTCGGAGTCTACATAAAGCGCTACTCAGATAATAATATACACGGCGTATATTCTCCTGGAGTTAGTATAATACCGTTTTAGTACGGAGCCCACATTAACCGCTAGAAGTATATATATATATATATATATATATATATATTTTATATATATATATATATATATATATATATATATATATATATTTTATATATATATATATATATATATATATATATATATATATATATATATATATATATATATATATATATACATTATATATACATATATACAGATTGAACCAAATTAAAACGGAACATACAACTTAATACATGTCTGTTTGAACTGCATTTGAAATAGTGGACCAATATAAAACTTGGACAAAAATAAATCCATACCTGGGTATAGACATTGTACAAAATATCGTTCAACTATCTGTCTCGCAACAAAGTTGTTTGCGTAAGACGGGTTTGTCTAAGGGAGCGATAATAGTTCAGGAAATGAATCTCCAAAAAAGTTAAAACCTCGCAATTTTTTTGTCCTGCATGTATCCAGTTGAAATTTTAAATGAAGGTAGGTGATAGCCCAAGGATCAAAATCTATATTGAACTGAAGTCCGCTGAAGGGTTTTAGGGGTGAAAACTACCCCTAATTGTCAAAAATTATAAAATAACATATTAAACCTGAATATGGGTAAGATTTGGTTTGAATTAGTTAAATAATGATTATTTTATACTTTTGAATAGAGTTCCATCATATTTCAACCCTTAAAAAGCAACCCTTGTCAAAGATTAATGTAAAAAATTACTAATTCTAAAAAAATGATTTCGCCTTGGATCGATTTGGATAAAAATTTGGATTTAAGCTCAATTCACCCGCTGCTTTATAGTTTATGTCATGTCGACAAACCCTGATTGTTCTTAGGGGTGAAAACTGCCCTTAATTGTCAAAAATTATAAAATAACATATTAAACCTGAATATGGGTAAAATTTGGTTTGAATTAATTAAATAATGATAGTTTCGTGCTTTTGAATAAAGTTCCATCATATTTCAACCCTTAAAATGCGACCCTTATTAGAGATTAATATAAAAAAATTTAGTAATGCGAAGAAAATGATTTCACCTTGGAACGATTTGCATAAAAATTTGGAATTAAGCTCAACTCACCCTCTGCTTTATAGTTTATGCCGATGAACCCTGATTGTTCTTAGGGGTGAAAACTACCCCTAATTTTCAAAAATTGTAAAATAATATTACAAATCTTAAGATGAGTGAAATTTGGTTTGGATTGGTTAAATAGTGATTTTGTATACTTTAAAATACAAATTCATACATTTTCAACCCTTAAAAATCAATTGTTATGACTGCTATAAGTAAAAACAATTTTTTGCCAAAGTTTTGCAACTTTTCAGCTTTTCAAAATCACCCTTTACAACATTGCAGTTTTTATAGACAATTTTATAAGATATAAATTGAAAAAAGTAAAATTAAATACAAAAAAATTTATCAACATAAAAAGGCACCATATATTTTTATACATTTACATAAATAGTTGAAAATATTTACATTTATAGGTAAAACAATTATAATATTAATTTTATTCGTCATCAATTACATCTTCATCGTGATTTATGTCATCCTCATCTTCTTCAATTATTGATGGACTGTTATTGCACCCTTCACCTGAGCACCCAGAACAAGTAGAGTTACAGTATAAACCAACTTTTCTGCACCCACATGAAACGCCGCATCCTTTTTTGCATTGGCAAAAAATAATTTTCAAAAGTTCATCGGGTGCAGGTTGTTTGTTCGTGCGTACGGGTAATAACAAACCATCTTTGAAATACCATCACCAATCTGTTGCTCTGATATTTTCATTGTCAAGCCATAGACATATGAGCAGATGTTTTATTCTGTTGTATGGGATTTCAAAATAAGAACGCTTACAATTTCGAATGTATAACGCCCCACTACCTAATATACCGGTTTTGTAGAATATTATGCTCCGAAATGTACTTTACTATACTAATGGAATTTTCCGGAAATAAATTAACTGGTTTTTAACGTATTTCCTTTAATTTTTAACGATAGAGTGTTTCTTCAAAAACAATTTGTAGAGGTTTTTAAGAGCTACAAGGATCTGTGAATTAAATCTTTTTGGAACCCTTGGTTTTTAAATGGGGTGAGTTTAAAGGGCTCGAAAAAGATGGTGCTTGATCGTAAATCGATGCTTTAAACGGCTATATCTCGCCAAATATTCATTGTACAACAAATCTAAATAAAGGATAATTTTAGTCATTAAAAAAGCTACAATTTGGTAATTTTTATTTTTTTCATATATTCAGTATTTTCGGGCATATTTAAAAAAAGAACGGTAAAAAATATAAAATTGTAAATCGTTTCTCGCTTTAAGCTGTACTTTTTCTAAAACTAAGCATTTTAAATGGGTCAAACTTCCTGTACGTATTAACAATACATGTACAAAGGGAATTGCAGAAGGGTGAAGATCGATTTTGATTATGAGGGTGGTTAGGGGGTTGTTTATATCGATTTTTTCGTAAAAAATGAGGTATTGACCTTATTTTCATCATAACTCACTCAATTTTTGAGCTAGAGTCTTTTTTTTATGATAGTTCTATTTATGCTCTTTAAAAAAGGTTCTGTTTTCTTCCAAAAATGCATCATTTTCCCGATATTTGACTATGAATCTTTCAAATTTGGCATTTGAAGAAAACCGCTAAACATTGATAGGCCGTATTTCGGTTCCTATTATATCGCAAAAACATTTTAAAAATGAATTGTATTTGTCTTTTTAAAAGCTACAAATTTGTTTTCTACAATTTTTTTGATAAAATGCACCATTTTCGAGTTATTCGCGAAAAATCGATTAAAAACGTGGATTTTTTCGTCTAAAAGTTGTTACTTTCAATCGCGAATAACTTGAAAAATATCATTTTATAAAAAAAATGTATAGCACATTTTTTGTTTAGAATCACTTTTTTAATCGAAACCTGTAGTTAAAACGTAAAAAAAAAATTTCACCCCGCAGATGGGGTGGCAACCACCCCTAGGCTTTGGCACACTTTGGTTCGATATAGATTTTGATCCGTAGGCTATTACCTACCTTCTGTTAAATTTCAAGTCAATCTACGCAGCACGAAAAAATTGCGAGGTGAAATACTTCATTTCCTGGACTATAACTGGTTTGACAGCATAATAAAATCGTAAATTTATGTGTAGCTTTCAATTTTTATGAGTTCAGAATCCAGCAGCCCGCTGAAGTATTGGATTTTTATAATATAATTATTTGACAATCTTTTGTTGGCCAACCACCTACAACAGAATTGAGCCGAAATACATTATATTCCTATGTTCCGAATTTATTTCGTTCAATCTGTATATACATATATATATATATATATATATATATATATATATATATATATATATATATGTATATATATATATATATATATATATTATCAACTTTGTTGTTTATATATATATATATATATATATATATATATATATATATATATATATTATATATATATATATATATATATATATATATATATATATATATATATATAGATGAAATATGAGATTTATATCCAAGATGACGGACAGTTGGATGGCTAGATAAGTGGCATTGAGGCCATAGAAGTAGCCTCTGGGGGTATAGGAAGTGATGTACAAGAAGTATAAGTCTAGAAGAAGTACACCCTGTCGACATAGGATTGAAAATGGTGAGAAGTAGAGTTGCAATTAATAATTTGCTGGCAGAGCTGCTTAGGAGGCGTTGGGGCCTGTGTAGATATACAAGAAAGCCTGGTGTTATGTAGCTATTTAGTAACAAAATATGATAAATGGGGATATTAGGCAATGTAACGCCACCTAAGCAACTCTGTCAGCAAATTATTAATTGCAACAATTCAGAGGCTACTTTTATTTTATAAAATAATTGACTGGCTAAAAGACTGTCACAAGATTATACCCAATTTTGTGATGCAATATCACAAACGAACTGTGATCAGATGTAATATTGGCACCAGAAAAAAGTTTTTACAGATTTTTCTGTATTTCTGTAACTCTCACTGATGAATATGTACTCAATTTGATTACTCACAATATAACGAGGGGTATTTCCGTTTAGGTAGTTTAAAATAAGAATTCATTATACATAGATTATATTCTGTCCAAATTCTGCAATTATGTAACTTTATCTGCCTTTTCCTATCTTAGCATTAAGGTCACTCAGCAGAATAGTGGGATCTCTAGCCTTGAGTAGTTCAGCAACAGTTTTTACAGTAGAAATTTTTATTTTCTTCTAATTCACTTTCCGCCGTAGGTGCATACACTTGTATTAACTTTATGTTTCTGGCTTTCGCATTCAACTGAATCATTATAACTCGTTTAGATACCTGGCATACAGCGCATTTTGTAAACTCCCTTGAAGATATGAATCCTACACCATTACGATAATCTTTGCTATCTTCTGAATAATATACTTCTTGATTATCCTGAAAACCGATGGACAAAACATATTGTCGAGTGGAGACCAAGACAAGAAGCACTACGGAGCAAAGTACGTGCACTAACCAGATTAGACTGATGACCTGAAGCGTATTAGCAGTAACTGAATGCGAGCCCCACAAAACAGAGACATATGAAAAGTCTTATTTAGACCTATGTTCAGCAGTGGATGCATACAGTTTGATGATAATCAGTATACACATTGCATTGGTCAGATGAGGACTAACTCATTTCACTAATACCCAAAATTGATATATGCAGTCAGCTTATCTCATTTATTGCATTATGTGTTTTCCGGATTCATATAAACTTCGCATATTACCTCTGTCTATTCCACAACTCATTTCGATATCAAATTTGGTCAAGCGGGAGATTCTTCATTACCCTGCCTCATTAAGAATACATTCCTGTATTCGGGGCCTTCAAGTACCTGTCAGAGAATCCCCTTTAAAATATTTTAGCTAACATTGAAATAGCAGAAGAAAATAATTTCAGAACCATATTGGAAATTTTTGCTGATACTATTTATATGTGAGAGTTATTCTTATCCCAAATCAAATTTAACAAGTAATTCAAACAGTGATTCAACAAATTTTAAAAACAAAATAAAAGATAAAAATAATCTTAATGTTAGATTTATAAATATTTGATAATTTACCTTTAAAAACATCTGAAACTAATATTGGTGATCCGATAAAAGCACATTGATTATCTTGATCTTTCTGCTTGTGGTTGGACCTCACTCTTTTTGGTGATGGATTATAGTCATTTCCCAAGCTGCTTTTCTTTCTTTTTTCCATTCTATTCTTATTAATATTTCTAGTTTTCTTATTTGTTACACTTACGAAAGAACTTGACATATTACACTGGTTAACAGTTGTAAAAGACATCGGACAAGATAGACTGTTAGAAGGGTTTCCTATTACAAATGAAAATATTAATATACGTTAACATTTGGTTAATTTAAGTAATTTATTATTAGTTTATGTTAAAGCACTGCAAAAATACAATTATGAAGAATACTTGACTTGAACAATAAAAATTGGCTTTACCATGAAATCAAGTGCATCCAAAGAAATCAAATTAAGGAAGAACAACAATACATGAAAAAA
Source organism: Diabrotica balteata (assembly GCA_918026665.1). Taxonomy (NCBI): domain Eukaryota; kingdom Metazoa; phylum Arthropoda; class Insecta; order Coleoptera; family Chrysomelidae; genus Diabrotica; species Diabrotica balteata. The sequence goes on along the minus strand of OU898278.1, from coordinate 90,162,589 downwards.
ACACTTTGAGTTCTTTGCCTAGTTATTTCGCCTGTTGTCTTTCTACTTTGTGAGAATATTGTGAGAATGCAGGGTTAATACAAATTAAAAAGGATTGAAAAAGATGACAAGTTGACGCAATTGACGTCATTGTATATGGTTTCTTGGCCTAGATCATTTTATGTTCATGTTTCATCTAAAAGTCATTCTCAGCAAAGTAGACAACAAAAGTTTTTATGCAGACTGTGGATGATCACAAAAAAGTATTTATTCAGAAAACCTTACAGTTGCATTGCGGCGCAAAAAACAAGACATGCATATGTTTATTTATATTTTTATAATAATGCAGCGTTAACAGCACACAGCTAACCTGTATTCGAATCAATCAGCGGTGCTCCGAATAGATGAAGAATATACAATTGAGCCAAGCTCAATAACCTGCGGTATGCAGATGGTACGATAGTACTTTCCAATACTATATAACACAAAACGCAAAACTTAATTAACAAAATAACAGAAATAAGTAGCACATATGGACTGGATATAAACACCAACAAAACCAAGTTAATGATCATCAGCAAAAAAAAAAAAATAACTGAAGCAAATGTGTGTGAAGCAAATGAAAATTGAACGTGCCTCATCAATGAGTCGTGGGACAATACCCAAAAGATTAAATGTTGCATCAGAAAGGGAACAAGTGCATTATTGACTATGAGCTCTGTGTTTATGAGCTATGACCTCACCCTAGAAAAAAAAGGTTCCTTAAATGTTACGTGTCCTGAGTGCTTCTGTACGGAATATAAACGTGGACATTGAAGCCGGAAACTCTATCAAAACTTTAGGCTTTTAAGCTATGGTTATACAGAAGGTTCGTGAAGATACCATGAAGAAGTACTTCGGAGTATGAACACAACCGCGGATGATTTGGTTAACATCTTGAAGGGCCGTAAGCAGCAGTACTTGGAACATATAATGAGAAATCAAGGCAGATATGAACTAATCCCATGCATTTTGCAAGGTAAAATTAAAGGAAAACGGGCCCCAGGACGAAAAAGAATATCCTGTCTTGCTAATCTGAGAGCATGGTATAGAAAGACCTCAACACAGCTATTCCGTATAGCTACCAACAAAGTAATCATAGCCAGAATGATCGCCAACGTTCGGAACGGACAGGGTGCCTGTCCGTTCCGGACGTGTGTCCGGAAAATGGAGAACAGCACACAAACCTCCCGTTTACCCTTCTGCTTTATTACTATTGCCCTTGCTTTTTGAAACACGATATCTTCATTTTTCCAACTTGAAATTTATCGCACTTGGTAGTAAACCCTTTTTTCATTCTAATAGTACCGTACATATCTGTGCGAACTGCTAATCAAAGTTCAATTAGTTCAGGAGATGTATACAAATTGTAGACTAATAGTAAAACAGTCACCTTTCGACAGTAGAGATTTCATTAGCGTCATAACAATACGTGTTGACACTGGAAGATCTTTATATTGTTCGTCAAACTTTGTATCTTTTCCCGTATAAATTATGTTATGCCAAATATATCCAGATGAGGATTCACATAGCATGTAGTTCTTTATACCAAATTGTGCCCTTTTGTTTAGAATGTGTTAAATCTATCCGAGTCTGCTTTTGTAGAGAAGTAAGCTCTCGTCGGTGTTTTAGGGTTATGTTATAAAGGTAGTACGTTTTGTTGGAATGACCAAATCAAGCGTCATAGACGGGAGATGGTTCTTGATAACTGATCCTCATAAGACACCTAACTCTCACTTATGACTCCACGTGCCACACCCCGGTCAACTGCATTAGTCTGCAGGCTAAACTAAGTGAGGGTAGCTAAATATGGCAAAAATTTCACCGAGTGATTGCCGGTATAAGCAGTCTCCAACTTACTGACCAACGGCTTCGGGCATAGGAGTTGGTAAGTGGTAGGGCATCTTTTTGTCCTGGGGTTTAGAAATCGACCCCAAAGGTGGATGAACCAAAATTTGGCCAACGGCATAAAGATGTAGAAGGTAAATGGAAACCACTACATTATAGATCCCTACGAATATCCCTGGAATAATTATCTTATATGTTAGACAAAATTGGAGCAAAGGCCCTTAGTCCAGGGCAGAACTTAGAAGGTCCGAGGGTGCTAAAAATCCTCTGGGTTCAACTTTAATATGTTATTCATAATGTAAAGACATGGAACGTCAATAGCTTGTGCATCCCAGGAAAGTTTCATAACCTGCTTAAAGAAATGCGGCGCCTAGAAGTTAAAGCAATGGGTGTAAGTGAATTTAGGTGATCTGTCTCAGTTATTTCTCACAAAGACAACTTTACAGTGTACTATTCCGGTAGCGACGCCATAGATAATTGCCACGGGCATGGAGTTGCAATAGTGCTTGATAATAAAATTGCGATGTCTGATATAGATTACATATCCGTTTTAAACAGAGTAATCATAGTGAAGTTGAAGTTAAGCTATTTAAATAATTCTAATCCAAGTTTACGCACCCACACCTGACAAACCGGAAACTGAAGTTTTAGATTTCTATAAAGAGATAAAGGAAGCATTAAAGGTCACAAAGAAAAACTATATCAACATCATAATGGGAATTTTTTAATGCCAAAGTCGGTAGGGGTAGATGTGGTAATGTGGTCGGTGATTTCGGGTTGGGTAACAAAAATGAGCGAGGAGAGTTACTAATGAAATTTTGTAATAATCACGATTTCATCAGATCCAATACGTGGTATCAACTCCCACCAAGAAGATTGTATACATGGCGAGCACCAGGAGATCGTTCATGTCATATGATACGAAATCAAATTGATTACATCTTGATAATCAAAAGATTCCGCAACTATATAAAAAGGGTGACCACTTACCCTGGTGCGAACATCTCGTCTGACTACAACTCCCTAATCGTGAATGTAAGGCTTCGATTGGCGGAGGTTAAAAAGCCATCTAATAAAAAATACATAAACACTAGAGAATTAATGAGAGATGAAGAGCTTAGATCTACACGCAGTAAGCACATCAACGAGAACTTGAGAAATATACAAGCAAATTGCATAGAGGAAACCTGTGAGAAAATAAAAATAGCTATAGTCGAGGCTGACGAAGTAGTCGCAAGTAAAATAAAAAGAAATCACAAAATCGAGTGGACAACGGAAAAGATACTTGATCTAATGGTGCAATAAATTGCTTGGTGCTTTAATAATAAAATGGTGCTTTATTAAAAATTTATTTTTAATAAAGAAGTTGATGTGAATAGTGCGAATACGCACAAACAAAATGAATAACTCAACAAATAATCTATCCTGTATATTTACCTGTAGGCAATCTGATTTATTAGTATCATTCTTATTTGAATTTACCAACAACTTATGCTTACTACTGTTTGGTGATTCTTCTACAAATCTTGGTGGTGAGGTTTCAGTGGATATATTACTTTCATAATCTCTTTCATAACCTATCTCAGATACACCCATATCAGTAGTTCTTATTACTGCAGAGCCCACACTAGTATCGATGAATGAAGTTCTACAAAAGTATATTATACGTAGAATCTATGTAACGTATCTATTATACAGTAGGGAACAAAATTATGGAATCAATTCATTTTTTAGAGAATATGCGACTTTGGTGATAAATCCAGAAAAAAGTAGAATTTTATTTGTAAATTAAAATAGATATATTTTATCATAAAAAATATACTAAATAAAACAGAAATAAATGTTTATTTGGCAGATAAAAATTGCTTAAATAAATTAAATGTTCAAATTGCTCCCTTCCCGCCCTCTGATGTTTGGCAATAACTGAACCGACGAGGAAAATCTTCTTGAACATTTTGAATAATTTCTGCAATTATATTACAAATTTACCATAATCTTGTACATTTTGTAGTCAATCGATGTAAACTTTTGATTTTAAGTACCCTATAGGAAAAAATCAAATGGTGTAAGATCTAGAGATATTGGAGGCCAATCTATTGTTGATCGTTTAACAATATATCACCTAGGAAAACACTGTTTAAAAAGTTACATAGAAGTGCAAAAGTTATTAAAAAAAAAATCATCAATTACGTCATCAAGTACAAAAACAATAAATTTATTATATGATTTACCCCCACTATATATATATATATATATATATATATATATATATATATATATATATATATACTATAAGTATGTGTAACTATATATAACTAGCGTCAAAACAAGCCTATATAAAAAAAATTTGTAGGAGAGTATATTGGTTGATTAACCGTTGAGAAAATGATTGACTACTATATGTGAAAAGCAACTAAACAGCTCAGAAGGCCAATTATGAAGAATATTTCTATTAAGCAAAACGATGGCACGTTTGCTACACGAAAACTATACGAAAATATTTACCAGCGTGAACTTCAAATAAGCACTTATCTCTCGCTTCAATCTCATTACTGGTGTGATTTTAACAAAAGCATACATAGATTTTTATCAGACTAAAACAAAATATATACAGGTAAGTAAAAACAAAAAAATGGGGCAGCCACAAAATATAACAATAGGAGAATACAACATTGAAGGGGTAAAAAATTTTATATACTTGGGATCCCTAGTCACGTCTGATAATAACGTTGCGGAGGAAGTGAAGAGGCGAATATTTATTGCCAATAAGTGTTACCATGACTTAATTAGGCAACTAAGATCAGATCGCTGCCCCAGTGGAACAATGACACAACTACAAAAGTGTAACTTTTCAGGAGAGCCAAAAGGATGAAGGATAATGAAGTTATTGGATTAGTATTGCAGTTATACTTGGCCACCGTGATATACGGTAATTGTACTATACATTCAAATAAATTCTTAATTTTTTATCTCTAAATTTAATCCCCAATTGCAATTACGTAATTTTTGCCACAAAATAACTGAGGTAAGCAAACATTTGGGAAGGAATTGTAGTAAAAGCAAACATTTTTAATAAAATGGAACTTAAAAATAGAATTGATATTACAAAAAAAGTATCAACGAAAAATTAAATGGTAAAAGGCTTGACAAAATCCAGGAATTATATGTTTTGAAAGCAAATGTTTCAAGTTTATTAGTTTCTTATCATCTAAAGGAATTTTTGAAGAGTAAGCCCTACGCAGCTGGCATTTATGTGAAAACAATTCGGACGAACTCCGACCCCTTCTTTTTTGGCAAACAACAACTTTTGTCCACGTTGGTTGTTAATACTTTTTTTTATACCGAAAGTAGTCTTTCCCTTTTAAGATTTGAAGTAACATTACTTCAGTTATTTTGAAGTCACGGCCTTCCTCGTCTTTGGTGAAATCTAGTCCCATTCCATTGTACAGTACTTTTACATTGTAAAACTCAATGAAATCCATTTCTTGAAGGGTTAAAGGAGCTGCTGTTTTTTTAGTATTCCTAATTAATTCAACGTATTGCTCTGTAATGTATATTAGTCCTGATTTGGTTACACTCTTCACCGCTTTTTCTATTAGGCTGTGGACTGAATCACCTTTATTTTGGGTGTGACCGTGAACAAGGCACTTATGAGTAATACAATTGATGTCCAAAGTATTGACAGCCAACAAGTACATGGCTGTTAGAAATTTATTTTTTTGTAGGCCTCCACAATTATCGTAATAAAAATTCACATCAACTCCTGGACTGTTTATTGAGAATTCTTTTAGATAGTAATAAACGCAAGATCCGATTTCTATTGCCCCTCTATTTTCAATCACTTTATTCCAAAAGTAGCAGCTAGCTTTATTAATTCAAAAAATACCATCTGTTTCGGAGACTGGGGCCTTTTTTCGTCTTGAATTTTACTAGAAAGTTATAACAGTTTGAGCGAGAGTTGTAAAAAAATGCAGAAGATTCGCATTGGTCACAAAGATCTTTCTTTGGTATAAAAAAAACCCTATATTAAATTCGCTGTTGAAAATACGAGAATAACAACTGTAGGTTACTGTCTCTTCTTATTTTGCTTCTTTTCGTTCCTTTATATAGTTTCTGTGAAATTCCACAATAGTTAAACCACTGTCTATGTATTGCTTCGAATAATCACTTCGACGATAGTGACTTTTAATTCGTGGAATTGAATTTATATGGCTACGAGCAGAATCCAAAATTTTATCACTTATTTTCTTATGACTCTCGGGCTTCCCACGTTTATCTTCTGGTATAATAGTAGTTTTTTTTTAACTTGAAACTGCTTAATTATAGAGCAAATAGCTCTTTCAGTTATTCCAAAAGTATTAATGAGAAACATTTTACATACACGTTCTTGTTTTCCCTTGCCTGTAATGAAAAATGCACAATTTGTATTTCTGGGAGTGGTTTTTGATGTAGAAATACGACGGTAGCTCAACTCAAATGGCTGAATATAAGAAGCCAAAAAATAGCAACTCTTTAGATACCCTTTTTGGAAATTTCAAACGACATTTGTCGGTACACACAGGTCCCATTTTTTTAACACCTACAGGCATTCCTGTTCTAGAAGTATACTCCTGTCCAGAACTTTTTACTCTTTTCTTTTTTTCTGTCAACCCATTATCCACATTATTGTGGTGTTGGTGTAGTATTGGTGTTTGGGGATCTTGGTGTATATTTATGTCTGCTTCTTCTTCTGATGACGATGATACCTCAGTAGTGGAAGGATGATAGTCGTCACTACAACCTGAACTTAAATCTGAATCATCTGAACCATCTAATTCAAAAGAGCCTAATAATACTCTTCTCAAGCTTAGTTTGATCTCGCTTGCCCTTTTAACGATATAGGTATTTTTGTGTGGCCTGAACGTCTTTTATTCTATTTTGAGCTGCATTTATGGTTGGATTCTTTATACAGCTGGTTGTTACACTGTTTTGGTTTTCAGAAGAAACCAGTGCTTCAGGTTGGCTTACTGATACTTTATTTTCTATTTGTTCATTTATATTGCTTGTTTTTCTACTGTTTTGAGGTTCATAAGAAACCAGTCTTTTAGGCGAATTTTCTGTAACTTCATAATGTATTTAAAACCTCATAATGTATTTTAACAAAGAACATTTTTTGGCGAAAAACTAAAAATTACAGTGCTTCTGACGCTTAACCAATAGATCGAACCGATATTAAGTGAAACGTATTAAATTAATGCCATGCTAAAATGCCAACATAAAAATATTAGCTATATCATGCATTTAAATCTAATATTATTATAAACATAGTACTTACATAAAATGCACTTACGTCAATGTTGCTTCACAATAAGGAGAAATTCAGATGAAAAATAACACAGAATACAGTTACGTCAATGTTATTTGTGAAAAAATCAAACACAACTATATATTCTGTCGTTGTTTCTCCAAGATTGGCTGATTTTTCAAATATGACGCATCTACTTCCTGGTGGCTTAAAGCTGAACAACACGTCTGATAGTGATCTGACGAATGGGGTAATCAAGTTTGGATCCAATGACGACATAAAATCATTTTCGATAAATTTGCAGTTACGTCAAGGTTCCACCGGGACAGTGAGATAACGTCGCAAGAAAAACAAAATGCCAAATATACAAAACCTTAATAAGACCGGTACTCACATACGGCTCAGAAACCTGGACACTCACTAAAAGAGAGGAAACGTTGTTAGCCACCTTCGAAAGAAAAATTTTGCGACACATATATAAGGGCACAAAACAAAATGGAATATGGCGAAGAAGATACAACTTTGAACTATACAAAATATACCAGGATCCGGATATTATAAAATTCATTAAAATAGGACGGCTGCGTTGGATAGGACTAGTAGAAAGAATGAAAGAAGGCGAATTACCAAACAAAATATTCAAACAGATGCCAGTAGGAAAAAGAACAAGAGGAAGCCCAAAGCTGAGATACTTAGAATAAATAGAAAATAATATAACAACCGTAAAAATAAAAAACTGGAGAAAAAAAAGCACGAACCAGATCAGAATGGAGAAGAATCCTGGAACAGGCCAAGACCCAAAAAGGGTTGTCGAGCCAGTTATGATGACGATGATACATAGATTTTAAAATAGCATCGGTTTTACAATAGCATACTTAATTTTTTTAGAATTCATTATAAAATTAGATACATACTTATTTCTTGGATCTTTATTAGGGTGAACTTTATCATGCCTACAAACTCGACAGTTTGGATCACAATTACTTAAAGAGGTCTTGATACTTTTATCTACTAATGGATCTACATTACAACCAGTAGATACCAAATTATTTCTGATATTATAATCACACTTTTTCTGAGTACTGGTTTTTTCGATATTTTCGTATTCATTTTTGCTAATAATGTTATGATTTCTGCCACTATATAGGTCACAAGAGTGTGCCTTGACTTTTCTTATTTCATTAGCATTTGAATCAACACCCAAATTTCCTCTGGATATATGTTCTGTAGTATAGTGACTTTCTCCTCTAATTCTGATTGGTTCAGCTGAGTTTGCTCGATTACTGAAAAAAAAACAATTTTAGTTTTAATAGTAAAGAAAAAATACGGATCCTAATCGAACCTTCTAGTGGCCGGAAACGGTGGATACACAGATGAACAGAACATAAAAGACATTCTCGAGCACAACAAAACTATTTTGAAATTATGGTTATCTTTCGATGTAAAATACGCAAAAAATAATCTACATTATAAAAAATACTGTAAACGCACTATACTCTTGTGGTAGTGCGTTTAAATCCTGACACCATGTACAGAAAAATAATAAGGATAACGTAGTAGTTTCATATGTCTAGACTCACAAATCAACCAAAGTAATACATTAAACTAAAGAAGTCAGACGAAAATTTCTCTGATAGAATATAATAAGGAACTGAGAAGAGCAATAAGAGAATAATGAAAAAGGCATTACGAGGAGATAGAACAGACTGTGGACTTCATAAAGGCTCAGATAAGTATTCCCTCGCTTGAAAAGAAATCGGGTGAACATAATCAGAATGGTGAAAAGACCTTGAAACAAACGTTGAAGCTGCATTTTTCTAAAAGAAAAAACTGATACCAGTAGACATATAACAGCAGACCGAAGTGTATACTATGATTCTAGGAAAAACTAGAGTATCACTTCTGTAGTAAAACAGGATGGGCAATAAATTGCTTTAAACCATTTTAATCACCAGGTCCTAACGGTATTTATCCAATACTTCTACAAGAGGAAAATAACCTGTATAAAAAATTATGTACAGGCTGTCCCAAATTGGTATGTTTTGCAAGGTACACCGAAAACTAGAGGGAATAGAAAAAAATAGTTACGATGTCATGACTTCTGTTTTCGTTAAAGTAACGATTTTCTAATCAAATCATTAATAGCTCCCCACATTAGCGAGATACAGGCCGATTATTGAAAAATGTCGAACACAGCAGGATGAAATGTCTTCTTTATTAAGAAAAATTTTAAAAAACTTTATTGGAACTTTTGAAGGATATATTATGGAAGAGTTCAGTGGCGTACTAGAAATTTTTTTAGGGGGTCTCACTAAAGAAATATACTAACTTATGTTTTTTATATGGGACACCCTATATATTTAGACATTTTTCGTTTACATTTTTAATATTCTCTTTTACTTAGCTATAGACACTTAAAAACAAAACTCTCGCAACAATGGTAACGCATTTTAACATTTTATTATAAGGATACTAATCCCTTGACAGATTTAGCAAAAATAAAATCAGTACCTACCTAACTTGAAAGTAAAGCATATACTTAACTGCTTATTGTTGGTTCAACGTGAATTATTATTTTTAGTATTGATTCGATATTTTGTAAATAAAATTTTCACGAAATAGGACACACTGTATTGTATTACCTTTTTCGTGACGATTTATAATTTTTTTCGATATAATAGTAATGTTTTCCACTTTTTTATTATTGTACAGAAGCTATTTTCCTGTGACATCTTAATACAATTTACTATTTTTATTTTTGAATAAGCCACAATTTTACTAAAATAAGTATATTTTGACGTTTAGATTTCTGTTTAAAGTTAATTTTGTATCTAAAAAATATATTGTTACATTTTGTAAAAATAAACATTTCGTGTAGTAGGTTAAATTAAAAGGTAATAGATTATAGTAAAGGTTTTATTTAGCGATGAAGCACGCGTATCCAGTGTAGGAATATTTAACTGGCACAATGAACTATATTTGAATGACTCAAATCCTCACTTAGTTTAGGGGATCAGGAAAAAAGGTAGATTCGGTTTTAACTTTAGTGTTTTGTCAAGCATACTAAATTATTTTATGATAATATATATGATGATAAACTAACTTTTGTCGCATTTTTGTGTAGGTTAAAAACGAATTTAATTAAAATTTTTGATCAGAAATATTTGGCCGAGAGGAATACATTTTTGTTTCAACAAGCTGGAGGAGCTGCTCTTAATGCCGAATCCTTTGGAAATTATTTAAATGAAAATTTTTATAATCGGTTGATTGAAATTTATGATCCTTATTGACCAGAACTAAATTCTCCTGATATTTTTTATTTAGCGATTTTTAAAAAAACAGTATTTATAAAACTGACTGTAAAACTAAGGAAGAGTTATTACAAAGCATTCATCAAGTATTTAGAAAAATAAAGCCAATGCATATACTCAATGATATAAGATATGTATGTAAGAAAAAGGTGTCAAATATTAATATAACAAAACGGGATGCATTTTGAACATATATTTTAATTTTAAAATTTTTGTAAAATGAATTCTAGTTGTTCTGTTGTTTTTTATTGTTGTTTTTATGTTTCTTCTTCTTCTTCAAGTTCCACTCCTATCGGAGATTGGAAATCATTCTGGCAATTATAATTTTATTGGTTACTCGCCTATGTTTAATAAACTTATGTTTATTATAATGTTAATATTTTTGTAAAATCAATTCTGGTTGTGAAGTAGTTTTTATTCTGGGAAAATTTTTTATTTCCATTTTTTAAGTTGATCGATCTTCTTTCTGGCAAATAAAACTGTGAAGGATTATTATCCGCATAATAAAATGTTAGAATGTGTTACTGAGTGTTTTGTTTATAAGTGCCTATAACGTGAAGTCAAATAAACAATTTATTTGCAAAGTAGCTTAACGACTGAAAATAAATATATAATACGTACACAGAGTGCAATAGGTTCAGAAAAACCAAGACGTAATTTTGGGCGCATTTCTCGATATAAAAGTAGCATTTGACAACATCTCGTTGCCAAAGCAATTATAAGGGCGATTCGTTTTAAGGAAATAGACGAAAGAAGATGCAGATGGATAGGCTGCATCTTAAGTCTTCGTGCAATATACGCAACGTTACTAGGGAATACAGTGTCAGCACAAGTAGTCAGTCGTCAGAGGGAGCTTTATCTTCTCTCTTGTAGAATCGAATCATAGATGAGCTGATATCTAGGCCCATCAATGACAGGCGTTATGTTTTGTGCTATGCGGATGACCTGGTTATCTTAGCCCATGGCAAATAAATTTACGGCACACTCAGAGATAGAATGCAATAGTACTAGTAAAGTAAAGTAAAATATCTTAAAGTAATATTTGACTTGAGGCGTACTTAGAATCATCATTTAGAATAAGTAACCAACAAAGCGGTAACTATGGTAATGGTAGCCAGACGCACTCATTTAAAAATTTAAGCTTTAAAACGAGAAATGTTATACTGGATTTATAACATGGTGGAAAAACCAACAATTACATATGCATCAGTAGTTGGTGGCTTAAATTACAGCAAAAACTAAGTGCAAAAGTTTCTTGAAGGTTACTAGACCTGCCTTCTTTGCACAGATTTATAAGGAGATACTATAGAGTGCAGCAAAATTTAAGCTACAGGTTAGATTCCGGTTATATCAGGACAAAGTAACAATATAAATGAAATTAAGGATACCTAATTGATGATGATTTCTGACCATATTGCACCCAGATATAGGCCTAAAGTACCTCTGTAAGTAAGTGGGCACTTACCCACAAGAGGGATGGGACAGAGGAAACACTGGACTTAGACTGCAGATGTATACCTGGTACACACGGGTCTAAAACTGCAGAAAGAACAACTGCAAGGATGTTTAATAGTAGCGGAAATTTAAATATGTCTATTCCACTAGGACAATTAACCACTGTATTTCAGGCAGATGTTTTTGCACGACAATAAAAGAGCAATTGCCAGAAGAGCATCAGCTACAAAATACTACGTTCCAAAACCAGGCGATAAAGTGCCCAAAAAGCATGGTCTGTGACCGGAAAACCTTGTCAAACATACGGCAAAATGTATACTGGACAGACATGCGCTAATAGGGCTGAAGTTCTGTGGAAAATAGCAAAAAAAAAATTCTGTAGAGTCATAACAGGCTTCTTTACTAAATATGTGCCAGCCAAGGGGCACCTGCATATAATGTGCAGACTCTGTAGTAAAAAACCTGAAACTCTTGACCATATCTTGCATGACTGCATATTGGTATTAGATCGCAGGCGATACCCACTTTTTGGAGACTGTCGAGTAAATTAAAAAACATATGGTACCCATCCACTAAACCTGTATATTGTACAAGCTATAACAGAATTCCAGAATCGTAGAATGTGTGTCACGAAGAAATGGAAGATGTATAATAAATCAACTCGCTGCAGTACGATCGGTTTACAATAGACGCCTTCCAGGAAAAAAAAATCTGAACGATGTTTGAACGAGTTTGAGTCTGATAAATATGCAGGTCAATTAATGGATGGTTTTTCCATTTGGTTTACAAAATAGCTTACACTCAAATCATAACTTAAATCAATAGAAAAAAGCCATTTTAAAGTTAGCAAGGTAATAAATTTACGGTAGTAAAGGTAATTTCAAGTTTGACGTTACTTAACTTGATTATAAACCTACAAATATACAAATGACACAATAATAGTTCTAAGAACTTCGCCGTCTTATTATATATATCCAACACAATTATCAAAAAAAGTATCACTTTTATTTCATAAAATTTAGCTTCCTTAGTTTAAAATTCCTTTAGGAAGTAAATTTCATATGTCTACATGTATTCAATATTTTAACCAATCAATATAATTTCTTTTGAAAACAATTCCAACTTATTGCTGCAAATAAATAAATCAAATTGTAAATTTAAATGTTAAGTTAAAATATTTACTTTTCAGCCAAAAGTATCTGCAAAAATTGACATGTCTGAAATATCTAAAATATCGCCAAAATGTTTTTTATTGCATTAGTAGTAAAGTCCTTTTACCCTATGACGGCCGATATGCAATTAAGATATGATCAGTGGACCTCAAACAGTGGGGATTTGCCTCAAATACATCAAAGACTTTACTTTCTGCAGAGACTGTAATAAATATAACCTTGAAAGAAAATTGGTACTAAATTACCTTCCAGTTTTCAGCAAATCAAAAGGTTTAAACACGTGTAGTCCAGTTAGTAATACCAAAGCCATTGAAATTGAGAATATGCAGTCCAGTAATTAGACCGAAGGTGCTTTATCGTTTAACTAAAACACACCACAAAGTCCGAATTGAATTCCCGAAACACTTTTTTGTTACTTCTTTTTAGCAAACGATTTGTCCTATTCACTGTCTGATATTTCATTATCAGAGTAGTTACTGTCTGAATTGTCTATCCGAATAATTAGAGGCCGGACCTCATCTATAACTCGCTCGGTTTAAAAAGACTGAATGATTATGTCTTCCGTATGTCTAATACAATTTTGCCATTGTTCTACCTTTATTTGTTCTAGCGATTCTTTCCATAAACTAAGCACGCTAGCGCCATCTGTCGTTTTGGATGCATGTTTATTATAAAAATTTTTGGCTATACCCCAAACTAACTCAATTTCATTATAGTCGCAATGGTATGGCGGAAGTCGAAGAACTTTATGGCCATATTTAAGAGCCATTTGGCCAGTAACAAATTTCCTTTGAATGTTGCTCTCCACACCTTTGAAGTAAATCAACTTTTAAAAATATGTCATTGTGATAAATTTTCTTTTTTGACAACCACAACTTTATTTCTTCTTTTGTGAAGCTGCTTGAAATAAATCCCTCTTCTATTCTTGAGTGGTAGGATGCATTACAACAATCCAACACTGTTATGGATTTTCATTGTAATCACCTGTATTCTTTGTGAACGAAAAAATTAAACTAGCGTCAGGAATAAAACCCTCATCATTTCCAGCATGAAGTGTAATGTAGCATTTACCATTACCGGAACGACTAGAAGAATAATATTACCTGGTGCCATCTTGTCAGGATGATTTCGACATATTTTCTTTAGCGAAAATCCAAGTTTCATCTAAAAATACAACTTGGCTCGGACTATCAGATGTTTTATTGTTCATGTATTTTCTTAAAAAATGCCACCGTTTTGAAACAATATTAGAGAGTCTACACAATTCTTGTGTATTATTTGTCTTTTTATATCAAAAATCTATTTGTCCTTTTTTTGTAACACAGCCCTAATTGTTACATGTTCTTTGGCTTTATACATACATACACATATATATATATATATATATATATATATATATATATATATATATATATATATATATGAATATATATATATATATATATATATATATATATATATATATATATATATATAGTAAAACCTCCGTTAACCCAAATAATGGGGGAGGGAAGCCGTTTCGGATAACAAGAATTTCGGTTAAAAAAAAACATTGTTTTTTATAGTATTCTTGGTTAAAGTATTGTTATTAAATAATACTATGAGGTGATTTTGCAATGTTTCTAATAAGTAAATACAGAATAAAGCAATACAATTAAGGAAAATGAACAAGTTTAACAAGTTTTTTAAAGAAATCTTCTATTTTCTTTAACGTTATCGTTTTACAACGTCGTGAGTTTGCCTAATTTCATCATTCGACGAAACGTAAAGCAATCTGAAAAGGACAAAACTTTATACAATGATAACAAAAATTAAGAACCTAGTCGTCTCCCTAACATATTAAGCCTACTGTATAAAATTCTTCTCCTTAAAGCATTGAAAATCTCGTCGGCGGTCTCATGCTGCGTGTTGTCTGTTGGGTCGTCATCTTCGTCGTCTGATACGCTGAGGTTGTCTGGATGAGGATCGATATCAATGATGTCCTGGTCGATGAATTCACTTTCTAAATCATCGGCTGCTAACCACCCACGTATCTCTTCTTATTTAATTTCGTCACATCCCGGCAAATTTTTTATTAAAGATTTAATTTCTTCTGTCGTTTCTTTGCCATTTTCCCATTTAAACATTTGAGGATTTCAGGAACACTTTTAGATTCATTTGTCTTCTGTAATAATACATGTCTTAAGAATGCTCCTCTATAATGTCTCTCGAATGTCTTTATTAGTCCTTGGTCTAACAGCTGAATTAAGTTCGTGACATTCGGTGGCAAAAATCTGACAATTATCACTATTATATAGATTTTGCCTCAACAAGCAACAATGCTTTGAAGGGAAGGTTTTTTATTTTAAAAAGGATTTTACGTTTGGGACGAATTCATTTTCAACTATTCTGAAAATAAAGTGGTCGACATCCATGAGCTTTTTTGGCTTCTATAAAAAACTGGAAGTGTTTTTCTCAAATATCTTTTAGAGCTCTTGGTTTTTTGATTTCCCAACACACATACGCATTAATCGGTGAGTGAAATTGATAGAATTTACATTTTGCGATAAAAATTTACTTTTTATCGACGAAATTATTGAAACTGTCAGCCGTTTCGGTTAAACGATGATTCTATTAAAAAGGTTTCGGTTAAGGGAGGTTTTACTGTAATATTTTTAATTGCAAGTTTAATTCATTGGTGCAAATCTAAAGTTTTTGGATGTCGATTATTTCTCTTGCTTACTTTATTTATTTCATTCTCACTCATGGTATTAATTCTTGGAATGTCCTCTCTAAGATACCGCGAGCATTGCATGTATTGATTTGCGATTGAAATTACTTTCGACTTTCAGAACTAAACGCCGTTCTTCTATAGATAACACTACGTTTCGACTGTATTTTATTTTCTTCCAAATTACTCATTTTACCTTAAAGTACCGCTTCACTACACAACTATAAAAAATAGGTACTTATATACAACTACTATACCCTAAAAAGGACGAGAATTGTACAAGAGACATAACAATCGAATACAAATTGTTTAACAGCCAATGCTAAACAAGCATAAACACTTCATTGATTGTGATTACAAAAACTGTTCGCATGTTTTAAATAAGATTTTTTCTGATTATGTATTTTTCTAAATTATTAAATAACACCAATACAACCCACGACCATCAATTAAGTTTTAACGATAAACAGAAATGTAATTTGATGACAAGTTTAAATTTGATCTACTTTGTCGATAACAGTGTTGTTAATAGAAAGATATTTTTAAATAGCATGAATCATTTTTCAATGTTTGTGTGGATTTAAGAAATAAATTTGTAAACAAATTTTTAAAGTGTGTATAAAGGAGATTACAATCATTATGACACATGGTACTGCTTATTTTTCAAATAATATGTTCTTGTAAAGGCACATCTATTGCAATAAAATATTAAAACCATTAAAATAATAACTTGTTGAGCAGTGCTGATTGAAACAACAGAGCAGTAAAATGTTCACAAAGGTTCAGTTCATAAAGGTAGTGTAAAATATATCGCCGTTTATCTGGTCCGCTAGTAATAAAGTTACCAGCATTTAATTGCAAAGCGGTCTTCTTAGGTGGAATATACTTTATTCACCCTTTATAATAACATATTCAACTAGTAATCAGTAATCTTACCTTTCAGTAACTCTAAAGCAAGTAACATCTCTACAAGGTATATTATTTAAACTATCTGTTTTCTTTTCGTCATCAATATTTGTTAGATTCTGCGTGGGAGTCGATTTTTTGGAAGCTTCACGACGAAAGGGGTTTAGCCAAGTTGTATCTAATAAAGAAAACATTCTTCTACTTGATTCAGATTTTTTGGAAACATCGTTAGTATCTTTATCAGGCGTGTCACCTTTATTCACATCTCTGTAATTATGAGAATATTTAGAATTCACTGTAACGTAGATCGTGAAAGTTTAGACAAACAGCTTATAATAATCATATAAGTAAGGAACAATAATTAAATTCGTTGAAACTAGACTTGTATCTGTATATTACCATAGATTCTAATTCTAAAAAAATGTTTACAAAACGGATAGCTTCAGGAAAATTCTCTTACGTATTCTACACACGAGCCTGAAACCTCTAACGAAAATAAGGCGTTTAAAAAATGGCATACCAAACCATACTTTATTCAGATTTTGATTTTGATTGTAAGTTTGCTTATTTTGAAGAGTTTTCTATATCGTCTGTATAAAAACTATCACTTAATAGTAATGGAAGGTAATTTTTGGTTGTCCATAATGTTGGTTGTGTTACGTAAAGAATTATTTCGGCGGTATTTATTCTGAACATTTTTTTAAGTATCTAAGGTAGGATTGATTTATTTTTGTTGGTAGTCTTGTATTGACCTTTAGTTGCTTTCTAATTAAATGTAGATGCGATATTTTACGTATAATTTTTGCAAAATTTTCTGGTCAGTCCACATTTCGAAGGCATCTATTTTTCTTGGGTTAATTAACGTTCGTGTCTAAGATGCATATGTGGCAATGGATTGCATATGTGGAAAAATGAATGTGTTTAACAATCTTGGTTTCATTTGTTCGTCTAATGAATAGGTTAGGTAGACAAATCAAAAAGGAACATTGGCAGAACTTGTTAAAATATATGGAACACGACTTATACGGAACTCAAAAAGAAAGGCTAATTTCGATTCCTATTTCCTAAAAGTGATGAATTTGGCAAACCAACTATTAAAACTAATACAAAAAATAATATAACAATACAAGTGCCACAAGAATGGAGATCAAGCACCCTAATACTTTTCTTAAAAAAGGAAGACTAATCGGACCCAGAAAATCCTAAAATAAATAAACAAAGTGATAACAAATTAATGAAATGAAATTATAACACTAGCATAAAAACAACAACGTTTTAGCTCAGGAAATTCATGCCCTACGCTATATTTATAATGAGGCAAAAATAATCATTGTAACACAAGAAACCGGTATATCTATGTTTCGTGGACCTCAAAAAGGCATTTAATCGGGTCAAATTAAAGAACGTTATCTACTTATTGTACATAAGAGAGATCCACCAAAAAAACTTAATAACATTAAAAGTACATCGTAGTAACCTGATTTTGATTCTTCTTCTTCAGATGCAAATCCACTAATGGATGTTAGCGATCACATTTTCCATAAATTCTCTATTTCTTGCAATATGTATCAGAGATTGTATGTCGTTAATCCCTGTCCATTGCCTTATGTTTCGGAGCCAGGACATTTTCTTGCGTCCCATTCCTCTCTTGTCTTCAATTATACCCTCGATTATAAGTTGGAGGAACTGGTATTTTTCATTTCGCATGATGTGACCTAGATACGCCGTTTTCCTTTTCTTGATGGTTTCGAAAAGTTGGCGTTCTTGGTTTATTCTTTTAAGGACATCTATATTTTTCCTATCCATGGTATTTTTAGGATACGGCGATAAAGCCACATTTCGAAAGCTTCTAATCTGTTTATATCCCTCGTTTTAAGTGTCCAGCCCTCTACGCCATATAGCAACACTGACCATACGTAGCACTTAGTAAACCTTAGTCTCAGTTGAAGATCGAACTCTGGACAAGTCAGTACCTTCTTGAATTTTACCAAAGCTTGTCGAGCTTGCTCAATGCGACATTTTACTTCCCTGTCCGATGCCCAGTCTTTAAAAAGCCACGATCCCAGGTATTTAAATTTACTCACTCTTTCTATGGATTTACTATTCAGTGTTATGGTGGAGTTTTCAAGTGCATCCAAGTTTTTTTAGATGATCATGAATTTGGTCTTTTTGGTATTAATCTCTAATCCCATTCGCTCACTGTATTCTTCGATTATAGTGACAAGTTGTTGAAGATCGACTATGTTGTCACAAATTAAGACACCATCATCAGCATATCGTATGTTGTTGATCAATACTCCATTAACCTTGATTCCCATCTCTGCATCCTCCAAAGACTCTTGAAATATGGCTTCCGAATAAATGTTATATAAAAGAGGGGAAAGCACACATCCCTGTCGAACGCCTCTTCTTATATGTATGGGCTTGGATATAGAATTGTCTATTTTTAGCTGTGCCGTTTGATGCCAGTACAAGTTTTCAATGCATCTTATGTCTTTTTGGTCTATATCAACTTTCTTGAGAATCTGCATTAACTTGTGGTGTTGGACACGATCAAACGCTTTTTGGTAATCTAAAAAGCATAGGAACACATCCTTCCTCTGATCGTAACAATTTTGGACCAGCACCTGAGTTGCTACTATTTTGATTGGTAATGATTTTGATGGGTACTGATAAATCGTGGCATTTGAATAGCTTAGCCATTTTTTGAAATGCAGATCTTGCTTTCTCTATTCTAGATTTTATTTTTAGGGAATTTTCCCAATTTTCATTGACGTGGCATTTATTTACCAATTTTGTAAAGTGCACAGTTATACAATAATACATAATTTTTACTTTTTAAATATTGGGGAAAAAAACAATTTATAATAAGAATTTCTTTTTAGCATCTATTAAATTCCCATCTTATAAAATAAGATTGCTGAATGCAACTGAAAATTTACGGAACAAAAAAGTAACAACTGAAATTTTCAGATACTGAAGAAAAATGTGCACGGAAATCGAAAAACTGGATCAAAAACATTACATATTAAACTTACATCGTGGGAAAAAAGAATTTACTTTTAAGAAACGACATAGCCAATAGTTGCCAATAGCTCAATTCCGGCTTTACGATTGGTCAAATGGCAACCATAATTGCAGACAATGGTATTGACTGAAATTGAGCATCGGCTGTTGTGCAAGCTTCAATGACAGAGCGCCATGAAACAGTTGACCTACTTAATTACATATAAATATAGGTGCACAACGACCAAAAATTCGTTCTGGTCTGGACATGGATCCGCAGAACCAGACTTCTTGGCATTAGAGACCTTCTGGTAGATTTAGTTCCCAGAAACTCTGACTTTTATTGTACCTAACCGCTATTCTTTTATTGCAGGATTTTTGTAAGTTCCCTAGCTGGACTAGTATAATTCCTATGTATGCTATGGATGCCTGTATGTCCTATGCTGGACCTGAGTGTATAATTTATATTTAATTGTATTTATTTCAGGCATTTTCAACTTAGAATATTTCTCGTGAAATATTTTATTTCGATTTAAATAGGATTTTTGACTTAGTATAATTTTGTATTTTATTTCTATTTTTATAGGTGTTTTTTGACTTATTCGTAAAAATATTTCGAAAAAAAAATATTTATTTCAGATTTAATTCATATTTTTAACTTTCAGGATATGGAATGCATAAACGGACGGAATAGTTTTCATATTTTATTTATTTGGTATTTTTCTAGGAATTTTAACTTTAATTCTTTGACATTTTAATAATGTTACAAAATTATTTCTCTTTTAGATTCTCTGATCTCTCTAACCAGTTCCTGAACAGAAGAATTTTTATAATAGTTTTTAATATTTTTCTTTCCAGCGACTTATTACAAATTACTTCTTTCCATGTGTCTTCTTCTTTTGGCATCATAACCCTGGATGGGTCTTTGCCTGTCTGGCTATGTCCTTCCATTCAGATCTCTCTTATGCCCTTCTTCTCCATTGTCTTATGTTCATTGTTTTCAGGTCGTCTTCCACGTCATCCAACCATCTCGTTTTTGCCGTCCTTTTTTTCGCCTTCCTATGGGCTTCCATTGTAATATTTTCTTTGTTGTTTTTGCATCGTTTTGTCTCTGCACATGTCCCAGCCATGACAGTCTTTGACTTTTCACAAATCTTACAATGTCATAACCTTCATTTAACTCATTAACCTTGTCGTTTCTCCTGTTTCTCCATGTGCCATCTTCCTCTTGTACTGGGCCATATACTTTCCTCAGTATTTTTCTCTCGAATGTCCTGAGTTAGGCTTCATCTTTTTTCGTCATTACCCAAGTTTCACATCCATAGGTTACTACGGGTCTAATCAGTGTTCTGTAGATAGTCATTTTGGATCTTTTGTCTAATAATTTCGATGTCATCAATCTTTTATTAGCATAGTATGTACGATTCCCGCTGGAAATACGTGCATTAATTTCGCTACTTACCGGGTTCTTCTGATTGATTTCTGTGCCGAGATATGTAAAGTCATCCACTCGTTCGATAGTATAGTTGTCTTATTTTCATTGTCAGTTATTCTTTTGACTGTCATATGCTTCGTTTTTGCTTCGTTTATTTTGAGACCTCTTTTTCTTGCTTCAGGATCAATTTGTTTGAACACTTCCATTAGTCGTGGCTTATTCCTACTAATGATGGCTACATCGTCTGCATCATATGCAGTAATTTGTACTGATTTGGTGTTTATATGGCCGGTTATATTGGTTTTTCTGATGACTGCCTCAAAAACTAGGTTGAATACCATGGTTGATAGGGCATCTCCCTGTCTTACTCTCATGTTGATGTTAAACAAGGGAGTCAGTTCTCCATCTACTCTGACTGCCACTTTTGAACCCTGCAACGTCATTTTTATGAGGCTGATGTATATCTTAGGTATAACTAGATTACAAAGGTCTTCCAGCATTCTGTCTCTTTTTACACTATCAAAAGCTTGTTTAAAGTCTATATACATATTACATAGGTCTATGTCGTATTCATAATCTTTTTCTTGTATCGTTCTTAGGATGAATATGTTATCTGTAGTGGCTCTATTTGGTCTGAATCCATTTTGATAATCACCAATTATATTTTCGGAGTATTCTAATAATCTATTGTAGATTATACCAGAAAGAATTTTGTATATTACATTTAGCAATGTAATTGGCCTATAATTCTGGCATTCCCTCTTATCTCCTTTTTTATATATTGGCTGTATAAGGCCAACTGTCCATTCCTCTGGCATTTGCTCCTTCGTCCATATTAATGTTATTAGGTAATGGATTCTTTCCCAGAGTTCGGATCCTCCATGCTTTAATAATTCTGCCGAAATTCCATCCGTTCCTGGTGCTTTATTGATTTTTAGTTTATTTATTATCTGAACTACTTCTTCATAACTCGGATTTTCGATGTGCAGCTCCGCCGTATAATATATTGTCTCGTTCTGATCATTTTCGTTGTCTGCATTTAGATTTTCTTCGAAATATTGTTTCCATCTCATTATATTATTTTGCTTCTCTGTTAGTAGTTCTCCGTCCTTGTCTTTGCATATCGTTAGTTCTGGTCTAAATGACTGTGTGCTTTCTTTTATGCATTTATAGAATTTTCTGCTTTCGCATCTGTTGTTATGCTTTACGATTTCTGGTACTTGTTTTTTCATAGCCTCTCTTTTTTTCTTCTGCATATTCTAGTCGCTTGTATTCTTTTTTCGTTATAAAACTCACTGCCATTTCTTATGTTTCTTTGAAGTTGGGTAAGCCTAGCTTGCCTTTTTTCCTCTACTGCAGTTCTGCATTCATCATCCTACCATTCCGCATTTCTTTGCCTTTTGGCTTTTCCGACAGTTTCTTCTGCTGACTCCGTTATAATTGTTTTTAATTGTCTCCATTTCTCCTCTGCAGTATCTTTCTCTCTAGTTCGGTTGAGTTTTATTTGGAGAGAA
Source organism: Diabrotica balteata (assembly GCA_918026665.1). Taxonomy (NCBI): domain Eukaryota; kingdom Metazoa; phylum Arthropoda; class Insecta; order Coleoptera; family Chrysomelidae; genus Diabrotica; species Diabrotica balteata. Next base: position 90,139,930 of record OU898278.1, on the reverse strand, counting down.
TTTCTGTAATCTTGTCTCTTTGTTGCGCTTTTGAATCCTATGACATTCCATTTTTTAAATTGAATATTTTTCCCTTTTGCTACTGTCGCTATTTTCTGCCGTAATTTTGCTCCTAGTTCGGTTGAGTTTTATTTGGAGAGCATTTCTGTAATCTTGTCTCTTTCTTGCGCTTTTGAATCCTTCGACATTCCATTTTTTGATTTGAATATTTTTCCCTTTTGCTACTGTCGCTATTTTCTGCCGTAATTTTGCCCCTAAAAGATAGTGATCTGAGTCAGAGTTCGCCCCGCGATACGTTCTGACATTAGTTATGTCTGTTGCCCATCTTTTTGAGATGAATATATGGTCAATTTGATTGGCTTCGTTAGTTCCTGGTATTTTCCATGTTCCTTTATGGATATCTTTTCTCTGGAAGTTAGTTCTGACAACTACATAATTATTTGCTGCTGCGAACTGTGCCACCCTGAGTCCATTTTGACTGGTTTTAGTGTGCAAACTGTGTTTCCCAAATATATTTGCAAACGTTTCTTCTTTCCTCAGTTTAGCATTAAAATCGCCTAACGTTATAACAGCATCGTGTCTTTGGATTTTGTCACATGCATCCTGTAGTTCTCCGTAGAATCTTTCAACATCTTCTTCATCAGCCTCTTCCGTCGGTGCATATACATTAACCATTGTCACGTTATGAAATTTACCTTTAAATCTTATGGTGCAAATTCTATCTGATATTGGTGTAAATGCGATATTGGTTTTCCGCAGTTTTTTGGTTGCCATAAACCCTACTCCTCTTTTACCTTGGCTCATTTCATTTCCGGAGTAGTATAGTGAGAATTTATTCTTATGAATTTCTCTCTGGCTCTTCCAACTAATTTCCTGCAGTTCCAATATTTTAACTCCGTATTTTTCAAGTTCTTCTGCCATACTTATCATAGCTCCTGCCTTTAAGAAGGTTCGCACGTTCCAGGTTCCAAATTTTAAATCCACAATCATGTCCATTTTTCTGTGTTGAGTTCGTCGTTGTGAGAATAGTCCATTTGTTTCATTATTGTATTCGCAACAATTGAGTTCTACAAGGAAGGGATGTTAACCCTTCGCTCAACCCCCTTTTCATCGGAGGACCAAGGCTCCCTTCTTCGTCTGCCCTGACCCCACCATCCACTGGGGTTGGTTACCCAGTCTCCAGTGGGGTTGCTCAGGTTACCGGTGCGTACCAGCTTGGAGGTGAAGATAGGAATTGAGTAGGAGAGGCTAAGTAATGCCAACAGGATACGACGTCATGTATTGAGCTTCACTACCCTTTTACATACCCTTTCCATGTGTCAAAGTTCCCAAAATAACTTAGAATAATTTTTCTAATATTTTATTTTGACTGAAATATTTTAGAATATTTTTTACATTTTTCATAGCTCTCATCGACTTACGAAATTTTCGATAGCCGAAAATTTCCAAATATTAATAACTTGCTTTATGTCGATATTTCGCATCATGTAATTGTTGTTTATTCCCGAAGTCACCAGGACAAACACACCTATAACATTTTTTGCGAAATCGACTTAGAAATCGAGTAGAAATTTTCACTTTTTTTATTTTTACTTATTTTGCGTAATTATTCTTCGGTGCGATAACTAATCATTTCTCTTACAGATCTTTAGTTCTCAGACTAATTAACACATTTCTTGCAGATTCTTAGAATTAAGTAATCTTTATTTGCATTTATTTTTAAAACGATATTTCTATCTAGCTTCTGGGCATATAAGACCTATATGTCCACGGACCGTGACCATGCATGCTCCAGTCCAATTCAGATATGGATAGTGCGACTGGACCACCTTCCCTCATTCCTGAGGGTTTAGGCCAGCGAGAATTGCACAATCTATAGTATCTATTGCATAATCTTGTAAAACCGGCTCCAAAATTCTTCGAAGTGAGGTAAAATTGATGTAATCAAAGGACTTACAACAAACAATGGTTTGTTCGAGAAACCAACAAAATCTAAGATTTTGGTAACCATGTTCAGAAATAATCAAATTAATTGAAGACCACAATCTAAATCCATTAATAACTATATTCATTCCAATTTATAAAAAGGAAGAGAAATTTCACAAGAATGGCTGGAATCGATCTTCATTCCACTGCATAAAAAAGCAATCCTCCCAATTGCAATGATTTAAGATTGAAGTATAATGAGTTATGTTTCCCAAAATAATTCATAACCGGATAATTCAGAAGTGTGAATCCAATTTAAGCGCACATTAGTTCGGTTTCGGAAAGCTTTTTTTACATTCCATATACTGTTGAAAAAATGCCATGATCAAAGAAAATATGTCTACATGTGTTTTGTTGATTTGGAGAATGCATTTAATAAAGTCAACTACGGCAAACTTATACAGAGGGGAACAAAAGTCTGGAAACTCCTAATTATCCCTTAAATGGATAATTTGAAATGTACAAAAACCGAGATACGCCTATTATGCAGTATGTTTATTTCAAATTTGATGATTTCAAATGTAAATCGCCAACATTTAAGGTATTGCAGTAAGGTAAATCCACACTGGATACGAAAGAACCATACTCAAAGACCACAAAAACTGTGTGATCAGGTATGGTAAGTACTAAATTTGTTAGGTTGTTTTTAATAGTTGGAAATTTAACAAGCAATGAAATGATACTTAGAAATGAAATTGTACCAGCCATGAAAAACAAGTTTAGAGAGAATTTTTATGAGATATGGTTTCAGCAAGAAAAAGCTCCAGTTCATTTTAGTGTAAATGTTTGGCGTTATTTAAATCAGACATTTTTCGGACGATGAATTGGTAGATTAGGTAGTTTTTGGCCTCCTTGTTCACTCGATTTTAATCCTAAAGAATATTTTCATTGGCGACACTTAAAAACAGAAATTTATAAAACTAAATCAGCAAGTGGTGCAGTGCTAAGGAAAAGAATTTATTATCGATAAACCCAGATTAATTTCTAGAGAAAAATGCCTAACTATAATAGACGCATTCCACTATTGTTTATGATATTTGAGTTAACAACGGAGGACATTTTGAACACTTCATTAGGTAGATTGTGTCGTAAAGAAATAAAATAATTAGGTATATACAAGTTAGGTTATGTAATATTTTGAATTACTTATGTGGTAGCAAGTAATCACATAGATAAAAAGGCTTATTCCTTATATTTTATCGTCAGTAAAATGTATGTTAAAATTACATTATATTGGACAGCCAAATATTAAGTGACGCATGTAAAAAAAGATAAAACAAGAAAAGTAACAATAAGAAAAGTTTAAATAAACAATTCTGTTTAGGTAACCCTTAATTTGGATTTGTATCTTATAGACTATGTCATTTTCAAATATTCAAATTGTCTATATCTTAAATAATTTACTCATTATTGTCTGTTAAATGTATTACGTCTACGTCTACTAAACTCAGAAAGCTAATAGTAGCTACAGCCATCTATAGTGATCATTCAAAGTTATTCACAATTGTTTATAAGATGGTTGCCTAGTGAACGCCGATTAGAAAAAGGCTGGTAAGTTTTTTTCAGTATTAATGTAAAAATAAGTATTTTGTTTTAATACAGAAGGTGAAATTGTAGTATGATGATGTGTTGTAATCATACATATATGAATATTTATATATAAATATTCAAAGGTGACGATACCGAACCATTTTTTAAGCTGTATCCTATAATCTACTTTGCCAAAGATATAGCTTAATGGAACTTTTTTGTTATATATCTTATAGTTTTCTTTTCCATATATACAGTATTGTGAAATATTTTTGTTTTGTACGTATCCCACACTTCCACATATCCAATTTCATTATTAAAATTTGTTTAATGAAACGTTTCAAAATAAATTCATCTAGTTATATAGGTAAGTATAGCGTTTCCTTGGTTTCAGATAAATACCAATATGACATCATCAAGGTCCGAAAATATTTTAGCATTACTTCCACCACCTTCATCTGATATGGATGATTCGAGCGATGAAGAAAATGAAAGTTATACTAAACCATCTAGAACTAAAAGTTCTGATATAGATAATTCGGGCGATAAAGAATATTAAAGTTATACTAAACCATCTAGGACTCAAAGTTCTGATATGGATCCATCTAGAAGGCAAAGTTCTAAAACCGATGAAAGTTCTGAGGTCGAAAGTTTACCTCCTGAAGTTCAAGAAATTTTTGATACATTATCAGATACAGATTCAGCATCCGAAACTGAACATTTAAAACCACAGCTATCAACACATCAATCTGCTTATAGTACGCTTAAATCTATTTGCAGTATACCTAAATCTGCTTTGAGTCCTCTAAAAACACGATCACAACATCAGATACCTGGACCATCTAAAGATAATAACGACAATACTAACCAACCTAAAGGCAAACTACAAAGTAAACGCACGAAACGACAGAATTTGCTTGAATACCACTGGACGAAAGAAGAATTCCAATATCCTGTGAACATTCCCGAAAATAACTTTTCTGATGTGGATGAATTAAGTCACCATTAGAATGTTTCAAAATGTTTTTTTTTTCAGACGATCTATTTGAGTTGATTGTCAACAATACAAACCTTTATTCCGTTCAGCAAAAAGGCAAGTCGATAAACGTTACCAAAGATGAGATAAGTGACTTCATAGCGATACAGATTTTGATGGGTATAGTGGCTATGCCATCATACTTGGACTACTGGAGTGTAAACTTCAGATACAATCAAATATCAGAAATAATGCCTCTCAAACAATATCAGAAAATTCGCCGGTATATTCACTTTGCAAATAACGATCATATAAACAACGATCAGTACTACCGAATTCGCCCAGTTTTGGATATAGTGAGAAGAAATTGTTCTATTACAGAAGAAGAAAGACGCCAGAATATCGACGAGATGATGGTCCCTTATAAAGGGAAAAAGGCTGGTTCACGACGACAGTATATAAAATCAAAACCAAAAAAATGGGGCTTTAAAATATTTGTTAGAGCCGGCATTTCAGGATTTGTGTACGATTTCATAGTTTATGGGGGGGATGATACTTTTAGGCAGCATACTTTTTCACAAAAAGAAGAATCTTTAGAATTGGAATTTTAGCCCTGGGAACAATAAGAAATGATCGATTAAAAAATTTTGTTTTAGAAGATGATAAGTCCCTGAAGAAAAAAGGAAGAGTGTCGTTTTGTTCAAAAACTGACAACATTAATAAAATAAATGTTGTGAAATGGTTTGACAACACACCTGTTTTACTTGCTAGTACATATATATCTTCTACACCTGTCCAAACAATTAAAAGGTATGATAAAAGGCAGCGAGCAAAAATTGAAGTCCCTTGTCCCTCTCTCATAAAACACTACAATGCTCACATGGGTGGAGTAGATCTGATGGACATGCTGGTAAGCCTTTAGAGAATTCCCCTAAAAACTCGTCGCTGGTACCTCTCCATATTTGCACAAATGCTAGATTTCTGTATAAACAATGCATGGATTCTATATAGAAGGGATAAAAATATTTTACAACACACGTCCAAAGGTTATAATCTCAAATATTTTAGAAAGTGCATAGCAGAGACTCTAACAACAAAGGGCAGAAAAAATAAGAGAGTGTTTGCCGAGCGAACCGAAGAAATTAAAAAAATTAAAAAGTGCGTTCTGCCGAGACCATCAGAGGAAATACGATTTGATAAAGTTGATCATTTTCCAATTTATGATACCAAAGGCAGGTGTAGGTATTGTAAATCAGGAGAGACACACTGGTCATGTTCAAAATGTTCTCTTAGATTGTGTTTAGTAAAGGATAGAAATTGTTTTTATTCTTTTCATAATAGCACATAAGTAAGTTTTACAACAGTTTTGGTTGTTTTTTACTAGAATGAAAAATTATGTTACTTTATTATATATTACTTTATTACTTTTTGCGTTCTTTTTTTTTCATTAGAAAACTAGTTTAGTACTTTAAGTTTCTACTTTTATTGTGAGGTTTTACCTACAATCTTCGACTTTATTTCTTATAAGATACATAATATACTTTTACAATAAATTTGGATATTTGACTATGTATCTTGTAGGATACACTCCATATCTCCCTTGTTTATAAAAAAAAAAATAATATAAAAATGGTCAAAATGCCTTGTGATATACCATATCACACTACCTAAACAACAATTTCCCAAAAATTACTGTTTTATTAAGGCTTGCCAAATTAAGTGTTAAATTCCTTTTGTAATTGTTTTTAAATTTAACACAAGTAACACATACCTTGTAGTTTTATGGTTATACTCATTTAAACGTGGCGAATCATATTTTTCGCAAGTTTCAGTACTATCACGCCTCGTCTTATCATTTATATCTGTACTTTGATCATCATAATAAAGATTTTGCTCTTCAATAAAAACATTTGGCCGGTCGGCAAAAACTTTAGGTCCTTCGTAATGATGGTCATCACTATTGATGTAAACTTTATGACCTTTTAAATATTTTCGTTGTCCTTTTTTGTAAACGGGTTCTTTAAATTTCGGAAAAATATCATCGTGTAGAGAATTATACTCATTTTCAGAATAAAAATATTTTAAATTGGTAGTTGGCGGCGTACTATCCACTGTCAGTCTGTCTGATGTAGAAGCTTGACATTGCATGCTATAATTTATAGAAGATGTCGGTTTAGACCTAGATGAGTTAGCCAGTGATTGTCCTTTAGGCAGCGAATCAGCTGTGGTCCATGTTGATTCTAGTTTACTGACATTTTCATGGTCATCTTCATCACAAAGACAGTAGTCGCTAGAAACACAATAAACAATATATTATATATAATTGTTATAAAAAAATATAACTGAATAAAACTGAGACAAACACAGATAATATTGTGTAATAATATACAAAGAAGTGCAAACCAGATCCGCATGGTGGATGGAATAGATATAAAACAACTTTGAAGATTTTCTTTTTGAAACAAATACATTTTTCTTGTACGCTTTAACGTACGTGATACATTCAAAATATCTAGATTTGATCAATTTTTTAAAACATATTTTAAAAACGTGTACAGAACGTTAGCAACAAATCGATTGGATACAAGTATAATGTCTTACACTAAATCGATTACATGTATAATATCTCACATAAAGGTCCATTTAGGGAGAAGAAAATAAATGGTTATGGCAATAAACTTATACACTTATGGGAAACTGACAACTTAAAAATAACTAATGGCTTCTTTAATCATAAAAATACATCGATACACCAAGGTGCACTCAGGGCGTAATCTGAAATTAATTATTAAATACTTCATTAGTACTTAATAAAAACAATGAAACAATTTAATATGGCAACACAACTTATAGTACTGATAAAAGAAATTCTAAAAGTAGTAAGTAAAATCCTGATAAAAAAAATGATGAGACAAAACTGTTGAACTGTGTAGATGCAAAATTCACATTCTCCAAATTTTCATATTTTCAGTTATGTATATCAATGAATTCGTCTTTTACAGGGGAATCGAACAGTGATAATATTTTTAACCAAAACTCACATTTTAATATCGAAAAACTATACTGAAAATGTAATTCTGAATCATAAGTTACATTATCCAACACATGATTTTCGTCATGGCTTTGGATCTCCTAGACCAGACGTTTGCTCTACTTATCTACAGTTAGAGGAACGATTAAAACACGCACAGAAATATAACAAAAAACAAGAGATCATGACTGAAAAAGTGTTCATAAGTTAGTGTTAGAGTTTTTTTGAATCACTAAAATGCGCTGACCCAAACATTTTGGTTTTTAGTTTTAATTGTCAAAAAACCTACCTTTATCCAAGTTACCAGATTAAGCTTCTTACTATAGTAGGCAAATCTATCTTTACAACTTCACTGTGGTCAAAGAGAATTCTAAAATGACTCCAGATGTGACATCCTACATTTAGACAGAAAACGAGTTTAAAAAAGGATCTAATAAAATTGCTTCGTTTGTTTTTGATACACTCAAAACAACAGATATGGAAAGCTCTATTACAACTGCGCCATTAGTGAGTAATGGATGTGATGGCCAGAACAAAAATTCAGTAGTCGTAGCCATGGCTTGTTTCTGGCTTTCTAAACATGCACCAAAAAATGTAAGCACGATGGAATTCTTTTTTCCTATGACAGGTCATAGCTGTCTTCCACCATATCGAGTATTTGGAGAAAAGTTTATGAGAAAAAAAGAGGTGATTTAAAAACCATGAGTACATTGATATTTTCAAAGTAGTATTCGAAAATAGTAAAGGTTGGCCAAGATTGTGACGTCTTTGACTGGAATAAAGAAAATAAAGAAAACTGCTTTTGAACATGAACCCAAACTTGATTCCTTTATTAAACTCGCAAAACCAGCGAAGAAAGTTGACATCAATAACTTGTTCAAGAAGCATGGGAACCAGTGGAGGGACAGTGAGGATTTACTGTTCTATAAAAATGTCATCGATGGGGCTAATGACAATGTAGAACCCGAGTCAGTTTGTGAACACATCGAAGAAGTCAACATCCTTAATGTTTAAAAATACATTATTCCAAACAGTATATCTAAAATAATCAAAGCATCTTTGATTTACAAAACAAATAAAAATTAATTTTAAAGAGTCAAACATCATAGCACTGTAAAATAAATGTAATGATTTATTAAAATTAAAATATATTAATTTATTTGATGTTTTTATTTCTAACCCACAAAACTCACCTTATTTTTCTTGGTCCTAGTGTTTAATTTAAGGTTAAAATATAAATAAAGTAAAGTTCAAATATTTTACATCATAACTAACATTATCCATGAGATTTTGGTGCAAAACTCATAGTTAACCACATTTTGGGGCAAAACTCACATTGTCTGAAATTTAAGTTAAATTTACAAAAGAATCTTCATTAAATATACCTATAAAGTTTAGGTTAGGTTTGAAAATCAATATTGGTAAAACCAAATCCATGAGAATAAATACAAGAAACAACACGCTATTCACCATTAATAACATGCAGGTTGAAAATGTGGAAAACTTTACGTATCTTGGAAGTGTCATAACAGAAAGCGGAGGTACAGAAGACGATATTCATATGAGGATACGAAAAGCGCAACAAGCTTTCAGCATGCTCAACCCTGTTTGGAGGTCTGGAGACTACACTACGAGGACAAAGATCCGCATATTCCAGTCAAATGTCATGCCTGTACTACTTTACGGATGTGAAACCTGGAAAGCGACAAAAACCCTTACAGACAAACTGCAGGTCTTTGTTAATAAATGTCTACGAAGAATTGTTCATATTTTCTGGACTAACATCATCAGAAACGAAGATTTACTACACCTGATCAAACAAAAGAGGGTAGTAAATGAAATAAAGTCCAGAAAGTGGGGTTTGATCGGTCACACACTCCGAAAAAATAACTCCAGTATTGCAAAGACTGCCCTAGAGTGGAATCCCAAAGGAAAACGAAAAAAAGGTCGCCCAGTACAAACTTGGAGAAGATCCATCATGGACGAGATAAGAAAACAAGGAAAGTCTTGGAATGAGGTGAAGGCCTTAGCGCAAAATAGAACCCGATGGCGCGTTTTCACTGAAGCTCTATGCTCCACTTAGGAGTTCAAGAACCTTATATATATATATATATATATATATATATATATATATATATATATATATTTACGGCATAAAGTGGACTCCGCCCATGTTAAAATTCAGGTTCAGGTGAGCTCCGTGGTCAAGTGGACACCGATATACGGAGCTCACTTGACCATTCCATAATATTGGCTCTATCGATGCGTCAACATGTATAGTTTCATAATTTTTAAAAAAATTTTGGAGCCCATAATTATCCCTGTATCATAAATGTATATCGCTTAGTTCACGTGTATATATTATAGGGGTCGTTCAGATCTTTTCACTGTATATTGGAACCATATGTATATCGGTTTAAGTAAGCTCTGATAGTTTGGCAACTCTGCTATAAGATGTATAATTCTCGCGTAAAGTCTGGACGGTTTATATGGACTCCTTAGTTTTGTTATCATTCATACGCATTACAGTGTGTAACAGATATGTATACTATTAACTACCTGTTTTTGGTAGGTACGTGCTTCTCTAAAAATAGCTTTATAGGTACAAAAGGATTTCATTACCAAATTGGATTTTGTTTCATATGCGGAAATTTCCTAATGTATTTTGTTAACGTGAATATGTCTTCATAAGTTTTATTTAAGAATCCGATTAATAAGAACTTCTTTTATTTCATCCATTTTTTTATGATATCTTGTATACAGCTTTTTTATTATTTTATTTCTGGTTTTATCTATGTACTACATATAAGTTTGGATAAAAGGTTATCTCAAAATAAATATTTAAGTGCTAAAATAGATATTTTTGTGTAAAAATGGGTAGTAGTGCACAAAAAAAGAAAGAATTTATCTAACAAGCATTATACCACTTCCCCAATATTACATACTTCTGAATGTTTTATTTTCCATTTAGGGGTAATATGTTATCAATATAAGTGGAGTTAGTTTCAAATTTGCAATGATCTTTATTATTTGAACTAAACATGTTAAGTATAGCCAGTAAGTAAAAGCTTACTGGCTATACGTAACATGTTTAGTTCAAATAAATAAACCTTGTCCCTTCAGAAAAGAGCGATTTGAATGGAAAAGTCAACCAAGAAAGTTTGATGAACCACCCCACATTCACACAGGTTAACCGGTGTTTGCAGGCAAGAGTCCTCCAGGCAAATTTAAGGAAGATAACAACCATAAGGAAGTTCCTTTCGAGGGTTCAGATGGAGAGGAGCAGCTTATATTTTTTTTGTATATCTTGCAGATGTGATGATCTGATGACTGACTAATTTATAGCTAAATATACTTACGTGTTAAGTATGTGTTTTTGTCACCCATACTAGCAAGGTATATTCGGCAGCATAAGCGTAGAGTTTAAGTCTACGTTTTAAGGGTGGAAGAATGTGCTTCCTATTTTGAGCTGACAAGTTTGCGGAGAATATTATTTTTCTGGTTCTAGGTTGCCATTTGGTTTTAAACAAAGTTCTGTGATAGAAACTAACTTCAAGGTATTTATAGCAAGTCCAGAGTTTAAGGATTTCGTGACACTATTGGTTCAGGTATATCTTCAGATTTGTGAAAGCGTCTCTATTAGGGACATTTCCGGGGTTTGGCTTAAAATTGATTTATAATCTATTTTTATCATTTCTAATCCTATTCCTATTACTACTTAAAACTAAACATTTGTCATCATTGTCCGGTTTATTTAGTAATTCTTCTTTCTCTACTCGTTGCTTGGCCTCTCCTTGGTTCTTTTTATGTTGCTCTGGTAGTTTTTTGAACACGCTATTTCCAACACCTTTTCTTCTTTATAGCACCATCTCCATTCCTTGCCGTCCACTGTGATTTTATTGTATCCTATTTTGACCATTTTTCCATTTTCCCTCATTTCTCTTGCTTTATCTCTTAAAGCTTCCATTTTCTCTCTCTCTCCTTTTGTGAGATTCTCTGTAATCCATATTTTTTCGATCTTCACATTCTTAAGTTTGTATTTGTTTCTTAAGATTATTGTTTTTTCTTCTTCGCTTTTAAGTTCAATTAAGCATGTTTTTGTTCCTATTTTTTGTGCTCTTTTAATATTGGTTTTGACTCCAAGATGATTTTCTAATATAGTAGTCATTCCCTCTTTCAATGTTTTTGGGTCTTCAGAGTCTATTTTTGATCCACTGATGATTATATTCTTTTTTCTTTGTCTAACCTTTCTAATGAGCGTTTTAGATCATTTAATTCTTCCGTTATCTTTTTGTTATCGGTTTTGGTTAGTTCGTTTTCTCTTTTCAGTTCTTCTTTCTCTTTTGTCCATTCTTCCTTCGCCCTTTCTATTTCCAGTTTTATGCTTTTTATTTCTTCGTTATTTTGTTTTATCTCTTCTTTAACTTCATTTATATATCTTCTCATCTCCTTATTTTCTTCCTTCATTTCTGTTTTCAGCTCTTTTATTTCCGTTTTAATCTCCTTATTTATTTCTTCTATTAGTTTCTTTAGTTCTTCCATTTCGCGATTTTTTATGTTATCCTTTGGAGATGTTCTTAACGTGGCTTTGCTTCTTTTGAAGGCTTCCTCCTCGTCGAATGAGTTATCGTGTTCTGGCTTATTTCTTTTGCTGTTCATTCGATTTAATTATTGTATTACATTTACTTTTAATTTATTATTTTAATTTAATTTAATTCTAATCCCAACTTTAATCAAATCTATTTTAAGGCCAGATCTGGATTTTTGTAATAAAATTATGTGGCTTTTATTTTGATCATTAATTTCTTGTCAGCACTAATTACTTTCTTATCTGCCAAAAAAAAAACAAAAACAAAAAACGCGTAGGAATGCCTAAGCAGGTCGACCCTTCGAACCTTCGCCAAAACCACTTTTTTAATCTTTCACTCAATTATTCATTTACTTAAGACTTGTTAAAATTATTAAAATAGTTCTATCTTACTTGTCTGATGGTATTTTCTTTATTATGCAGGCCATTCACGTTCCGACTTGTGGTACCACTTAGTAGGACTACTAGTTGGATGTTCGTCTCCACTCACGCTCCGACTTTCTATCCAACTAGCGGCCCAACTTCAGTTCTAGTTTGTTTTCAAGATGGTGTACATCGCTTAATCAAAAAATGTATCGAATAAACAGTACGCAAAATATAATTAGGGGAAGGAAAATGGCAGCATTGTGCTTGTTATTCTTATATGTATGTTATGATATGTATGTTTAAAAATTAGGTTTCGTTTCTCTAGTTATTTGTCTAGGGCTGAACTAATTAATTTTTTCAACTCTTGATTTTTATGACTTTTTAAGATGTAGGAAAAAATTATAGTTTTTAAAGATTTGTGTAGGTATAAAACCTATATTCTATTATAGAAAGAAATAAAAACTTGTTTTAAACTGGAACTGGGATTTATTTTGTTGTCTGTGTGCCGTTTATTTTAATAGGAATCATTTTTCGTGCTATTGAAAGTTATTTTCTATTATTTATTTGCGAACTAGGGATCTTTGCTACAACTATGAGTTAATTTCCATTCATTGTTTGTTGATAATTCTTCTGTAACCAATCCGAAGTGTTGGAAGTTGTACCTGTGTGGGAGTGTCCGAAATAGATCTAGAGAAAGGAAAATGATTTGTTCTAACAAAAAGTAGACGATGATTAAGAATCGTGTATTTTAATAATGGTAATTTTTGTGCAATTGAAAGTTATTTGCAATTTTTTGTTAATAATAAATAAATCCCATACGTAACAGGTGCCGAAGGTCAACTGACCGAGAAAATTTTCGATCCAACCTGTGATCCGACTTCCAACTTCACCATTCACGCTCCGACTTCGTCGCCAGTCGGAAGTCGGATCTTCAAGTCGTCCCACTAGTCGTACCACTAGTTGTCCAACTAATCCAACTAGCCCACTCACGGTCCGATTTCAGATCCAACTGCAGAAGTTGGACCACTAGTCGTACCACAAGTCGGAACGTGAATGGCCTGCATTAACTACTATCACCTGTATGCAGTTAACTTTTTATACTTATTTTTGAACTCGGTTGAATTTTCTAACTTGTAATTCCCGAATAATTTTAAGTTTATTACGAAGCGAAATTAAATGAACCTACTGTTGTCACTTGCAGGACCGTTTCAAATAGTCAAAAAATTAATAAACAGCCTACTAAAATAGAAATATCGCCTATTTAAGACGTAATCCATTACCGGCCCAAGGTACAAAGCACTCCTGCTAATGATAGAGATCTCATAAGAAACTCTCTCGTCCGCAAACATCTTCAATAAAGTGAAGAGAGCACGAAAAATTTTTCACTTAAAATCAACGAAATGAAAACCAGATACAAGCGAATCAACAAAAGAGACCAATTCAATAAATCTAGATAAAATATTAAAGTTAACAATCACAATTTCCAAAATATGGAACACTTTAAATATCTTATAAGATAAATTATCACGGTTAATAATAATACCACTAAAAAATACAGAGAATAATTCAAACTTTAGACGTATTTTAATACATGGATGCGAATCATGGACAATGAGTAAAACAAGTAAGGAAGAATTACGAATATTTGAAAGAAAAATAATAAACATTTTTTAACCTCATTATCATATCGCTACAAATCTGCATAGAATAAGAACTAATACTAAATAAAGAAAGCTTTTATAACGATATTGTTCCGGAAAATAAATCCCTTAAGGTAGATCGGACACATGCATATACACCAAGATGTCAAACTTATAAAACTGGTATGGAAGGAAGTTAGCACAGAAAATGCCATATCTAAAAAATATAACATTTCAGTTGATTACAGATTCGTGGAAAATCGATCAACTTGGAGAAAATTTGTAGTTAGCGAAGACCCACCCAGTGTTGTAGCGCTACGTTATGATAATGATAAAGACAAAGGAGAAACAGTGACAAAAAGCAACAAACATGGACTAATGGAGTGAAGCTGCTTTAAAATCTTGATTGGAGAGGATTAAAATGAAAGTATAAGAAATACAATGCACTTTCTTAGCAGTGTACTTTTACCTCTTTCAATAAAGTATGTTTATATGGACTTATTATTTTTGTTATCATTCATACGCATTACAGTGTGTAACAGATATGTATATTAATAACTACCTGTTTTTGGTAGGTACGTGCTTCTCTAAAAATAGCTTTATAGATACAAAAGGATTTCATTACCAAATTGGATTTTGTTTCATATGCGGAAATTTCCTAATGTATTTTGTTAACGTGAGTATGTCTTTATACGTTTTATTTAAGAACCCTCTTAATAAAAACTTCTTTTCTTTCATCTCTTGTTTTATGATATCTTGTATACAGCTATTTTATTATTTTATTTCTAGTTGTATCTGTGTATTACATATAATTCTGGATAGACGGTTATCTCGAAATATAGTGCTAAAATAGATATGTTTGTGTAAAAATGGGTAGTAGTGCACTAAAAAGGGAAGAATGCTTAATTTATCTAACAAGAATTATATCACTTCACGATCATTACATATTTCTGAATATTTTATCTAGTATTTAGGGGTAATATGTAATCAATATAATTGGAGGTAGTGTCAAATTTGCAATGATCTTTACTTTATAAGTAATATGTAACAATAAAACACTGAAAACTTTTTTTTCAAACTTCCACAAAATTTATTTGAAATATTATCACTACAGCTGTTTCGGCTGATTGCCTTTCTCAAGTGATCTATTTTGGCTTGGTGTTTACAAATTTATAGTCTCTAATGAAATAGGTTGAGGAGGGGAGAACTGTTTGTCTCAAGTTGGTCATTTAGAATTATATCTGTGTTTTTTAATTTGTTGATTTCCATAGATTCTAACAAAGATAGCTTAAGGCCTTTATTTTGAATGTGAAGAATTTTAAATTTGTCATTAAAAGAATGATTATGATCTAGAAGGTGAAGTGCGTATGTCGAATCTGTTTTTCTATTCTTGAAAGCCCTTTTATGTTCTGCTATTCGTTTATCAAAGTTTCTACCAGTTTGACCGATGTAAGTTTTTGGGCAGTCGCCACATTCAAGTTTGTACACACCACTATTTAAGTGTTTTTTATTTTGGCTCTTGTTATTTTTAATATATTTGCCTAGGTTGTTATTTGTTCGGAAAGCTGGTGTTATTCCTTTCTTTTTTATGTGTTTGGCAATTTTTGTTGTTATTTTGCCTGTATATGTAATCGAGCAGAAGGTACTGAGTTTTTTCTCTGGTGGTGGAAATACTAATTTCAGGGCTTTCTTGTGTAGTTTTTGATTTAACATTTTATTAATTGTTTGTTCGTTGTATCCATTGTTTACTGCCATCTGCTTAATTATATTTAATTCTGTCTCAAAGTTGTATTTTGACATAGGAATTTCTGTTAATCTATGTAACATACTGTGATAAGCTGCCAGTTTATGTTGTGTTGGATGGGATGACGAATTGTGTATAGTCGTGTCAGTATGGGTAGGTTTATGAAATATGGAGAAGTCATGTTTGTTTTGAAGTCTGCTAATTTTTAAATCTAAAAAATTTATGGATTGATTTTGTTCTGTTTCTATTGTAAATTCAATATGGCTATGAAGTGAATTAATATATGCTAAAAATTGGTCCAGTTGCCTGTTAGTTCCTGTGAAACATACCAGTACGTCGTCTACGTATCTCCACCAATATAAAAACTGTTTGAATACGGGATGTTTTGAAATCTTTGTCTCTAGATGATCCATAAAAATATCTGATAGCAATGGGCTTAGAGGATTACCCATTATGAGTCCTGCACTGTTATTTACTCCTCATACCTGATATTTTTCATACCCGTCTTCGCTGTGTTGGGCAAGATTTAGTATTTGTGATGTGCACGATCTTCCCTGTCATATATAGCCACTTTTGTCTTTTAATTTGAGTTCTTCTTCTATTATCGGTTTATATTAAGGATCATGTGCAGATTTATTTTGTATAGCCGACAAAATCAATAGATATATTGGATAGCTTTTGTGGTCGTTGGAGTTTTTGCCAGGTTAAAGCATAGTGATAACTTTGTCTTTGCTTTGCTTGTATACAGACTTTAGATATTAACCATTGTAGTATTTTTGGTCAAAATTTTATAATTAGTTTTGTGCTCAGATCCTCAATCGGGAGCCGTAATATTGTTTATTTTATACGTGGATAGTGGATCCAAGCTCAACATAGTTAAATGGTTCCCGCAGTGACTAGTTTGAGTCCTTTCTCATTTTAAGTTTTTCTTTGCTTCTTTGCCGGCACTTATTATCTAATCTTCTGCGATCAGTTTTATACCAAATACCCTAGGTTTGGCCCTCTATGTGCTTACTGCACTAGAAATACGTCACATTTGTGTTAAGCGTTTATGTCTGATAAGCTTAAGTAAAGTAGAGCGTATGTATAATACCCAGTTAAGTGACAATCATATTATTCATGTTAATGTAAAGTTAATATACTTGTTGCTCATATAATTACTCAATATAGTATTTGCTTTATTTATTACACCTTCCATCAGGCTTATGAATTGTCTTTATCTCTAGATATAGTTTACTTTATCTCTATAGAATAGTTGGTCCTAAAAAGGACCGATTTGACAAAACTCATATTGGACGAGTGATTGAAGAATTAACCAATTAATTAATTATTCATTACCAAAGGTACGCCCGATTGCGGTGGTCTTATTAGTACTTAAATTTTTGTGAAGGCTTCTACGTTGAACTCCATAAAAAATGACGAAGTATTTACTTTATATAGACTCTTTGTAAAAAGTAAATGAGTTTGTAACATCGGTCACAACTCATATATGGATAATAAGGAAACAAACAGGTTAAAATAGGTGTACAAAATTTTAACTACATATATATCGGCGCCATTGTTCAGGAGATGAGTTTATCCCAGAGATCAAAGATTACATTCTTTTACATGGATATTCTAGGTTCTATTTACTTATTTTCATTACTAAAAAGTATATTTATAATAAAGGCCTTAAGCTGTCTTTAGATTCTATGAAATTTTTTTGGCATAGACTTTTAGTCATTCAGCCAGACTCAACATGGTACAAATAGTTGTTTGAGTTTATATTAATAAATATACAAAACAAAAGACAGGTAAACAGGGTCACTCTATTCTCGCCTAGGGGCCCATCAAGGCATTTTTTAAAAAGACGTACAACACTAGGCCACGGTAAGAAAGGAATTTGACAATTGGGTTAGAAACAAAGGTTACGTTATTAACTAATGCATAATTATTTAGATGGTTATTTTACTATCCTTTAAAAACATAACTAAGGAATCATACACTGCTCTCGAGTCTAGTGATATCCATGAAAATTTAAACCTATGGAAATTGGCAAATTACAAAATACAGACATAATTCTGAATACCAACTTGGGACAAACAGTTTTCCCCTCCTCAACTTATTCAGTTACAATCTATAACATGTAAACGCATACTTGTTTTATTGTTACATACAATGAATTTCCATCAAGTAACTTTCAGCAATGTGACAACAAATTGCTATATAACAGTACGAGGCAATATCATCATATTTGCGTTACATTAATATTTATGTGGCAATCAGCTGTAAAAGTCATTGCCGTTTTTCCGATCGTATCATATTTTAGCATAGTCACATAAGAATTCTTTTTAAGCAATATACTGTGTCATATTCTTCTGATTTATTTTGTTGACAATTTATTTATGCTTATTCGTTCACCTTTTGTAAAGCAGTATGTTTAAATATTAGGGATTTATATAATCTTTTTGTTTATATAATTTGTTTATCGATTTTACTATTTTAGATAGAGTTTCATAATTATAGTTTTTTTTTTATTTTTTATACCCAATTCGAAAGGGAGAAAACCAACGAGTTCTAAATTAAACATAGATATTATTCTCCATTTCTTCCTATATGTTATATAGAGATCATCGTCATCGTATAGTCGGAACGCAAGAAGATTTTATTACCATTTCTTCCTTTTTGTCTCCTCATTCCTATTGCAAACTCAGCCACATAAATGGCGTTTTAAAAATATATATCAATATTGCCGAAGTGCCTTTCCTAGGATACTTTTTTTAAGCCTAGTTCGTTTGATTACATGTAATTGATTTGATAGTCCTCAACAGATATGTATCGATTGTAGGTAGGATAGCAGGTGTTGATAAATATGATGATTCGGTAAGTAGTCTCATTATTTCTAAATCTGCGCCCTTCATCCGTGGACATCCTAAGGGCATTTTTTCTCTCGGGGCATCCTACCAATTTAACTTGGGAATGCAGTTAATGAGAGAGCCTTTTGATAAAGCCAGCGCAACTTTGGAGTTGAGATTTAGGTTCTTGTACCTCGTTGCTATCTTTATATATGTGTTTGACCTTGGCATTAGTTTTGTTCGGTATTGGTTAGTACTCGGACCTTTGTAAGTCGGGAAATACCTCTGATGGCTTTTCTAGCAATCCTGATGTAATTAATACGTTCTCGTTATATATCCACACATTAGCACTGGTTCACTGTTTTATATATCCTGATTTTAGAGATTTATATTAGGCTTCTGGATTTAAAAGTGTTATAAGGGTTTTATATACATCAGTTAGCTACCTGAATTTTCCCTTTTATTTCTTATGTGACAACGTTATCTACGATATCTAAAACGCTGCAATCTTTCAAAATTATATAGCTTTATTGTTACGTTATGACTTACTCTACATCCTTTCTTTTGTATGTTAAAAAACATTTATTTGATTTTCTCATTAGTGACTATTATACCGTTTTTGCTGCTAGTAGCATTATTTTATAGCATTCTAATATTTAATTTATGGATTATATTCGGATAGCAAATAAATATTCTTTACTTTCTCGGAGAAATAATATTCTAACACACAAAATCCTATTAAATTGCCAAAAACCTCCGTACATATTCTATTCACTTATGAGGGCAGTATAGTCCTGGACTGGCTAATTTTTGGATAATAGGAACTATGAGTGTAGCAGTTTTAATGTTTTCAGGACTGCTACTTGGTATCGGGGAGCAGAAATATCATACCAAGGTATTGCATATAGGAATTGTTGCTTGAACTTTATTATTATTAAACAACACTATATTTCCTAGTAAAATCATTATGACTTTACAGTAAGACAAATTTTCGATGTTGGTTATGAAAACATCATGTACATACCACCGGGTTCCCTATGTCGATCTCCAGAAAAATCTTTGTAATAATGATACGGAAAACAAAAAACCAAGAATGAAAATATGCGCCAAGAAACTCTGTGATATAACAGTCGAATAAAATACAGATTGTCGATTCAAATAGTCAAAAAATTAATGAACAGCTTACTAAAATGGAAATATCGCCTATTTAAGATGTAATTCATTAAAGGCCCAAGGTACAAAGCACTCCTAGCATATGCTAATGACATAGATCTCATAAGAAACTCTCCCGTCCGCAAACATCTTCAATAAAGTAAAGAGAGCACGAAAAATCAACGAAATGAAAACCAAATACAAGCCAATCAACAGAAAAGACCAATTTAATAAATCTAGATAAAATATTAAAGTTAACAACTACAATTTCAAAAATATGGAACACTTTAAATATCTTAGATAAATAATCACTGTTAATAATAATGTCAATAACTAAATACTTTTAGCATAATTCAAATTTTAGACCTATTTTAATACATGGATGCGAATCATTGACATTGACTAAAAAAAATAAGGAAGAAGTACGAATATTTGAAATAAAAATAATTAGAAAAATATTTTAAACTCATTATCATATCGCTACAAATCCGTATAGAATAAGAACCCATACTGAATAAAGAAAGCTCTTATAACGATATTGTTCAGAAAAATAAATCGCTTAAGGTAGATCGGACACATGCATAGACGCCAATATATCAAACTTGTAAAACTGGTATGGAAGGAAGTTAGCACAGAAGAAAGGATGCCGCTTAGGCGTCTCAGTAAGCAATGGAGAGAAAACATCCAATTATATCTCAAAATATTAACATTTCATTTGATTACAGATTCGTGGAAAATCGATCAACTTGGAGAAAATTTGTAGTTAGCGAAGACCCACCCAGTGTTGTAGCGCCACGTAATGATGATGATAATGAAAAAGGAGAAATAGTGACAAAAAGTAATAAAAATGGACTAATGAAGCAAACCTACTTTAAAATCTTGATTAAAATGAAAGTATAAGAAATACAATGAATGATTGATGGATTCGAGAAACTTGAGACTTGAGAAAAGCACACTGACGTGTGTATCCATATTAAATTCCTTAGATTTTTATACTTTTTTTTAGACTTTTATACTAATAGCTTTAAAATTGAATGTTTGGTGAAAATAGCAACGCGACTTTAATGCATCAAATATTTTGTTAATTAAAAATCAACATATTGAAATTAGACAGCAAAAAATTATAATATTAAAGATTAATTTATAAATTATTATAGTCTAATTTTAACTAGTTCATGAAATAAATATTACACGCCATAAACTGCAGTAATTGAAAAATTATAAAGATCTTACAGAAGAGTTTCTTAAACTGTTAGACGACTACGCTACTCGATGTTCATATTAATAGGTTCCAAAATGTACCACCTATAAAATTTAAAAATCTACTACTAATACAATTATTGGCAACATCGGAGGAGTTAAGAAGTGTACGGAAAAAGTTATATACGGATCCCAAAAATGTTTGATCCTATTACGGAGTCCACTTGATCCGACGTATTGGTCGGAGTCTACATAAAGCGCTACTCAGATAATAATATACACGGCGTATATTCTCCTGGAGTTAATATAATACCGTTTTAGTACGGAGCCCATATTAACCGCTAGAAGTATATATATATATATATATATATATATATATATATTCTTCTTTTGCCCTTTAATTCGTCCAATTTTGAACATAGGCTTCCCCCAGTTTCCTCCATTCGCTTCTGTTTTGTGCTTTCTGTTTCCAGTGTATTCCTCCTATCTTTCTAATGTCATCTCCCCATCTCATCTGGGGTCGTCCTCTTGCTCTCTTTCCTGTCCATGGTCTCCAATGTTGTATCGTGTTGTTCCACCATATATATATATATATATATATATATATATATATATATATATAAAGTTTAGGCAAACAAATTCTATTACAACAAAGTTGTTACACAAAAAAAATTTAAGTATTATAGCATGGCCTTCAATAGTAAACAGTTTTTCTCATGTTTCCGAAAGTTGAGAAACGTGGATAATGTGAATTTTGCATCTATACAATTCAGTTATACCTACTCGAGGAATAATAATTAGTAAAAGTGTGCAGATGATGACCTAATCGCAAGATCAAGAAAAGAAATGATAGAGGCATTTAATCAAATAGAATGTGCTGCGCAAAATAGTGACCTTCAAATCATTAATGCCAAAACAAAACAAATGTACTCAAGTAAAAATGTAGAAATATTGCAGCTACAAAATTTAACAATATTTAACAATATCTAACAATAGGTCTAACAATCCTAAGATACTTATTTTTTACGAGGAATCCAAAAATTCACGAAATATTCGACCATCCTGCTTCTTTTATACGTATTATATAAAATCACTGTATTCAAATCAGCTTTTATACTATAATGTAAGTACAATTACAATTAAATGCGAGTTAAGGGAGTCTATCAAGGAATTGCCACGACGGAAAGCGTTTGGCAATGAATGACATAATTTTTAACAATATTCTGATGGAAATGTAAAGACTTACACCTTAATATTAGATAAATATAGGCTGGTATTTTACACACCTTTATTTCTGTTTAAATAGAGCTGGGAGTTAGACAAGGAGACCCAATGTCACCTAAACTTTTTAACACTTTGCTGGAACATGTTTTAAGGAATTTGGATTTGCTGACAACCCGAATAAAAATTTATGGATATTATCTAAACAACTTACAATTCGCGAGTAATATTGTCATAATAGCTGAGGACTTAGGAATAGCAAGAGAGATGGTACAGGAACTCGTTGTGGCTACAGAAAATATAGGTTTAAATTTAAACATCTCGAAAACAAAAATAATGACAAATTTGATACCCATCCAGAACATCAATATTGGTAAGCAAGAAGTAGGACTCGTAGATAAATATAAATACCTAGGACATAAAATTATAATTGGCAGGGATAATCAGACCCATGAACTGAAGAGAATAATCGGTCTTGGGTAGGCAGCATATAGAAAACTGGGAAAAACTTTTTAAAGTAAACTGCTCACATGCCTGAAGAGAAAAGTATTAGATCAATAGATCATATTAGATCAAATTTAACTTTTATAAAATAAAATCTTGTGTTCACGGGCTTTTGCTCTAATAAGACTGGTAAGAGCTACAGTGCGTAAAATTGTTTATAAAGTAGGAATCAAGGCTGAACAATCACAAGCATTTGAAATTTATGTCAGCCTGCGGAAGGGAGGTGCACTGGCTTACATCTTCCTTTTCAAATAGTCTTGGAAAAGGCGGTTAGAGACGCTAGAATAGACAACAAAGGAAATTGTTTTAACAAATTCTCAAAGTTATGGCCTATGCAGACGATCTAGACCTTATTGCTCGTTCTACAAAAACCCCACAAAAACTCAAGTCTGCTCTTTCTACCTAAAATCGAGAGAAGCAAAAAGAAAGCTAAAGATCAGATGGAACGGACACCAACTGGAACACGCGGAGCATCCAATATACCAATAAGTAAAGCTGGACAAAACAATTACATATACCGCACACTGCCAAAGGACCGCACTGAAGGTAACATCCCGTAACAACGTACTTCGCAAAGTCCGCTACTCTAAATGGAGAGCCCAGTCGAACGTCCTTCTAACCACAACCAAGGCTGTCAGCTTCTTCACAGGCGACTATGCATGCCTTGTCTATGGTAGATCGGCACAAGTTAAGAAAGTGGATGCGAAACGAAGCATGCTAAATAGCAACAGGGTACCCAAAAACACAACGCCACTAAAGAAAATATATCAGTGTGCGGAATGTTGTTGATGACTATGATGTTTGGTGCGGAAAAGCACTCACAGGACGACGACCTGCGGCTGAAATCCAAGAAAGTTTTTTTTCAGAGACATTGCCGTAGAACCTGTAGACTGGTATCTCCGATACCAAATATACCGTACAGAGGACATGGACAATCCTGAACCAAATGAGAATGGGGCGTGGTCACTGTGAAGGCCAACAGAGCAATATGGGACCAAATCAATAAAAATAATATCTTATCTGCGTGCGGTCAACGACTGTACATAGACCACTTGCTTCAGTGCAACCAATGCCCGTTTCCATGTACGATGGACGACCTGTGAAAGGCGAACTCCAAGGCAATAAATTGTGCCCTATTCTGGGCCGAACCCTTGAATGATCACGCTTGAACACAAAAAAGTAGTAAAATAAGTACAACAGGCAAGTTAGAAGGAATATTCACCACTTTCTTAAAATGGCTCAAACAATATGGGCCTACAACAAAATTATGAAAAAACCAAAATGATGCCATATATATATATATATATATATGCCATATATATATATATATATATATATATATATATATATATATATATATATATATATATATATATATATCCAACATCATAACGGCAACTCCACAAGAAAAGAAATCAAACGGAGAATAGTTCTGGCAAAAAAGTGCTATTTTGGGCTGCGTAAACACATGAAAAGTAGGAAGTTAAGCCAAGAACAAAAATATCAATATAAAAAACCCCTAATAATGCAAGTGCTTCAACTTCCATTTCCAAGACAGATGATATCTGATGGTAAAGACATGATATCTCTCATAAGAATAGGAAGACTAAAATGATTAGGATGTCTAAAACGGTCGCAGAATAATCCTCCTAGATGAATCCTCATGTTACAGACGGTACAGTGGGAAGTAGATGGTCAGGTAGGCCAAAACTTAAATGGAAAGATGGTGTAGATGAAGATGCTGGAAAAATAGATGCAGGAAACTGGCAATTGTTGACAATGGCTAGGATTGACTTACTTACTTACTTACTCCGTGGCGTTACAACCCTTCGTGGGTTTTAGCCGACTCGACAACATGCCTCCACTGTTTTCTGTCTTGAGCAACCTCCATCCAATTCTCCACGCCCATAGTGCTTAGGTCTCCTGCTATATTATCTCGCCACCGGAGACGAGGGCGTCCGCGTGGTCTCCTTCCAGTTGGGACTTCCTGCCACACCAGTCTTACTGTTCGTTCGTCAGAATGTCTTCTGAGGTGTCCTGCCCATTGGAGTCTTCTGGACTTTATTTCTTTTATGATGTTGGCGTCTGGGTAAAGTTCTTCAAGCTCTTTATTAGTTCTTATCCTATATTGTCCTGATGTTTCATCAAGCACCGGACCAAAGATCTTCCTTAGGATTTTTCTTTCCCAAACACGTAGTCTCTCTTCATTTGCCTTTGTCATCGTCCACGTTTCGCTTCCATACATCACAACGGGTCGTATGATTGTTTTATAGACCTGTATCTTCGTACGTCGTGTTAGTTGTTTTGATTTTATAAGGTTTTGGAGGGCAAAAATACATCTGTTGCCGGCCTGAATCCTGTTGTTTATTTCTTGTGATCCGTTATTGTCTTCAGTTATTGTTGTTCCAAGATACTTGAATTCCCTAACGCGCTCAAAGTTAAAGTCATCGATGGTAATGTTCTGACCGATTCTGTCCCTGCTTTGGTTATTGCGGCTCATATACATATATTTCGTCTTGTTTTCGTTGATTTGGAGTCCCATTGACTGGCGAAATATAATTAAAAGTGTGTGGCTCAACTATAGGGGTGCAGCAGCAATGGTGATAATTATGACGTTATGTTGTTACCATTTTTCCCTCTAGCCTATTTTTTAATTTATTATTCCCAACTCTATATTCTTTACAAATTATTTTTTTAGCATTTATAAAGTTTTTTTATGCATTCTTAAAGTGGCTTACTAACTTGTGAGTCCTTAACAGCTTGAAACAGTCCCTTAAGCGGATTTACCAAGGTGGATCTAACAAAGTAGCTTCGGTTGCCAGAGCTTAAAGAAATTGCTGATAATTAAGTTGCTGATAGTCTTAAAAAGAAGTTAGTACTTCTCGGTCTATCGATCCAAAACCATTTTGCAATATCCACAAGGAATCTACGTTCCTGTAGTTGGCTGTATACCATGTATTAAAAATTTAATTAAAAATCCTTTGTAATAGGTATATTTTAGGCCCAAACGGGCTAAGTTAAAAAGACAAAACGTTTTCGGAAACCATGTTCCATCATCAGTGTCTAGGAGTACATGAATGAAGCCACCAAGATTAAATATGTGGGTAAAAACCCGATTACATATGTTTAATTACATTTAGTTTTAAAATAATGTTGTAATGATATAGGATTACAGAGTTACCGATGGATTTGGTAACATGGCGACATATGCATATGGCATATGGCGACATATAGTTGCACTCATACAGTCCTCGAAGACATACCGTCTCAGGACTAGCAACTTCAACGTGGAGTCATATGTCGCCATGTTACCAAATCCATCGGTAACTCTGTAATCCTATATCATTACAACATTATTTTAAAACTAAATGTAATTAAACATATGTAATCGGGTTTTTACCCACATATTTAATCTTGGTGGCTTCATTCATGTACTCCTAGACACTGATGATGGAACATGGTTTCCGAAAACGTTTTGTCTTTTTAACTTAGCCCGTTTGGGCCTAAAATATACCTATTACAAAGGATTTTTAATTACATTTTGCAATACACAAAAAATAGGCAATTTAAATCAAAGGCAAGCAAAAAGATTATGTAAATTTGTGCTGCGCACAAATACTCTACAATCTATAAATAAGATTAGATATGATGTATTATCTCATATGTATATGATAAATAAAGGATAAAATAAAAGTTATTATGTATCTATAAATATTATTTAAGCAGGTACAACTGCTTACCTTGGAGTATATCTTGTATAATCTCTAACATATCCTAATTGATAGTTACTATGAATGGTTGCTTTAGAATCATCTTGACAATTATCAGTCTCTTTCGTTGGTTGTTCGCTACAAGTTGAAGGATGCAATGTAGAACATCTCGTGCCTAACATTATTTTGGCATTGGTCATAAGCTTCTGTATAAAAGAACTGTACTTTTGAGTATCTTCATTCGGTGGAAGGCCTTCAAACGAATTGTTTTCGATAATTATTTTAGGAGAATTATCAGAACCAGTCTGTTCACTATTAGACACAGTAGAAAATATATCTTGAGATGTAAATTTGGCAGTATTCGTATGACTGAAGTTATTGGATGGTGAACTGATTCGGGCATCCATGTCTGACACCTCCTGGCATAATTTAAAGCCTCTTGCTTTTAACTGATTTACACAAGAGTGGCTGTTGCTAAAAGTTGAAGACCTTTGGTGATTGTTATTGATAATTGAACAGCCACAGTTTAAATGCCTCATTGCATTGTAACTTTTGAGTGTACATTGAATTTTGTTTGGAAAGAAAAACTCTTTTAAAAAAGACTTTTACAAACAAATAATTGTCATACTAACAGCTAATCACTTGATACTCAAAAGGTGCTACAAACATGATAGAATATATCTTGACAACGATATCTGTCAATAAATCATATTTATATATCATATTAAATATTTAAATATACGTGCGTCGCATTGAATGTTGGTTGTGACGTTGTACCCATATATTTTGTTCTAATGGTATATATTAGGTGAGAGGCTAATTAAAAACATCTAAGTATATTATAAAAATTTTATATTCCAAATAAATATATTCAAAAATTTTAAAATAAATTTCTATTAAAGTTGTAAGGAAAGGTAATTTAAGATAGTTATTTGCAAAACTCATATGCTATTTGATATACTTCTCAGACACAGTAAAAATATGTCAGCTTTTATACAACTAATATAATATATGTATATATTATAAGGTCGGTCAGATAGCTCAGCGGGCTGTGCGGCTGCCTCTCATTCGCTTCACTGTCGAATGGCTCAGTGGATGTGGGATCGAGTCCCAGCTCGGTGAACAGAAAACAACAAGTCTAACGCAGCAGTTTAAAATTCTAGATGAATCTGCGGATTAGACTAGAATATGCTGGGATCTGATCAGCCTATGGTGGAGCAGTACGGCAAGAGATAACGGCTTGCGGCTTGGTGATACTCCGGGCGTAACGCCTAAATAACCGGATATATATATATATATATATATATATATATATATATATATATATATATATATATATATATATATTTATAATTTAAATACAAGTAATAAGGCGGTTTTAGGTATAGTTTATAGCAGAAGTTAAGTATTTTTAAAAACCGTACTAGTATAATTGGAACGTTCGCACACTTAACGAACCTGGAAACATCCGCAAACTGTGTGACATATTAGCACAAATAATGCAGATTTTACTTCAATAAAAGAAGTACGATGGACAGGTGATGGCATAATCCAAAAAGCAAACTACAATATACTACGGGACAGCCTGTATAGTCAATATGAAAGTCAAGCACTTGGTTATAGATTTTAAGCCGATAAATCAGCGAATGAGCTGCTTAAGGATCAGACGCAAGTTTTTTAATATTAGCCTTATTAATGTACATGCCCCAACAGAGGACAAGGAAGACGAAGAAAAAGACTATTTCTATGATGAATTAGAAAGAACATAAATATGACAATTGTCCCAGAAATGACATTAAAATAGTAATCGGTGATCTGAACGCAAAAATCGGAAGGAAAGAAATATATCTACCGCACATTGGTAAATATAGTCTTCATAATAATACTAATTCGAATGGACACCGAGCAGTCACCTTCGCAGCCTCAAAGAACATGATCGTAGGAAGCATATGTTTTCTACACAAAAAATACATATAGGGACTTGGAATGCGCCTGATGGATTTACGAAGAACCAAATTGATCATGTAATCATAGATGCTAGACACTTCTCCAACTTTTGAATGTCCGCCAAGGACAATCGAGGCGCCAATATTGATTCAGATCATTTTCTAGTTGGCACAAGAATTCGGACTAGAATTTCAAATGCGAAGAAGGAGAGAAGTACCAAAATAAGGCGCCTTAATATTGAACTTCTCAAAAATTCGCAAAAGGTAGAAAGGTTTCAAAACTATATCGAAACTAAATACAGAACTAAAGAGAATCTAATAATTAGTGAACAATGGGAAATGTGTAAAAATTATATTAAAGACGCGGCAAATAACATTCTAGGACCGCAAAGAGCACCACCACACAATGAGTGGTTCGATGCTGAGTGCAAGGACATTACAAGAAGAAAGAACAATCCATATAAACTGATGCAGCAAAGAAGGACCCGAGAAAAAGAATAAAAATATAAAGATCTCAGAAGAAAAGAGAAGTACATCCATCGGAGAAAAACGCGACTTATAAAAATAGAATATTGAAGACATTAAAAAAGGAAAATCAAACCAGAAAATTCTATAAAAATCTGAATAATGCAAGAAAAGAGTTTAAACCAAGGATCGGACTATGTAAGGATAAGGAGGGGCACATACTTAATACAAAGGAAGAAGTATTGAAAAGGTGGGTGTAACACTATAAAGAACTACTTACAATCGAAGTAGAAGATCCAAATCAACCACCCTCAGGAGCAAGCAACGATAAACCATTGGAGCCTTCATCAATTCAAAAGTGCGGGATACAATAAAACACCTAAAAAATAATAAATCTCCAGGAAGTGATGGTATAC
This sequence comes from Diabrotica balteata, assembly GCA_918026665.1. Lineage (NCBI taxonomy): Eukaryota > Metazoa > Arthropoda > Insecta > Coleoptera > Chrysomelidae > Diabrotica > Diabrotica balteata. The sequence goes on along the minus strand of OU898278.1, from coordinate 90,110,621 downwards.
CCGCGAAACTCATTAAATGTGGAAGTGCTATTCTGACTAACGATATATATATATATATATATATATATATATATATATATATATATATATATATATATATATATATCATACTGATAGCCTGGAATGAGGAACAAATCCCGGAAGAGTGGTGTATCGGGATCGTTTGCCCGCTACACAAAAGGGTGATCAATTAAAATGTAGAGACTATAGGGGAATAACCCTCCTTAATATAGGATACAAAATATTTTCCAGTATTTTAAAGTGGTTTTAGGCCTGGTCGATTAACAACAGACCAGATCTTTGTGATAAGGCAAATACTGGAAAAAACCAATGAATTCGATATCGACACATACCATCTTTTCGTAGATTTCGACACATACCATCCCCCGATAAACTGATAAAATTGGTTAAGGCTACAATGCATAAAATTGTTTGCAAAGTCTAAATACAGGGCGAACAATCAGAGGCATTTGAAACGCATGGTGGGCTGCGACAGGGAGATGCGCTGGCGTGTCTCCTTTTCAACATAGCTCTGAAAAAGCGGTCAGGGATGCCCAAATAAACAACAGAGGAAACATTTTTAATAAATCATCCCAAATTTTGGCATATGCAGATGATATAGACCTAGTTGCCCGCACATCACGCAAACTAGAAGAAATGTATACCACCTTGACAAGTGCCTCAAAAAATCCCTCCCTGATCACCAAGGAGAACGTCATGACGGAAGAAATCAAGCCAAGAATTCCAGCAAACAAATGCTATTTTGGATTGAGTAGACATATAAAAAGCAGAAACTTAAGCCAAAAAACAAAAATAACCATATACAAAACCCTTATACAACCAGTGTTAACATATGGATCGGAGACATGGACCATTTCCAAGGTAGATGAAAACCTCCTGCTTATATTTGAACGAAGGATCCTGAGAAGAATATTCGGTGGCATTTGTGAAAATGAGGTTTGGAAAAGAAGGTACAACAATAAGATATATCACAGATATAAATGGTGGTAAAGACGTAGTATCTCTTATAAAATTAGGAAGACTAAGATGGACAGGACATCTGGCAAGATTACAGCAGAACAACCCTCCTAGAAGAATCCTTATATCACAACGTATGGGAAGTAGAAGTAGGGTAGAGGAAGGCCAAAACTCAGATGGAGGGGTGGTGTAGATGAGGATGGTAGAAAAATGGATGCAGCAAACTCGCAACAGTTGGCAATAGATAGAACTGATTGGCGTAATAGACTTGGGAAGGTCGAGGCTTTTTTATAGAGCTGTAGCACCAGTGATAATGATGATGACTAGTATAATTAAAAAAAAAGCAGTTTTAAATGTTCAAAATCGTTTTTAATGTGAAAATTCAGCGTTTTTTAGGCTTATTTTAAATGCCTCATATTTGTTGCCAAAGCTTAAAACAAAATTTTTATGTCATGGCTTTGGAAGATTAGATTCCAATTATGAAAACTCCATAGTTACCGGTTACTGAAAGGTATACATTTAATTGATTTCATGAGAATCGCAAAAAATGGCAAAACTGGATCACGTTTATTTATTTTACACCTTTATAAAAACTGAGTTTATTTGCGGCAAAATACAAAAATTGCATGCAAAAGCTGCACTCTTTACCTTTCAAATGCATCTCGATTTTTGTCGATAGGACACTCGGATCAAAAGATGTTGAATTTTTAACCGTCGAGCTGATACAAACTTTATTAAACATTGACTTTACGAGCGTAGCTGACATTTAAAATCGCCGATCTCTTCAATCGTTGTTTCTGGGAAACGGTTTATTTTACACAAAAAATGCCAATCGACGTTTTTGTTCAAAATTATTTTAGCTACATTTTTTATTTAAAACATTTTTTTCTATGGCGTACAGATTCTTGGTAAATCGAGTTTTCCGTTTTAGGAGAGCCCGGGATAAAAGTGGTAAACTTTTTTGCATCTTTTTAGACTCCAAAAATTGACATTTTAGGCAAAATTCAGCTTGTTCGTATAATTTTTAGAAGTTCGGTGGCATTTTCGTCTCTTACGACTGGAGTATAAATGTATATAAATCCAACAGAAATTATATTAAATTCCAAATCAGAACTAAAGATACAAATCAATAAACTTGAATCAAAAAGGGAAAGTATTTTTAGCAAGGTTCTGAAAATACTTTAATGTGGCAAGTCTAATTTAACTATTATGTTTGTATGGGCTTAAGTTAGAATTATTTGTTGTAATGAAAATCACACTTTTCAACTTACCAATGTTAGTTGGTCTGGGAAAATATATGTCATACATTTTTCCAGAATTTTTATAATTATCCATTTTGAAGACACTTTTCGAATTAGAAATCAAAGTCAAATATTATTTAAAAAGCGATTTTCATTACAATCAATAATTGTACCGACGACACAGCGATAGCGGCCAAACACAGAAATGTAGACATAGCAATCACCAACCTACAGACAGCATTAGACGACATAGAAGAATGGAGTCTAAAGTGGAAAATTGCAATAAACTAAGACAAGACGCAAACCGTACTCTTTAAAAAGAGGCGAGAACAACCGGAAGAACAGGTAACAGTGCAAGACAATCCCATCGAGTGAAAAAGTGAAGCAAAATACCTCGGTGTAATAATGGACAAAGGATTGTCCATTACAGGCATTTGAAATACAATATGTTGTAAAATACAGGCACAACACAACAAAAGCCTAAGAGAAGCGGTAAACGTACCAAGATACGTAGCTGAAAGATTCCTTTTCAGAGAATTACAGCAAATCAGAGTGACTGACACAATGAAAGAAAAGGCCAGGATAAAGTTCGCAGAATTAGAGAACCACCCCAGTCACATACTACGAGAGACAATGAGGTATGACGCTTTCCACAGATGGAAGCACAAAAGACCTAAACAACAGATAATCGACTAAAAGAAAACCAGAGAGAGAAATAAAGACCCCCCCAGAGTGAAAAGAAACTCCAAAATCATAACACTCACACCAGGAAGATAGTTCGTAGCTCAAATCACCCAGAATATCGCACATCGCCTCGTACACAGTGGGCGTAGCTGCTCAACAAGGATACAATCTATATTGTGGTATCGTATAATATTTATATATTTTCTTTATTAAAATATAGATTATATACTAATTATGATTTTTTGTCCACAGGTCACCTACAAAAAAAACACAAAAAACACAAAAAACCGACCTCGGCCACCAAAAAAATCAAAAAACACTAACAAAAACCGGCTTCGGCCACCAAAAAAACTAACAAAAACCCCAAAACCCGGGCACATAGGGCTCAACCCCTTGAGCACCAAGTCGCCGAACTGAGCCGGGACTCAGAGCGGAGACTTGAGGCCCAAGTAAGCAATTTTAGTTCGCGGATAAGAAACATTAAGATAACGGGAATATAGCGGAGATGCGCTGTCCTGAGTTTCTGCCTTCGGTTAGGAAACCATGTTGGAGTTCTATTACCCAGGACCTCCACATGAAGAGCATTTGGCTGATTGTTGTGCCTCTATACCGCATCAGAGTGCTATAGGGGGAAAGGGATGGTCTAGAGCATTGGAGCACGGTGGGGTGACTCCTGTTTTTACTCGAGTTAACACACCTTGCTCCAATGAATTGTTACACCCGATCGTACTACCTGGGTGAACATTTCTCATAGGCTGGGTTCAATTAAATTGCTTGCTTGATCAATAATTGTATTTGTAAAATTGTAATTGTAATAATACCTCAAACAAAACAAATAATGAAGAAGTCCTAAAATAGTATTAACATATTAACCCTGTATGCGGTATTAAAGCATAGTGCTTTACATACACTATCTAAAAGGTTACTTATAAAAGGTTGCCTTTAAACTACGTCTTTTATTAGTGTTAAGACTGGTAGGTAGCACCATCTATTACTAGGTTTGAGAAATTCAATATGAATTCAATTGAAAGTGAATAAATATTGTATGATAAAAGTAAGTAAAAACCTTTTTGTACAATATTTTGGCTTTACATTGAATACAAAGGTTCATTACTTTATTTTTTTTTATTATTTACAGTGATAAAAGACCTATATAACGATAAAATCTTCATTTAAAAAACTATGTAGGTAAAAAGCAACATTACCAGTTTATAGCAAGTTTTTTTTTGTTGCAGATTTTACAAATAAAACTATTTGTTATTATGGATTTTATGCCAATTAGGTCTGCATGTTTTTATGGGACGAAAAAAAAGGTTGCAATAACTCCGGCAGATCCAAATATTTCAGAATTTTCCGATTTATCTGATTCGGAAGAAAATTCTGATGATGAAACAGGTCCAAACAATATGGTGATACATACAAAAATTAGATGAAGATAGAGAAGCTAATGAGGAAGTAGAAAATGAAGAAGACGAAGTTGTACGAAGAAAAAAAAACACAAAGAGATCCTACCTATTTCAATTGGACAGAAGATGATATTATAACTACTTCCATTTCTGATCCAGATCAATTTTTCAGTGGAGAGGTAGTCCCAACTTTCAAGTTGTTTTGACTTGACGTTATTGAAAATATCGTATACCAGTCTAATTTGTACAGTACTTACACAGGTAAGAAAAAGTACATTAACACTTCGCTACGTGAAATAACAGATCCCTCCTCAATAATTTGTTATTGATAAAATAACTTTTTTTTTTTTTTCCTAAGTTAATGGCACTGGCAAAGCCAAAAGGCCAGTCATGTATTGATAAAATAACTGAATTTACCAGCAGTAGAAGACTATTGGGCGACTTTCTCCATAATATCTCAAATTGCGGATATTATGCCACGAAAACAATTTCAACTTCTCAGAAGATTCATACATTGCAATGACAACATCCAAGTTACAGACAAAACTAAAGATCGGAATTTCAACATGCCAAAAATATTAATTTGAAATAAGCAAACAAATAATTTAATTTAAAAATAATATTTGAAATATTCAAAATAAGCCTCATAAATGGGAATAGAAAATATTTGTTCGAGCTGGCGTGTCTGTCTACATTGTTGATGTTTATTTGTTAATTTTGTTTTGTGTTTTGTTGATTGTAAATTTTTTATTCTAAATATTTAATAACCTATTTCTACCTTACCCCACACATTAGATATAAAAGACTGTACCTCACACTGGCAATGTAACTTTTTAGCTACAAAATCAAAAGTGACTTTCATTTAGTTTTATGAGTTTTATTTTTATTGCTTATCTTTTGCGGTGCCAAACTGATGCCATAAATTAAATTTAATATTTTTTATATATTTTAAAACACTTTGCTAGATACGGGGTTAAGGACCTTTTGTAAAAATATTTTTTCTGTTTACAGAATCTTGTTAATATAGTCTTGTTATAGTCATAACTGACTAAATTACAATTTTAATCTACAAATCTTCGTTACAAAAGCTACTATTTATCTAAAAATTTCCTATTAGTCCTATTAAGTTTATCTTTAAAATAGCCTCATAAAATAACATGTGGTCTTTTTTTACTTTCATTGACTTAAAGCTCCAATCCAAATAGTTTTTTCCTCTTAAGCCCTCTCCTAAGTCTTTTATTATCAAGAAGATACAGTGCCTCTTAGTTGTGGTCAAAGTGGAGTTACTACTCAAGCTTTATTGTGTAGCTGCCGATCTCTTCTTTGACTGTTGGTACCTTCAGTTCTCTAGTTACTATTTAAATGGGAATGAGCCACAATTAAAGATAAAAATACGTTTATTGACGTTTCAATTTCCACTTCGGAAATCGTTCTCAAAATACAAACAGTAAATTAAACAAATTTTGTTTTTTTGTTACTTAGTGAAAAATTCTTTTAACAATTTAATTTTATCTGACACATTTATATTGACAATTCAGACATACATTATACATTGTAAAGTAGACGACTTTAAAATGATATTGCCAATATTGTTGAGTTGCGCTCCTGGGACAACTTTACTAAGATAGTTCATTCGATTACATGAAATCAACTTTACCTTGAGAATATCCGTCAGAAATAATCAGACATGTAATTTGTCGTTAAAAAGACAAACACATGCCATGATGATAGTAAAATTCTCCTGTTAGTGATTCCATAGTAAATTATGATGGAAAAACCAGGAAAAAAACCTCATAATACTATCCCGACATGGTAAGTATTTGGTCGTGCATTTAGTTGACCTTCAATAAACACCAAATTCTGATTTTATATGTTTGATATTTTAAAAACATAAATTGTGTATCCTCCATATGTTACTGACTTACTAATACTGGTATTTTCTTTTTAATAACTTCCTCTTTCAAAATGGGTAACCAGATCCTACTACATTCTGCCCAGCAATTTGCGACACAATTGGTCTCATTTAGCATAATTAGAGCCGCTTCTTTGATTTTTCTCTTTTTACCATCCGTTTCTTTTAGTACTATATTTGAATTATTTCATTGAACCCTATGTTCATTATCCCATGCGTGTTTATATATTTGAGATCATACATACATTCAATGTTATATATTTTCAATATTATTATATGGCGCTGAGACTTGGACATAAAACATAAACACTTGAACATAAAAAAATTAAATTTAAAAAGAATAGAGGCTTTTGAACTCTGGTTATACCACAGAATATTAAAAACGCTATGGACTGATAGAACTACAAATAAAGAAATATTGGTGAGGGTTAAAGAAACTGCACTAATCACCTCCATACAAACAAGAAAAATCAAATACCTAGGCTACGTAATGATGAGACCATAATATGAAATTATGAAACTTATAATACAGGGAAAGATTCAAGGAAGATGATCTGTTGGCTGAAAGCAAAATTCTTGTTTGAATAATATACGTGATTGGTATCAATGTAGAACGACTGATTCGTTTAGAACAGCAAGATTAAAAATAAAAGCTGCCATTAAGGCTACATCTTCTGTAGGGAGACTAAACTCTAAGAAGAAGTACTACTGCATAGAGTAGAAGAGTGGACTCTAAGTGAGGCCATGCTTAAAGGCTTAGAAGTATTTGAGATATGGATACACGGAGAACTACTAAAGATAAGCTGGGTCGACTGAGTCATAAATGGGAAAGTTTTTAGAAGGCTCTGAACTCAACAACTTCTCTGGCCAGTATAAGAAAACGACGCAAGCTGAAATGCTTCAGTCACATTATGAGACATCCTGAGACATCGTATGGAAAAGATACAAGGGCCGCAAAGAAGTAGAACATCGTGGCTTAAAAACTTGAATGTACAGAAAATCGACTACATCACTACCTAGGGCTGCTGTTAATACAGCAATGGTAGCGAATATGGTACACCACAAGAAAAAGAATTAAGACATGGTGGTAATAGTATGTGAATGACCGCAGCATTCTTAGTAGTGGATGACAAACAAACTATTGGTTTGCATATCAACTGTGAAACCAAAAATGTTCTGCAAGTAACCTATAGGTTTGTACTAACTTTTATTTGAGAACGTTGCATTTTTGAAAGGTTTTATTACAAGCAATAGTCAAGTTGTTTTTTAAAATCCTGTTCCACTTCACAAAAAAGTAAATTTTAATTATTTTGTTGCTTAAAAATGTTTACCGATTGGTGACTTATCTGGTCAACTGGTTTGTTTCTAATACATACTACAAATCATGGTGATGTGACGTCACTACTAATGTGGTGTAGATTGCTTAATATATTATAGACTATTATGAGATAAATAGCAAGCTAAGATTACCCTGTCATAATAAATGTCATTCTTTCATTTCGTTAAACATGTACTTACAAAATTTTAGTGATCTTTAATTTCTTCCGCAAATACCTTTTTTGTATAAATTTCAGTAAACTTATCAAGCCGAATGTAACATTACCAGCCAAACTGACTTCATTTAATTTAAAGTAAGTTGCTTGTTTTTCGTAATATCCTGAATTTGATTTTTATTTTTACATTGTTTTTATACAGCTTAGAGAGTATTTGCTAATAGCACTACTGTGATCGCCTTTATTTAACTTTGTTTCTATATTAGCTCTTAATAATACATAGCCTGGGTTGGAAACCTTTGTTATTTTAAAAATATTTTTAATTTGAATCCAATACGATTCCTTCCGTCTGTACACAAATAAATATTCCTACTGGCATCTGTAAAATGTATAAAATTAATATATTATACTAATATGCAGATTGTAAAAACCCGCTGAGGAAATGGCCGGTTATATTTCTCGCAACTGTAAGGCAATCGTTTGGCAATGTTATAAATATTTATAACAGGTCTTTTATAACCTAAGCAGGAAAATAATGTCTATTCTAAACTGATAATAGTCTTGTTGAGTGGCCTAAATCTGCTACTCCAGTTACTTAATAGACACAGTATGGTCCAAAAAAGATGTTTGTATCCTATCATACACAGCCATATATTTTGCTGATACCTTCATGAATTTGTTGAATTTGAATGCAAAGAATTGATAATACGTTAGCAAACCTCTTGTGTTGTTAACCACTTGCTTTTTCTGTTCTTAAATGTGAATCTCATTTCTATACTGTTTTTGTCATACATTTTAACAGTTCTTGCGTCTTCCTGTATATTCGTTAGATGCAGGGCATGATCTGCGTGTCTAGCATGATCTTTAAAGGCCCGTTTTCACGCTACGTCTTATTGTACGTTTTGTGGGTCATATAAAACGTACGACAAAATGTACGTTTTGTCCAGTGTATACACACTGCGTTTTTCCTTCCGTTTTCTACCTCATTTCTAATTCAGAGTCTTGAGTTGTGTGAAGTTTGTTTAGTGTTTTTTTTATTATTATGGAGGAAACACGGCTGCTTTATTTTATTTTTTCAACTATAACGATACTACGACTGAGGAAAAAGGGGATGAAGAGGGAAAAGACAAGATGGTCAAGAGAATGGCTTCTGAAAAGACGCCAGTATTCCCACGTCCCGTTACTAAAAGAACTGAGAGGCGAACCAGTTGACTGGCGCAATTATTTGCGAATGGACACCTCAGGATTCATTTATTATTGTATTATTAGATTTTATGATATCATGTACTCTCTAAAGTACCGCTTAGGTATCATTTAAGAATAAATTTTTGAATGTTTTCACATGTTTTCATAAATACACAATGCTCAATGCAAATTACAGGTATCGCAAGAAAAATTGTTTTGTCTCTTACATATTTCTTCTCAAATTTAAGAATAAGTAAAAATTTCTATCTGAATATAAAATTCGGTGGAATTTAAGTAAGTCAAGATCGGATGACTTGTCTGAACAAGTATTTACACGTAACGTCTTATCCTATCAGTTCTCGCAATACTATGCTTTTCCCATCATTTCTACGATCTGACCTTGGATTTCATTTCGATTGGACAAGACGTACGTTTTGCTGTTTACATGCCACGTTTTATTGTATAGAATATGTCCTATCCAACAAAACTACAAGACGTAGCGTGAAAACGGGCCTTAACACTCTTTTAGTCGCGCGGTTTTTCTGATGAGCTTAGTCTCGCGTTCTACGATCGAAGACCAATAGTTTTTTGTTGTATAATGCCTAATTTTACCAAATTTTACAAATAATAGTTAAAAACACGTGTATTTATGTCTGTACTTTTATATTAAATATATGTTTTGTTCCTTAGCTTTGGTAGTTTTGACAGTGGTAAAATTAAAAACGGAGTCGAGCTTTTTTATTCGCAAGGTAATGAAAATGGTCACAAAAATAAACTCAATTTAGTAACAAACACAAATTTTTTATAGTTTTGAACTTATAAAATGTCCAATAGTGATGAATAATAAAGACTAGAACAGAAAAGTAAACAAAGAACAAAACTATTAAATGGTAAAAGTGGCCCAATTTAAGTCCGCCAAATATTCAGTGCAAACATTCCTGAGATGATCCTTGTATGCAAATTTTACATATCTTTGCCATGGTTTTCTCGTTGACTTTTTGCGAACTCGTGGACAAATACATCATCCCACGTAATTTGTTGGAATATTAGGGGGAGAGGATACGACTTCTTGAACTCCGAGCAGTACGCGAGCTTGTCGTCTAAATTTACTTGGCAGGGAAGGTGTAGTTGATCTATATTCAATTTATGCTTTGATTAGTTCCCATGCTAAGTTTTCGATGAAGTTGCTTATTGAAACTTTTTTATTTATGTTATTAGTTTTAAATACACAGCAGGCATTTATCGCAGATATATTGATTCAATCATAAAATATGGTCACGTATTTTTCACATATTTAGTCAACTGTATCTACACATATTTTAGTATAGTTGTAAAAGGTGACGATTTCGCGTTCCTCTTAATCACCAATTTCCGTGTCAATCGCATTATCATTGTACGTAGAAGAAATTAAAAGAATGGCCTTATTTTTTTAGGACAATAGGAAACCATGGTAAAATTTTTCTGAGAACCGAAGAGTAAAAATCGTTCTTCTCTATTTTTTTTTTAGGTAAGAACTCTGGTAATATCTCACGTTTATTCTTTTTCATGGTACTAACGTAAATTATTTTTTTTTCCAATGTTTTTTGTTAGTGGCACACTAGTATACCAATTGTGCCCAGTTATGTTGCGTTTTGTTCCTTCTACAGGGTGTCCTAACCTCAGAACTATATCTTCAGAAAAATTACTCAGCTTGTATGGTCCTTCTGGTTATGTTCCAACGTAGGTTTCGAGATTAAATGTGTACCGTTCCCGTCATAAAAAACTGGTACAACTCTTATAACCGAAAATCGTGTTTTTCAAGTTGTGTAAGTTGAGCTTGTGACATGTGTCAAACATGGTTATATCAAACCAGCTAAAAGCAGAGCTGTGCGACGGGTCGCAAGTTTTTAGTATACTAAAAACCAAAATAATATCGAGCATTCTCGATGAGTCAGTCACATTTATATTCATACATTTATTTAAACATACATCTTAAAACATTCTATTAATTTTGAAATTTTCCATTCTCTCAGTACCCATACATTGATTCGTGTTTTATTATAATTTATAAAAATATTTCAATTCAAAAATAATGATAGATAATAAATCTAGACACGACTTTAAATTTATGTTTAAATTCAAATCGAGAGGTGTGATTGGTTTCTCGTAAAGTGTAGCACAAAACTGTATTGAGTTTGGAATACTACAGTAAATAAAACCCACTAGAAAAAATTAAAATTTAATTTGAAATTAATAAAAAATTAATAATTTTTACAGTTAACAACTATAGGATTTAAATATATGTATTACAATTCCAAAAGTTAATATTTTGTCATAGCTCCATTATTATTAATCACTTCTTGTAATCTTCTGGGAACTAGTGACAAATTTTCATCTTCGACCAAGCTTTCCCAGGTTTCTTCAATGATGGTCCATAAATGATCTCTGTTTTGGGGAACTACATTTAATTTTTGTATTTTGTTGATCATAAGTCCCCAAACATTCTCTATTGGATTAATATCTGGACTTTTAGAGGGCCATGGAAGAGCTTCAATGCTATTTTCTATAAGGTAATCCCGTACACGGTGGGCTGTGTGGATTGAATAGTTATCATGGTGGAAAATAAAATTTTTGTTGGGAAAAATTTCCATAACCGATGTCAACATCACATTATCTAATATATGTAAATAGGTTTCAGTATTAAATCTTATTAATAATTAATTATTAAATCCTTCAATTCTCCAACACATTCCTAAACCTCCTCTATACATCCAAGCCCAAACATTTATAGAGAACCGTCCGGACTTACACTTGATGAAATATAGTTTTCGTTAAACCTATTTCGAGGCGATCTATAAACCCTAATATGGCCATCATAATGAGACTCGAATACTTTTTCATCAGTAAAAATTACACGGTCCCAAAAATTGACTGGATCATTTAAAGCGTAATTTAAAGCAAATAGGAGTCTACTTTGTTTATATTCCTCGCTAAATTTGTATTTTCGGGCAGCTGCACAATTTTTTAAATGTGTTCTTCTAATTCTCCTTAATGCTGTTATTATAGAAGCGTTAAAGTTTGTATTAACTTGTGGGGCTGTAGTAATAACTGGTCTCCCACTCCCTCTCCTTCTATCCAAAGACTGCTCATTTTCCCATATTTTTTTTAAAATTGTGGATTGTGGTTTTGCTTCTATTTAACTCTTGAGCCAGTTGTCGAATAGACCAACCATCTTCTATTTTTGAAATTATTCTCGTTTAATCAAACTGACTTAACTGACGTGGCATCTTTAAAAATTCACTTTGACAAACTTGTCAAATCTGACTGATGGCAAGCAATATTTTTTATGTATAATTTTTATGTTTAATTGTTCGGATATGTTTGGGACGTTTTCACGCACTGATAACCCCCTCTGTGGCTCAGTGGTAAGAGCGCCTGCCTTTAAATCTAAAGGTCGTGAGTTCGAATCCCACCTGGGTGGAAATTTTCGTTTATTAAAAAAAAATTAATAAATGAAAATAATTTCTATCCTTGTGTGATCGGTACACACCGGAGGGACCGCAGACGTTCGGATACAATTAGCGTCTCTTAGCAAAGACAATGACGTCGACTTTGCTAAGTATCAAGACAATTACTCTACACACACACACACACACACACACACACTACACCTCAAATTGTAAGATTGGCGAATGGATTTAGTGTCCGCAGTCATTTAAACACAAACAAACAACAACAACGCACTGATAACATCTGAAGATACTAAACCAGCATCTTTCAGTCATAAGAGGATTTTTTACAGTTATAAGAGGATAATAATTTTTTACAGTTATAATCTACGTAGGATAAAGTATAATGTTAGTTTTTCACATTTTTTATCGTTCATGTAATAAATAATAAATAAATTCAGGTATTTTACCTGTTACTAAACTGATTGACATAAAATACAGTTAACAGTTTGTGTTCTATAAGTAATTGAAGTATAAAATTACAGTAGATGCATTCCAATGTTCCCTGCGCCAATATCCAAAGTTTAAATATCGTTCAATATTTTGGACATTTCCTCAATCCTCTTTCTGGTTACTAGATACGGTTTTTTGTTGTTAATAATAAAATAATACCTATCTAAAAACTATATATTTTTGAACGTCATTTTTTACGTTTTACGTTTTATTTAAATTTACTGAAATTCCGTTATCTATAATGGCAACAACGAATTGATTCACGAACCATTGTGTCCAGTCTGAACACAGGTTTACATTGGGAAAAAAAAGTGTACCAGTTTTATATGACGGGAAGTGTACAAGGTCTTTGCATCTACTAATGTAAATATCTTGATTCCATATCTGGAAGGGTTACTAGGTATATATTGTTTAAAACTGTAGCGACCCCTAAAAGTCAATAGTTGTTCGTCTATAGTCAGGAATTCAGCACATTTCAATGCCACTTAAATTGTTCCAGATTTTTTTAACATTTTTTTTGAACTTCTAAATGTCCCAATCCAGAACAAAATTCCAAAAGATGCACGAGTTGCTCTATCATTTGTTAATCTTGCATGTCTATCCCGTTGGAACATACGTTTAACTTTTCAATGTATGTATTTCCATTCAACCATTCAAAACGTGTTTTTGGAAAACGTGTCTTTTGGAAATGTGTTTCATAAAATCTAGCACATCTTGCATCAATAAAAAGTCCGACATAGATAAACTAAGCAACATTTATTGTTATTTGCTAGAATAACACCAAAAATAAAATAAATATTTACCTGTACATAAATTACACCTGTATGTATAATATGTTGCATATCATTAAGACAGGTTTAAAAAGTAGTCACCTAAGATGGGCCTCTAATATTTCTTGAAAAGAAAGATAACATCAATTACACCTAATTACATGTTAATTACAGTGTTTTACTTTCCATTCTCTATACATATGAGTTTAAACACACCAGTAAAACATGCCACAAACTAAGTTTTACTATCTTTACCATACATTTTAAAATTTTAGAATGTATTTTGTCCATAATTTTATATTTTAAAGTGTGTTATAAATGTTGAGTGTCAATGCTTTTATAAATAATCTCAACGACTAGTAAGTTACACTGAAGAATTGTGATATTTTTTAAATATTTACATATTTGTCTTATTACAGTGTCTTGAAAAAGGAATAAAACCATTCCGAAAGCTAGACAAAAAGTCAAAAGAGTGTTTATTTTAACATTCCGGCCAATATTCTGACTGCAACCCTAATAAACTGTGTTGTTTGTTTATATCGACAGTCACTAATATCCAGTATTTCTTATATATATATATATATATATATATATATATATATATATTATATATATATAAATATATATATATATATATATATATTATATATATATATATATATATATATATATATGTGTGTGTATTTTATATTTTTTATTTTTAAATATTTAAATTTGTAACTACTCTTTTAGTGCATAATTGTTTATGTCCATCTACACCGACTGCTGAAAGAAGAAACCCAATAGATACAAGTTCAAAAAACACAAGTTCTTTTCCAAACGTGAGTAGTATCTGTTATAGCTAGAATACAATATATTTATATACAATAAAGTATGCAAATGTAGAAATACACAAAATCAGGATAATTGAAAGTTCTCGCCACTGCTATTAATTTTTCAAGGAAAAGTAGAACGAAAACAAGCACCAGGAAGATAAACTTTTGGGTTAGGATACATATGTTTTAATTAATTTTAATACAGTTTGTCTCTCTTTTAATGATCAACTGTCTTTTTATTATCAAAATAATCAGTAACAATTCTAAACCATTTTTTAAAGCAGGTACACAATATAATGTCAAGGCAATTATTTATACGATTTTTACTGTTGCTCCCAATTACAACTCATTGAAAATATTTAAAACTTTTTTACAATGATTTTTTTCATTAATATATTGTACTATTTCACTAGAAAACGACATTCTTGACAAAAAATCCGAATTTCGCTATATCATACAGTGTTAACGACAGGATAGTAGGACACTAGCGTCTAGCCGTTGGCAGGTCAGGATAATCCTGACCAATCCAATCGCACTTGAGTTTGAGTATGTGTGTGGCGCGTCATTTAAATTATGTACATATTTGAATGTAACAGAACAGTTCTCATTTCTCATATCACGAAACGTTCTCGGATTCTTCACTCAAACAAGAAGTAGTGTTTAGTTGTTTTAAATACAGTTTTATTATTTTACATATTATAAATACTTATCTTATTATAAATCTTATTGTGAGTTGGCAACAAGTGAGGGAGGGCTTCTCTGCTTGTCACTTATTAAGATTAAAAATTATAGATCATAGTTGTTGTTATTTGTTATGTTGTTGTATAATAAAAATAATTACCACAATCAAATATCAGCAATAAACTGACGTTCATATAGACTTGGAAATAACTGTCCAATATCAGTTTGATGTCCAATGTGTGTTTTTATAAAATTGACTTCAACTTTTTCTGCCAAATATCAACCACAACCGTGAGACTGCTGGGCAAAATCCACCAATTTTTATACTGCCTTTCATTTTTAAGTGCCTTTTTCCTTTGCTTTATTTGGTTTTTGTACTACTGTCAATAAAACATTTCCACTCCTGAAAAGAGACTAAATTGGAAAATTGAAGTGTTTCACTTTCTAGGATTAGGTTGTGTTCGTCTTAAAAATGAGAATGCAATTCTGCAACATAACTTGAATAAAAATTATACAAAGGACACTTCTTAGAATATTTCTTGATTTTGCTATCTTCCGTTGAAGTGTCTACAACATTTTTATGAGTTGCTGTGTATTCAAAACAATTAAACATAACTCCTTATTTGTGTGAACAATCTGAGACCGTTTGGTGATATGAGAAATGAGGACTGTTACACTCAAACCTATACATACTTTGAATGACGCGCAACACACAAAATCAAGTGCGATTAGATTGGTCAGGATTATACTGACCTGCCAACGGCTAGACGCTAGTGAGTAGGACTCGACGGCAGACATGACACTTTATCAATGTGGAGGAGGTACGGGTACAAGTTATACCAATGCCGGTGTTGTATTACTTTTTTTCTATAGTAAACTGCTGATATGAGCGGTACGGAAGTAGCGTTACTACTACTACATAGGCGCTTCGGTAAGACGCTGGATACAGTTGAAAGAATCCATTTACGCTAAGGGAAGAGTCTGATATACAACTATTTTTTAAATCTACAACCAGGATAATAACAGCAGTTGTATGTAATTCTTAAATATAATTTTTTTGTTTATTTGAATCATCTATAGATTTGCCACATGTTTACTAAAATTACACGTATAATTAAAGTAATAAATAAATACTTAATAAAATTACTTTTTTCAATTTTAAACATATTTAAATTTTTAAAATACAGAAAACAGTATGAAGCTTCACGTTAGTCTACAGTACCGCCTACTGTACCACTTTTTTTAATGTATATGATTTTAGAGATAATATTTCTGTTTGTCTTTGATGCATTGATATTTATAATAATAACCCTATTATTTTAAAATTTTAGGATAATAACAACTGTAATTGCAGCAAATGTGATATATTATATAGCAGTACCGATTTTCCAGATAAATCCACATCTCGTTACACAACTGCAACGGTAATTATTGTGTTGCTTTAATAAAATAAGTATACTATAAATGTTTTTTAAAGAAAAATCAAAAATTATATAAGTTACGAAAAAAATGGCTCGAACACATCGATTTTAAAATTTATTCTTATAGTCCAAGCTGTAAAGAAAAATATAAATGTAACAATAAAACACTGAAAACTTTGTTTTCAAACTTCCACAAAATTTATTTTAACTCTTATCACTACAGCTGTGTTTGGAAAAATATGTGCGAGTTCATTTCATATTTTTACAGTTAATATTTTTTCTGTTACGGTACGGTTCTGTTATATGACCTAATTTGGGTGCTGTATTTCAATCTTTTAAAATATACTATTTCCTGTGAGTTCGTTTGAGCCAGTTTGAGTAAAACTCAAACTGGCTCTCATTTATCATGTTAACGTACGCAGAATTGGGTTTTTTCTTTGTATTCTATGTCAAAAAAGATTGAACCAAGTGGTTGATTTATGGCACTTGCATCTGTTCAGACCACCCAACGATCAGAAGGCGGTTTGCCCTGGTAGCGATCTCAAGACAGACATTTTGCCACTTCTTCCTCACGAGTGAACGAAAACACATTGACCGGTCTTGTGCTATCTCGGCGACGCGGCGTCCGTCGTCCCGGGCGTCGGTACCACTGACCAACTCTACAGCTTTGGTACGAATTCATCAATCGAATCAGAGGTGAGTCTATTCTTGTATAAAACATTGATAATGAGTAAACCAGTTTATTTCTAATTTATTTCTACTTTTACAATTTATAATTGCTATTTTCACCAATTTTATGTATCAACAATATCACATTTTTTCGTTATAATTATTTATTCAATATAATTTAAACCAGCGACTTCTCAAGTTTAATCCTAAACAAGCTGTTTCGGCTGATTGCCTTTCTCAAGTGATCTATTTTTGGCATGCGTTTACAATTTGTTTGAACTGCAGAACTGTTTTTCTCAAGTTGGTCATTCAGAATTATATCTTTGTTTTTTAATTTGTTGATTTTCATAGATTCTAACAAAGATAGCTTGAGGCCTTTATTTTGAATGTGAAGAATTTTAAATTTGTCATTAAAAGAATGATTATGTCTAGAATGTGAAGTGCGTATGTCGAATCCGTTTTTTTATTATTGAAAGCCCTTTTATGTTCTGCTATTTTTTTATTAAAGTTGCTACCAGTTTGACCGATGTAAGTTTTTGGGCAGTCGCCACATTGAAGTTTGTACACGCCACTATTTAAGTATTTTTTTATTTTGGCTCTTTTAATATATTTTCCTAGGTTGTTATTTGTTCGGAAAGCTGGTGTTATTCCTTTCTTTTTTATGTGTTTGGCTATTTTTGTAGTTATTTTGCCTGTATATGTAATCGAGCAGAAGGTACTGGATTTTTTCTCTGGTGGTGGAAATACTAATTTCAGGGCTTTCTTGTGTAGTTTTTGATTTAACATTTTATTAATTGTTTGTTCGTTGTATCCGTTGTTTACTGCTATTTGCTTAATTATATTTAATTATGTCTTAAAGTTGTATTTTGACATCGGAATTTCTGTTAATCTATGTAACATACTATGATAAGCTGCCAGTTTATGTTGTGTTGGATGGGATGATGAATTGTGTATAGTCATGTCAGTATGTGTAGGTTTATGAAATATGGAGAAGTCATGTTTGTTTTTAAGTCTGATAATTTTTAAATCTAAAAAAATTATGGATTGATTTTGTTCTGTTTCTATTGTAAATTCAATATGACTATGAAGTGAATTAATATGCGGTAAAAATTGGTCGAGTTGCCTCACCACCAATATAGAAATTGTTTGAATACGGGATGTTTTGAAATCTTTGTCTCTAGATGGTCCATAAAAATATCTAATAGTAATGGGCTTAGAGGATAGATATTACGGAGATTCCATACTGTCAACGGACGTGTCAACGGACGCATATCGCTGGAAAATTATGAATCGTCAACACGAGTATCCGTTCGTTAACAAGAGCCCTTTAGAGTGAAAGTGAAGGGTAGTAACGACCGCCCAAACCTTTACTACAATTTAAACAAATTAAATTAACTCCTCTTCTACTGGTCAAACTTTTCTTAATCTTTGTCTTGACTTTTTTGACAAACCTATCTTGAAAAAAAAAATAACCGATCGGATCTTTCGAAGTCTCATTTGATTTATTATTAAAAGAGCTGCAATGTAATGCTATTTGCATATATATATATATATATATATATATATATATATATTAATATATATTATATATATAGAATGTTTACAAAGGTTATTTCAAAAATAAAAAATAACAAAAAATTGACATTCTTAGACTTTTAATCGGTAATTTTGCATAAACTAGAGTGTCAAGTAAAGTCGTCCCAGGAGCGCAATTCAACAATATTGGCAATTTCATTTTAAAGTCGTCTACTTTAAAATGCATAATGTATGTCTGAATTGTCAATATAAATGAGTCAGATAAAATTAAATTATTAGAAGAATTTTTTACTATGTAACAAAAAACAAAATTTGTTTAATTTACTGTTTGTATTTTGAGAACGATTTCCGAAGTGGAAATTGAATCGTCAATAAACGTATTTTTATCTTTAATTGTGGCTTATTCCCAGTTAAATAGTAATTAATTTAAAATGCCACAAGAAAATAGCTTCAGAACAATGTCAAATTAATGTAGCATAGCTGAAATAAAAGCTTTTTATATCTGCTTTAATATTTTACTCATTTTACCCTAAAATACTGATTAGATAGTACATTAAAAATAAAAATAGTCAAAAAACACCGTTTTTTCACCTAAAAGTGCTATAAAAAATATAACCAACAATATCGAGTTGTAAACACTTAGAGGTTACTCCAGGCATTTTTTTTCTCTACAGCTTGGGCTATAATAATATCTGACGGTATCAAGGTTTCGCTATTTTAACAAACTGTCATTAGGTGACAGCCACACCTTCAAATTTTGGCTAGATGGTCATATGACCCTTTATTTGAAAGGTTATCAAAATATTATTCCAAAAATATATTACACTTATTTTTTTGCCCATTTATTAAATAATTAAACAGTAAAAATTAGCAAAAATAAAAAAAACTGTTACATAAAAAAATCTTAATGACAAAAATTTCATTTCTTAGGTGTTTCAAATGTTCACCTTTTATCTGGTAAAAGTTGTATAACCTAGCTTTTGTTTTTTCTCCAACATTTTATATTTCTTATTATGTTATGATACCTTGAACTTTAGGTAAAAAGTAAAGTTCATGTAACCTTCTGGCTAAGGTCTAGTGTTAGAGTTTTCAGGGCGCGCAAGCGCCCCTAACATGACTTAACGACTACTTTTGTAGCCGGGACCGACGGTTTTACGTGCCCTCCGAAGCACGGTGGCTTTGTCCGTGCCCGGAACTTTGGGTAATCCCACAAGACTCGAATAGGGTAAGATCCGGCGATCTCGATGTCATTCTTTACGTCCACGGTATTCTTTCGTCGTGGAAGAACTCTAGTTAAATAATTTTGGACCCTGCTTTCACAATAGAGCTCCTTGTTAAAAAAGTATGTCTTGGTAAAAATCTTGTGGATCGGGTTTCAAAAAATTTACAAATACAGGATGTTAAATACTGTTAATTAATTTACGGGTAAGAAATCTCTGATTAAAAATGCTTATGACTCGTGTATTCGCAGCTCTCAATTATTTTCCAATATGTAAAACACAGACCCACAGAATGGCCAAAAAGATCACCGGATCTTACAAAATTAGGTTTTTTCTTTATGAGTTCAAGGTATACAAACAAATCTACAAAATATCGCTGATCCACGGGAGTTATCAGATGAATGGTGAAATTTGAAACGGACAATGCACTAAAATTTTGAGTTTCTACTAGTGTTATAACTTATTATATCGCTTGGAACAAATTTATATTTAATTAGTTAATAAATAAGCAAAAATGATTAGTGTAATATATTTTTGTAATAAAATTTTAATAAAGTTTGAAATAATGTGACCCCCTTTTGTTATTTAAAAAAATTTAAGTATGTAGTTTTTTTCTTAGTATAGTTTGTACTACACTAGAAATAACTTTATCATATTTGTCCATTATAGTGACGAATGAGGCGCTTGCATAATCCTTAGTCGTAAAGAGTGCTGATACATGAACATAGGTTAATCAAAATGTGGTTCTTGTGCAAATACCACAGCAGGGGCATCAGCACTTTTGAGAAAATCATTTTGCTGCAGCTACACTAACAAATTTATCTTTGGAGTTTCAATTATTGTGATCACTGGCATTGACGGAGACCCTAATGTTAATGAAGTTTCTACGGTTTTATTTACTATTGATCCTTTTATAACTTCGGTTCTTATTGAATACCCCCTTTTTGAATATGCACAATTATTTATTTTGCCACTAATATCCTTTACGTTTTAAACTAAGAAATGCAGAGCATTTACAATAGATTTTCAGTTTGGTAGGAAAACGCTTTTCTGTGATACAGTCTTCTGGTAAGAGATTCGCTCGTTTCGCATTATAAATATTCTTTTAAAAAACACTTTTTTAACAGCACAAACACCCAAAATAAACTTTTATTTACACTAGCAAATATTATAGTTATAATTCAAAATATAAAATTCAGACTGAAAAAGGTGGTCTTACAATGTTTTATTTATAATTATTACACTTGTTGACTTTACTGTTCTAGTACGTCGCAACTGATGTTGCAAGGTTTCGGACTATTCGGTGCTGATAGGCGATAACTTCTTATTGAATCTGCATGATCGAATAAACTAGATTCTAGCGGTCAATGTATTATAACTACTTTAACCTCTAAAGAAGTTTTGTGATGGACGAACAAAAATGGTGCATCAGCTTCTTCTGGAGTTCATTTGCTAGAATTTGTTTCCCTATTGTTTTATACCTGTAACCGATGTAAAGGCAGATTATTGTACTATATATATATATATATATATATATAATATATATATATATATATATATTATATATATATATATATATATTTGGAGTCATCCAAACATGGTTATGGTTATGGTTCCATGATTTTGGGTTAATTGTCTCTAGGTGTTCTACTTCAAAGCACGTGGTGTTCGTGTGTATTAAGGTATAAAAACGCTTATTAAAAGCTTAAAATTTTTTATTATAAAGAAGATCTTTTCGGAATTGTATCATTCCATCATCAGTTTACTAAAAGAGAGAGTAAAAATACCAATATTAAAAACAACAAAGTTAAAATTTGAACATACAAAAAGAGAAAGTTGGTTTTTTACTACTTACATAAAAAAGGTTGTTAAAAAACATTGTGTGGCCACATAAAAAACATTCGGTTGACATCTGGATTTAAAAAATAATATTCTTCGTGTTATTTATTCAGGTAAATGCAATAGACTCTTGACTTGTGTAATATAAAAAATGAAACTGGGGGCATCTTATATGACCCCCTGTAGTTGGTGAAGTTTTATTGACTTAACTAAGTCAGTAAAACTTCACCAACTACAGGGGGTCATATAAGATGCCCCCAGTTTCATTTTTTATATTACACAAGTCAAGAGTCTATTGCATTTACCTGAATAAATAACACGAAGAATATTATTTTTTAAATCCAGATGTCAACCGAATGTTTTTTATGTGGCCACACAATGTTTTTTAACAACCTTTTTTATGTAAGTAGTAAAAAACCAACTTTCTCTTTTTGTATGTTCAAATTTTAACTTTGTTGTTTTTAATATTGGTATTTTTACTCTCTCTTTTAGTAAACTGATGATGGAATGATACATATTCCGAAAAGATCTTCTTTATAATAAAAAATTTTAAGCTTTTAATAAGCGTTTTTATACCTTAATACACACGAACACCACGTGCTTTGTATTCAACAGGTATACTAGCCACTCCTGGATATCTCCACTTCATGGTTTGTTCCAGTTTCACTTTTAAAAAAAAAAAAAACAAAAAAAAAGTGTTCTACTTCCTTAGAGAGTTTATGGAGTTTGTCTAAGGGAATGTGATTTATCCTCAATGGTTTGAATTTCGTTGATGTTTGAATATCTATGGTTTTAATTTTTGAAAGCATTAGCGGTTCCTCTGGAATGGTTCTTGAATTTATAGAACGCTGGGTTGGGGTTTTTAAATTTACATCTTGGCGGAAGATTAATGTTAAGTTCCTTTTAGGCTCAAAATTTTTGTTATAGAACATGAGATGTAATTTTGGTTGATTCTGGGAATATTTCAATATAATGGGCTTCTGATAGTCTTTGGATAATAATGTCTTGAGTTTGTATAGGAGTGTATTGGCAAGAAGCTTTTTTGGTACTTAACTGTAAGATTTGCTCGATACAGTCTTCGGTTTCCGTTGGTTCTATAGAAAATATCACACCGAGAGTGCAGTACGGCTAATATAGGAATGCACAATTGCTGGATTTCACGCCTTGTGCTTAGCGATACAAACAGGTCCAAGTGGTAGTCACAGAACCGTGCCCAGATCTCTACGCCAGGCTCTGTTATTTATTATAAAATAATATATTGATAAAATAATTGCCTTCAAGTAGCCAAATAAGAGGGATGAATTTGAATAAAAATATACTAAGTTTTTAGCGAAAATTTTATAATAAAACTGTATACTTTATTAAACTAACAAAGGTATTTTAAATTACATTTCTTGATAGCTATAAATATACCGAGTGGAATCTCTGGTAACTCGATTTCCGTGCACCCAGCCCGATATCCAAGAAAAACTTTTTCTTTTGTAAATATGTGAAAAATTATCAGGAACGGGAATCTCGAAAAAGCTTTGCACATTTTTTAATCCCGGCGATGTTTAAAAAAAAAACAAGTTGCGCACTTGAATCACTGCGAAATTTTAACACCTACTATAAATTTTTTTTTTGTGGAAATCTGAAGTAGAGTTTTTGTCCTTGTTAAAACATAATGCAGTTTCGCATTTTTTACATACAACATAAGTTTACCTAGTTCCTTGCCATAGCAACCTGGTAGTTTTCAGCGAAACCTTGTGTTATTCCATATGGGATAATGGTTTTCCTTGCCAACACTTAACCAGATGAGCAGGTATAAGGTTTAGAGTGTAAGTTATTTAACATTATATTATATTTATACATTATTAAACTAACAAATATATTTTAAATTACATTTCTTGATAGCTATAAATATAAAGGGTGGAACCTCCGGGAACTCGATTTACGTGCACCCAGTCCAATATCCGAAAAGCCCATACTCTGATTGGACTGGTAAATGCATTTTATTGATTATACAGTGTAAAATAATTGAGGATACTCACAGGGCCCGTATTTTCGAAACCGTTCTAACGGAAGTCGTATGCGAAAGATGATGAATTTCGGACGAAAATCGATGATTCGTATTTTCGAGTTGATTTCGAACGCATCGTATACGACGATTTTCGTACACGACTGCTCGAGTGGTTATTCACCATTCGAATAGCGGTAAACACACGGAGTTTGAAATTTATGACTTTTTCATTTAGTTTGGTTTTTAATTGTTTAACATAAGTGAGATGGCCGCCCTAAATTTTTTTAATTAAAAGAAATGTTTTAAATGCCTTAGAAGATGCAGAAATGTTAGCGAATGTGGAGAATAGAGTATACCATGCATTTTTAAACCCTCTTGAAGTCTTATCAGACAAACAATTTATAAAATTATATTGTTTAACAAAGCCTCTGGCAGAGGAACTAATAGAACTTTTGGAGCCCCACTTGGTACATTTTGGAATATCATTTTACACATTTTGCTACGGGCAACAGCCAACGGAATTTCGCCTTCCAAATAATTTGAATCAAATCCTGTCAGATAATCTAAACTAAACGTCAAATGGTCAAACGTTTTTATATGTTTCTAATAAATTTATGTTAATTTTGTGCTAAATAACTTCGTAGAAAAAATAGTATATGCAACACGTGGAAGAAACATTTCAACGGCTCGAGTGACTTCTTTCACAAGCAACAGCGAGTGAAAGAACTAACAAATCGCCGTTGAAATGTAGCTTCTTCTACTAGTTACATAATATACTATTATTTAGTTGACATAAAATCTAGTTAAAAATATTTATAGCTCCAGTCGAAATAACTATAAAAAACATTTACAAAAATCATTGTAAAGGAAAGAAAAATTTTTGTTGACCTTTTTTCTATAGTAAGTTACCAAAAAATTTTCTTACTCCAATATTTTTTTTAGTATATTGTTTAATATTAGACTTGTTAATTTTTAACTCTGTAAAATGTTATTTACTTTAATAAATAAATAAATTCATAAAATTTAAATGTTGCTTTTTAGATTTTATAGGGAGTACAACTTCCCAGGAATAATTGGATGTGTGGACTGCACACATGTGGCAATAAGGGCTCCAAAACAGGGAGAGCAATACCCTGAAGAAGTTTATGTCAACCGTAAGGGATACCGTTTAATATTTGGCCCAATTTCTGCCACATTGTTTGGGCAGTTGTATATGTAAAATTGTTTGTAAATTTACCACTTTTTAAATCGGGATTTTCTTCGATAAAATCTATCAGTTCTTTTTTTGTTCGGAAGATACAAATCCTCCGAACATGGAATTTTTATTTTCTTTGTCCATATTGGAAACAGAGAAAACAGAGTAGTACGAAAACACAAGCCAAAACACGTTAACACTGTGTAGAAAATTGAGCAAATCACAAAAAACTAAGAAGCTTCAAGTCTGCTGCAACAAGTAAAATAAACTTGTCAGTCAAATAAATGTCGCCTGTCACCTCTACTTCTTCTTTTCTTAATTTCGTGCGAATTTGCGGCGTTGCCGGTGAATTTGGGTTAACGAATTCTCGTATGCGAATTAAACTTTCGAATTGCGTTCGAAAATACGCTTTTACGTTCGTGCACGATTTTTTTTCGTTCGAACTAATCGCATGCGAGTAAATTCGAACACATTCAAAAATACGACCCCAGATATTCAATTAATTATACTAAAGTCGTCCTCTACATTCGAGATGTGTGTTCGCGTGTATTATCAATTGGTCTACGTCATCTTGCAGGTTGTCCGCAGTCCACATCTCAGTTTCCGTTTTCTCAACAACATGAGTGACATAATTGCGCCAATTTTGCTCTGTGACGCGTGCGAAACCGTCGTCGATCAACTGGCGTACCTCGTCGTTTTTAAAAGTGGTATTATGGGTACCTACATATCGCTTAACTTGGTTCCACACCATTTCTATAGGATTCAATTCGCAGTGATATGGAGGAAGCCTTAAAATATAAACATTATGTTGTGAAGCATACTCATCAAGATGATACTTATCGTATTGATCTTTAAAAGCACGCGCTGCTTCTAATAGCTCGGATTTCAAATAACACTCCTCGAAAAAAATGTCTTTTTCTACTAGTCACTCCTTGATTGCAGCTTTATTCCAGGAATTGTTAGGGAATCTCTCTTTATGGGAGTGGTACGATGCATTGTCCATTACAATGGCATTCCTGCGACCATTATTTGGTAAATTTGATATTAATGTCTCCTTAAACCACGACTCAAAATATGCGGCATCCATTTCATCGTGATAGTCGCCATCATTTTTCTTTGCCAGAAAAACACGCTGTGTGCCAGGAAGGAAACCTCCTGAAAAACCTGCATGCAATAAAACATATCGTGGACCTCGTTTAGTAGGTGCTTTTAAGCCAGTACTTAAACCTTTGAGAAAAGCATCACGACTGTTTTGTATCGTAGTATCGCACCATTCGTAATTTATAGATTGGCCAACATTAACCCACGATTCGTCCAAATATATGATATTGCAATGGTCTTTTCGCAAACGTCGTATAGTTCTCAAATAATTATGGCGCCAATGAATAATATCCTCTCGCTCCACCATGATGCTTCTTCGGCCACGTTTCTTATAAACAAATCCAATATCTTTCAGAAGTCTGTATAAAGTAGAAAGAGACAACGGCTGTATATTCTCATTACCTTGTATGAAGTTATGTATATGCTTTAAGAATGGCGGCAAATTTTTCATGAAAAATTCACAATGAACAATTCTCCGTAGAATACTTCTTACACCCTCGTCATATGTGAATATTCTAGAATTTGATTGACACACTCGTTTTTACGTTTTTTTTGGCGATTTCAACGTTCCACTCTGTTCTTTTTCTTTTTTGAAATTGTAAATGCTTCTTTCGCTAACACCAGTCATCAACGAAGTACGTCTTACAGCAGCACTTACATTAAGTTGTTCCGTATTTTGTAAAAAACACAACACATTTAACACTACGAGTTTAGCGCAACCGTTAAATAATTCACCGGATTTAAACTTATGGGACTCCATGCTCTCTGTTGAAACTCGGACTAAATTTTGAAGTGTAGTTTCGTTTTCCAAAAGCACTTTCACACCCTACCCATCCTTAGGATGGGTAGGGGTGAAATAGGGAAAGCTTGGAGTTTATCAAATACTAATTATGACAAACAAGTTTATGGCCATATTTAGGTGATTATGTTAATGATGGTAATTTGTAGCAGAAGTTTTACAAAAGAAATGAAGACCTATTTATAGAAACAACATAACTGTATTTTTAATATTTTACATACAATAGAAAAAATCTAATTTCTATGAAAGAATTGGAAATTTGAATATTATATATAATATCTATAAATAATATCATTTCCAAGTTTCCAAATTCTTTCCTAGAAATTATGTAGGTTTTTTCTATTTTATGTAAAACATTAAAACTACAGTTATTGTATGTTGTTCTTGTAAAGAGGTGTTCAAATGTTACTCTTATGAATATGATTCAATTGTATATCTCATGTTGACGTTTTATATGCAAAATTCATAATTTTCGTTGTCAATAACTCATCAATGCCTTTTTATTCTACTGTATACGTATACATGATATAAAATATTTTACTCGTACTGCCGGCAGATGCATTTTATCCAAGCCGATCCTGTGAGACAATGAGCAATCAACAGCTGGAGAAAACCGACAACCCTGCGCGTTTATTCTCCATAAGAAAAGCATTGCCGTATCTTACCCGTACTGCACTCTCAGTGTGACATTTTCTATAGTATGGTTTCTTTTCTGCAAAGATATCTCGTGTCGATTCGGCCAATTCGAGCAATTTGCAGTAGGTATCATAAATAAGTGATAATAAGTAAAGGAATAAGGGTGTAGAACTGGAAAATGGAGAATAAATATAATAGTAATAATAGGCATCTACTTTAATGATGTCGTAGTGTTTTAGGATGTCTTCGTCTTTGATGTACACAATCTGGTCTGCCTTATGGTATTCTAACATTTTATTGATGACCCATTTTATTTCTCATTTCTTGATCACACTGTTGTGGAAAGTATTTACACGAGAAAATGTAATGACTTCTTTTAGGTCATTTATTAGCTGAAGGATAATTTGAAAAGTTAAATTTAATTGGTCCAGAACATTCCTTCTTTGTAAATAATGGTTGAAGTCAAAAATGTATTTATTGGGGTTCGCCTTGATATTATTAACTTCTTCAGTTATTTCAGTTATTATTTCTTCTTCTACAAGGCATATGGTAAGATATGGTCGCCAGGAAAAATAAAAAAAAATTGACGAAATATACAAACCGGACAAAATTTATATTCCAAAGAATATTTTCAAACGGTATTAATTTTGTTTCTTTTCTCTAATATACTCCCTTACTTTTAGATGAAGAGTTATAAAACATACTTAATAATAAATTTTAGGGTGAAGATTGTTCTTGTCTAACTTGTGTCTGCTCAGAAATGGAAACACCGACTCTAATGTGTACCTGCGTAAAGTGTGTTTGTTCAGTTTGTTTTGAAAATGCACAAAAGAAATCACCCATAACCTCCATAATTCCATCAACTACATGTGATTGTCAAAATTGTGTCTGCTCCGTATGTCCTTCTCCTAAAATAGAACCAAAAGACCGAGGAGATAAAGCAATTACAGTAACACCTGAAAACCTCTTACCTTTTTCTGGACTACAACCAATAGGTATTGTATTTTTTTTAAATGGTTTAAATGGGTAAAGGGAAATTCCCAGTGGCAGGCTGTATACTATAGTTTAAAAAAACTTACAATGAAGTAAAAACTTCTTTTAATAATTTTTTTTTTAAATTTTATAAAAATTGTTTAAAAAATATCCAAAATTAATTTATAAATTTTCAGAATGTTTTCGATCCTATCAGATTATCATCAGTGAAAAATCTACAAATAAGTATAACTACTTAAAAAATGAAAATAAAAGGGGTAAAATTTTGGCTGTTAAATTAAAAATCTGATTACTTACATCCAAATACTATAAGTATTTGGAACTAGCCGCATGATGTATACTACTTATAGTCAGATGACATTTGAATTACACAATTTGAGTAATTAACATTATAATTAATAAGACACTAGGTCAATGATAAAGGATTACATTTTTTAAGGCAAAGTACAATATTCTAGCTTGAAAAAGAGTTCCCTAATGCCTTGAGAGGCAACAACCAACTGTTGACAGAAGGAAGTAAAAATTGTCTTTTTTTTAGGTGGGTGGGAAATCTTCGTAAGATACCAGTCCGTATGTCTGATATGTGGGATTCCCTCACCGCCGCTAAGATGGCTGTTGAGCCCACCACATGTGACACGCTCAACCGCAATCCCGGCCGGGACGAGAGCCTACCCACTAAAACCCCTTCGTCCTCTCAACTACGCTTGTGATCCGCGAGTGCAGTCCGGGATTTGCCCCGGTGGCGACATATCTTCAGTACTACATCCGCCTCACTTCTGGTTAAGTATCACTTCATCGCTGGACTAACACAACAAACTCAGTCACCTTGGACTGGAGCATCTGTCTGACGAATGCATGGGTTCTTGCCCACGTGTCTTCATCCTCACACATCCTAGCAATCATATCATTCACGGAATCAAAACGAACACCATTTCTTCTCTCCAATTCTAATCTATCTCTACTCCATCTTACACATTCCAACAGTGTATGTGACACAGGGTCGACCAAACCGCAGTAAGGGTATCTATTTGTAGCCGCTTTTTTGAACCTGAAAAGGTATAAGCGAAAACACCCATGGCCCGTGAGAACCTGCGACAGGAAATAATTTAAACGTCGGTGTCCACATTCGAGCCACGTCTTTACGTTCGGTATAAGTGACTTGGTCCACTGTGCCACATCCACAGTTGCCTCCCATTCGGCTTGCCATATATGTATAGATGTGGCTCTCTCTTCACATTTGGCACTCTCAGTCACACCAGTGTTACGAGCACGATGAAATAAACGGGTCCTCTCACATGCCAAGATGTGAGAGGGCATGCAGCCAGTGATGACCCACAATGCTGCTGCAGAAACAGTTCTATAGGCGCTTGCTACGCGTAACAGGCTTGTTCTGTCTGTTCGTGTTAAAAGTCTCCGGTAGGATGATATATCTATCTCTCCGCCCCAAACTGGGGCCGCATAAAGAACGATAGATTGCACTACCCCGTGCAGAGCCCTTCTTCTTTCAAATATAACATTCTCGCGTTTCCGTGGTCCCTTAAGGATCACGGCCTCGGTCTTCTCCTCAGCAAGTTTCAGACCACGCTCACTAATCCAATCTCTTGCAAGGTCACATGCACTCCGTGCTTTTTTTCAACAAAAAACAAAATTTGTTTAATTTACTGTTTGTATTTTGAGAACGATTTCCGAATTGGAAATTGAAAACGTCAATAAACGTATTTTTATCTTTAATTGTGGCTTATTCCCAGTTATAAATAGTAATTAATTTACAATGCCACAAGAAAATAGCTTCAGAACAATATTTATAATTAAGTCTATTAATACCTAAATATTTAAGAAAACGAAAAGAAGTAGGTAATTTTCCTGAGGATAATAATGAACAGTGAGGAGAAGAGTAAGCAGGGCTGCATACTCTTTCATTGGAATCACTACTAGATTGTAGCTTTTTAATTATATAACCCTCTATAATCTTAAAAAGACTAAAATATTTGTATTATTAAAAATATGGTACAGCTATGGTTCTAGTAGTTATTAAAAATTAAATTTTTCTACAAATGATTAATTTTTTTCATTATTTGACCATGTTTTCTTTTAGGGCAGTCAACGGGCTATCATGGTTCCTTTTGTAAATGTCTTACCTGTGATGTAGATACACCAGAGTTACAAAGTTTTAACAACCCACAATTGGAATGTAATTGTAATATTTGCAGATGCAGTCCTTGTGTTGATCCAAATAAAGTAATCAAAACCATTCAATCATCAAACACAAGAGACCATTTAACAGACAAATGTAAATGCCTCACTTGTCAGGATGCATCAATGTACAAACCAGATTTTTTTAAAACCAAAGTATCTTGTAATTGCGTAGTATGTGAGTGCGATCCTTGCGCAGATGAGGACAAAAAAAGACAAATGGAAACGAAAACAGTAAGGGAGATTGCTGTAAAAGATAGCAATTTTGCTTCCCCTAAAGTCGATTATCGCAATTGTCCTTGTACAGATACATGTAAATGCCTTACTTGTCAGGATACATCAATGTACAAACCAGATTTTTTTAAAACCATATTATCCTGTAATTGCGTAGAATGTAAATGCGACCCTTGCGTAGATAAGGACAAAAGAAGACAATTTGGAACGAAAATAGGAACGGATATTTCTGTAAAAGACAGCAATTTTCCTTCCCCTAGAGCCGATTATCGCAATTGTCCTTGTACAGATACATGTAAATGCCTCACTTGTCAGGATGCATCTATGTACAAACCAGATTTTTATAAAACCATATTATCCTGTAATTGCGTAGAATGTAAATGCAACCCTTGCGTAGATGATAACAAAAAAAATGATGTGCGTTATCACATTCCTCATTATACACAAGAAGGCGAGAATAAATTGGTTTGCAGTAATGATGACTGCCAGTGTGATCCATGTCCAGATTCAACAAAAGTAGGTATTTTTTTAAAAATCTTGCAGCTTTCTCTAAATTAACATAAACACACACATACACACACATATATTATTTCGCCTTGCTGTTCTCCCATATTTTGACCTCAAGGCCACTGTCTTTTCACGTTGTTGGCGTTGTTAATACTTGTTGCCTTCATTTCACCGGCAGCAGACTAAAAGCTCAATTTATTATTTATACAACATAATCTTATGCTTCGCCCATTATCGTAAGCTTCTTTACAATTTAATATCATTGACTGCTACATGTCTTTTTGAGGTAACATACTTATATCTTTTCTATGGATATTTGGTTTATCATATTGTTCTTTTTAGATGAACTGCTCCGGCCCTCCCATTATTCGCGTTGAGGTGGAGTACTCTATAAAAGTAGCAAAACTAGGCAAAGCCCCTGGACCGGATGGAATTACTATGGAAGCCATAAAACTATTTTAAGATGATAACATCGACATGCTGGTAACAATTTTCAATGCTATATATAACACCGGCAACATTCCAACGGATTGGCTTTATTCAACCTTTATAATGATCCCTAAATCACAAAGGGCGAAAAAATGCAAAGACCACAGACTGATAAGTTTAATGAGCCATCAAGGTATTTCTTCGCATCCTTTACAAAAGAATGTTTAGAAAAATGGAAGATCTAAGCGGTGAGACACAATTTGGTTTCAAGAGCGGACTAGGTACACGTGAAGCAGCTTTCTGCTTGAATACGCTTGTACAAAACTGCATAGATCAACGAAAGGATGTAGTCATAACATTTCTCGATTATGAAAAAGCGTTTGACATCGTAAAACACGACGCAATGATAAAAATGCTACACAACGCTAAAATTGACGAGAAAGATATAAGAGTTATCATAATCTCTATTGAAATCAAAAAGTACGAGAGAGACTGAACAAATCGACCAACACAGAAGAATTTGAACTTTTAAGAGGGGTGCGACAGGGGTGTATTTTGTCTCCTATGCTCTTCAACATCTATGTAGAGAACATTGTTGCAGAGGCACTGGAAGGCTCTGAGTGTGGAATAAAGGTCAACGGGTTCCGTTCGTTACGCCGACGACACCGCGATAATAACAGACAACGAACATGATATGCAGTTAATGTTAAATAAAATAAACATCGTAGGAAAAATATACGGCTTAAAGATAAATGCTGGAAAAACTAAATGCATGGCAATAAGAAAAAACGTACTTTTAAGAATACAACTGCAAGTAGATGGTACTCCAATCGATCAAGTGGAAATATTTAAATACTTGGGAATGATGATGAATGACCAATGGGATCTTCAACAAGAAATAAAATGCCGTACCGAGCAAGCAAGACAAGCTTTTATCAAATTTGAACCGCTACTATGTAACCGCAATTTTTACTTCAATCTCCGCTATAGGATGGTTAAATGTTATGTATGGTCCATATTGTTATACGGCATGGAAACATGGACGTTAAGAGTACCTTCCATTAATAAGTTGAAGGCCTTCGAAATGTGGACATTGCGAAGAATATTCCGCATACCATGGACAGATAGGTTAAGCTACGAGGAAGTCTTAAGAAAGGCAAATACTGGGAGAGAACTACTCAATTTGATCAAGGTACGAAAATTGGATACCTCGGCCATATTCTCAGAAGAAAAAAATACGCAATCCCTCAACTAATCATCCAGGGAAAGATTGAAGGCAAGAGAGGAGTAGGTTACAAACAAATGTCGTGGCTACAGAACATAAAAAAAACTAGACAGTATTAGGTGTTTGCTTCTACATTTTGTGTCGTTGAGAAATTCTTCAGTTCTGTTTTCTTTTGGCACCTTTTGTTTCACTTCTTACTCAATATGGTTATTACTTGATAACTTGATTTTAAGTTATTTAAATTTGTTACTTGTTTAAATTTTTAAACTACCATTTAATTTTTAATCTCAAGTTCGAGCCCTAATAGTTCGAGTTTAATATTTAAGGCTTTATACAAGACTCCAGTAGAAAAACAACAGGAAGACAAGAGAGAACCATGCGACTGTTATATTTGTAAATGCACTCAGTGTAAAGATCCCAATGTAACTCAAGCGAAAGGAGATATAAATCGTGAAACACAACTTTCCAAATGTCACTGTAAAAAATGTACCTGTGAGCCAGGTGATCCCGCAATTCATCCGATTAAATTAGAACTAGGTAATTAACGTATAGGATAATTCATATTTAAGTATTTTAATACTGTTAAGATTATTTTTAAATAAATTATTTTAAATATTATCTTAGGTTGGAATTGGAAATTGTAGATTTCAAAGTGGGTAGTTTAGTCTTGTGACATCGTAGAACTTGTGACCTGAAATATCTAGGTTTAGTCTAACAGATTTTATCTTCTAAAAAATGCCATTATTCCTTTTTAAAGAGAAATTTGTTATCTCGTCTGGTTTTTAAAATACAGGTATCAGTTATTTATGGCGTCGGCGGACAATTGCTCTACACTTGCGGACAATCTATTCCTTTCCACCTTTCGATCCCCTTTGCCCATTTTACAAAGGTAATATCTGAGTGAGCAGTATTTAGTAAACACATCTGTGACTATCTGAATGCAACCTTTTGGACTCTAAGAATATTTTTTCTTGACGGCAGAAAGTTGTAAAACATTTTTGCTTGCCTTTCCACTGGAATATTTTTACAGCAAAATATATTTAGATCCATTTCCCATTCGAACATCATTAATTGTAAAGATTTTGGTATTAAGCATATCGCCTCTGGTCCGATAGAGTTATAAGACCCTCTGTAGCAAGACTATCAGCAATGTCCTTAAATTTTTTTTATGTCCTGGCACCCATAACAGAAAGTTATTTTGTTATGCTTTGACAGTTATTTAAGTGACTGTCTGCAGTTTTAAGTTGTTATCGCTAAAGATGTCGAAGCCTTTAATGCAACTCAACTGATTTATGGCAATTAATATTTTGGCTGAATTAATGCTTCTTTTTAGGCACCATAAAACATAAAAATATATTGTTAGCAGTCTTACATAAGATATTGTAGAAGTATTTCCTAGTACTATTAATAGACTATTAATACTAATAAACCCTATGTCTACTTCCTTTTTGTATTTTTAACGAGGCAATATAAAACGTGTCAACTCCCCATGTGATTTTTGCAATTTCGTTTTTTTAATTTTCAGTCCCGTGTTGGGATAAATTTGCTTTTAGAAAGATCCTCCTTATTCCTTATATGTATAGGTAGAGTGGTTACCTCTAAGGAAGTATTTGATTAGAATCATGACATCTATAAAAGCAAGGCTGTATTTTTCCAACTTACTTTCAACTTTTTATTTTCAGGCCACTTTAACATATTGTGTCATAGAGTCTACGGTTCCCATAAAAAGCCATTCCTGGTTTTGCGTCATCATATATATATATATATATATATATATATATATATATATATATATATATATATATATATCAAGAATACATTTGAGATATTTTTTTTCTATTTGTAAATAAAACAATTCTTAATTTATTACGATATACCAAAAGTCCTTCTGTTAAACACCAGAGTTAGTTACTAGATTGAATAAACCTTACATGTCAACAGTAATACTGGCATGCTTACCATAAATATATCGTCTGTATTGGCCAAAGCGCGAAAGCTTTCTCTTGTGAGGTTTCCTAAAAGATTTTTAAGTACTATTGAGCAAACTAGAGAAGCACCACTCAAACAAGGATGTTGTCAGTCGCCAAATTTTTCTGAAATTTACTTGGAAAAATCTTTTAAAGACATAAAAAAAATGCAGTGGAATAGGGATACCCCTAAAAACAATAGCACCCTATGTACAATATGTTTTGCAGATGACCAGATAATATAAGTACAGGACCTAGAATATATGACAAGATAATTAATAGAACAGTGTCAAAGATCGAATCTAGAAGCCAACATAGGGAAAATAAAAAAAATGTATAGAGAAGGAGACGACGAATACATCATATTGGAAGATGGGGGAGAAATGAAATGTTGTCCAGAATATAAGTACTTACCTATAAGGACCTACATATAACTAAAGACGGAACACTCGACAAGGACATAAAAAAAAGAAGTAGGCAGGGCAGACAAGTCATCGCTATGCTTAATAGTATCTTTTGGAACCAGAAAATTTCAAAAGAAAATGAAAAAATGATCTGTAACTTAATTATCAAGAGCATAATAACAACGTAATTACACTACAGAGATGGATTTCGAGAAATGATAAGAAGAGGAGAATAGAAAAGGTGACAAACGAAAAAATTAGAGAGATAATAGATGCAAAATATTCATTATTAGATGATATCAAAACTTAACAACTAATTTAGTACACCCACGTACAACGCATGAGTAAAGGAAGACTAGCTACACAAATTTTGGAATGGTTACCAAGAGGAAGAAGAAGCAGATATTGACCTAGGAAGAGTTGGAGAGAAGGCATAATTAAAAAAATGGAAAGAAGAGAGTTAGTTAATTGATAGTACATGGGCTGACAGAGATAAGTAATATCCACGAAGCGCTAGCCACAAAACAGTCATGCATTGCAATATTTTTTATTTAAAACGAGAATTTAACACATCTTGGAAATTTGATAACATCAGAAAATTACATACATGGAATATACATGGAAATTGCCTTAATTTTATCAAAAATTTTTGTACAATATTTTATTTCGAGTAAGGGTACATAATTCTTACTCTGAGGAAGAGGTTGAGAAAACAATACTCCACTAGCCTCAGTACTCAGTACTCCGTTGTTTCTAGTAACAATAAATAGTATGATTCATAATCTACCTAAATCCCTAAAAGCTCGATTATTCGCAGACGATTTTGTTGTGTATATCAAAGGTAAAAACATTAAATTATTTACAGATAAATAGCAATCAATGTTAAACCAGTTAGAAGAATAGTCAACCAGTACTATTTTTAAATTTTCAGTACCAAAAATTCGGTAGTATTCTTCAATAAATAACCTCCACAAGTCTATGCAACATTAACGTGACAACTCCAACATTGAATCCGCAAAATTTCTGGGCACGTGGTTTGATCAAAAACTAGGTTTCAATGTCAGTTAGTTAGTTCAGTATTTTATACATTTTTAATAAACTTTGAGTTCGTAATTCACGCGCTTTAAGAAAACCACTTAAGTAATTACTTCTTAAATGGAAATTAAAACGTCAATGAACAATAAATAATATACTTTAACCTTTAATTGTATTGTAATATATAATACGAAAAAACAATGAAACAAAGAAACGTATATATTATGTGTAATTTAATTTGTTGCAACAACTTAAACTATCACGACACGAATTGCACAACAGCCTATTGCCTTTACAACTTCATGTGGCCATTGAACACTTTCTTTTGCAGCTACAATGTGTATAGTCTTGCACTTCACTTTAAGAATTAGAATAAGCTGCTTCTCTTAACGAAACTTCATCAGTTGTAATCTCGTCCTTAGAAAGTAATTTTTCTTTACAAATTTACTAACGAATTACGTATGAAAAGCTGTTTGATGGTCTAATGTTTGTTTGCTAATTTATTATAGTCTGAATCCTCTTACTGAAACATCAGGTACTTGAATTCTCACGGTATCACCTGCTTGGATCAAAACTTTTTTTTGAGGTGCGCAATATTTGTATTGCTTGAAGTAAAAGATTATCTTTTGCTGCTGACCGCTTTTACGAAATTTTCTCGTGCTGCTCACTCAGTACTTGGGATGAAGACGTGCTGGGCTGGAGAATAGCTACCTCTTGAGATCTAGAAGTGCTACACTGCGAATTAGTCAGTGCTTGAGATATAGGCGAGCTAGTTTGAAAATCTGTTCCAATCAAATTTTCTTGAAAAATATTCAAACAGGATTTTTAGCTGTTCCTCTTTGGTTTAATGCCAAACATGGCTTTGTATGGACTCTGGCGTATATTAAATAAATGGCAAGCCTTCTGATATATATATATATATATATATATATATATATTATATATATATATATATATATATATATATATATATATATATATATATATCTTTTTGAAGGTTCGCAATATTTTTCTTACTTGATCTAAAAGATTATCTTTTGAAGCTGCACGCTTTGACGAAATTTGTTCGTGCTTTTCAGTCAGTACTTGGGATGATCACGTGCTGGATTGCAGAATGGTTATTTCCTTAGATCTAGATGTACTCTCCACCATTATCTGAATTTAATATGACGGCAGCACCAAATGTTCAAAAAAATTTAAGAAGGTGATAAACTACTTTTGCTAAACCAACTTGGTTAAATGGTTTTGGTATACTATTATAAATGTTTAATTGTCGTCTCTATGTGATTGCAAGTACAATATACTTGTCGACTTAACTTCTAGACTTAAATTCGGAACTTATCATTGGTTTCACAATAGTAGCTTTTTTAGGAACACTATGTTTCATTTGACACTGTTTACAGAAATTCAAATATAACATTACAACTTATATAACATTACAACTTTCTCATTTGAGCTTCGAAAAGAATATCAAACAACTCTTTATTTAGGTTATATGGTACAATAACTGGATATTAATGATTCCTGGTTTTAATGGCACAATTTACTTCTCACCATCATTACCCTTTAAATGTCAAAATATGCACTGTACATATTTTCAGCAGAATTTACTTCCAACACTATTTTAGAGTATGCTTCTTGAGAAAAATAAAAACAATTGTCTGTTCGTTTACTTTTAAATAAGGGTATGTAATTTTTGAAAGAACTGATTACGATTTACTGTAATAGGCGTTGATTACAAAAAATATATTGCCTAATATAAAATCAACTCTTTTCTGCCTTGCGTAAGACTGACCAATTCTTCTTCTTAAGGTGCCGTGCATTTCTGCGTAGGCGTCCACCGTACATCGTCTTGTCAGGTGAGATGTTAAATATTCTGGATTAAATCATTTTGTTTTTAGCCATGACATTTTTTTACGTCCGAGACCTCTCCTACCCTCTATCTTCCCTTCGAGTATCAGTTGCTTAAAAGTGTATCCTTCTCCTCGTAATATGTGCCCCAAGTTTGCAGTCTTCTTACTTTTTACATAATTAAAAAGTTCCCTATCCTGTAAGCCCGCTCTTCTGAATACTTCCTCATTTCTGACCCTGTCCGTCCATGATATTCTGAGCCTTCGACGCAGGCACCACATTTCAAACACTTCAAGTTTGTTAATGGAACTGGCCTTTAACGTCCATGCTTCCATTCCGTACAGGAGAACAGGCCACACGTAACACTTAAGCATCTTGTATCGGAGGTTGAAGTCCAATTTGCGATCAGTCAGAAACTTACGAAGCCTCAAAAAAGCATTTCTGGCTTGTTCAACTCTGCTCTTTATTTCATTCTCGGGGTCCCAACCCTCATTCAGCAAACATTCCAAGTATTTGAATTGCCTGACTTGTTCGATTTCTTCTCCAGAGACATATATATTTGCGTTGGGGTAATCATTTCTACTTATAATCATTGATTTTGTCTTCTTGATATTTATTTTCAAACCCCAAGCTTCACTTGCAAGAGTTAGATCATTTAAAAGGCATTGAAGACTGACCAATGGCAACAAGAAATAAAACACGCCACCCATAAGCCGTCAAAAACAGTTACAACCACTTATATCCGACATTCGCCGAAACTTATTTGCGTTTGTCAACATACACTGGTGATACTCCGAAACTATAACAAAGTTTATAAATTTTCGGTCTTTCACAAAGGCATTTGGTATGTATCGACATTCACCGATGAATAACCGTTACTCTGAAAGTCCAATTTCGGACTTTCACACCACTCCTCCTTTCGATAGAGAGAAGCACTACCCCTTAAGGACAAATATTTATAGCTCTTATAACGGTAAACACCTTGAGGTAGGTAATTAATTTCCTAGTCCTGAACATAGATTTAATCATTTGATTGTGTATTTGATTGATAATCATTTTCGAGAATTTACTCAGAATGGAGGAGCTATTAAAATAAGGCTGCGTAAGAAACTCTAATTCGATGCTACATCTGATCTGTTCTATTTTATTGTGTCGAATCATAAACCTTGAACGAAGATATATGTGCAAGAGATTGGAAGCGATTGAGATGTAACTGTGTCGGAGAATACTTAAGATTTCGTAAATTGAACGGCTTACAAATAAATAGGTTCTCAGAAGAGTAAAGAAAAACCAAGAGAAACTCAACAAATCTCAAAAGCTACCTCACTTCGGGCATATTATGCAAAATGAATTCAGATATGCCTTACATGCTCTTACAAGCCATCCCGTAGGGAAAAATATTTGGAAGAAGAGGTACAGGAAAAAAAATTACATCCAGGTTATATAACCTCAAAACCTGGTTTAACACACCATATGTGTAACTTTTCCACGTTGCTGAAGATAAGATAAAGATTGCCATAATGATTGTTAATATTAGTCGCGAATAGACATAATATCAAGAAGAAGTTAACATATTGTCGAAAGTTGTCAAATTAATCAGTGGTATGAAAATTTCAGTAAAATTTTGTATCTTCCATATTTTTTAATTTACTATTTAGTTTATGTTATAATTTAATTATTGTTAAAGATATTTGTACAACATATTGTCCTAATATATTTTACCCGGTAATTAAATGAAAAATTATTTTTTAGATAAAGAAAAGAATTGTAATTGTGTGACATGTACTTGTTCTCCATGCGATTTTCCCAACACCCAACAATCATTAATTTGTCAGTGTATCGTTTGCAAATGTAGTTTATGCCAGTTAACGAATGTTGAACGACCTGTTAGACCCTTGGTGCCCTGCAATTGCGTTATTTGCAATTGTAATCCCTGCGAAGATCCTAACAAAAATAGAGAAAAAATAGACGTTGAACACCATTTAGCTGGTTGTGACTGCTTTGAATGTACTTGCAATCCATGCGCAGATCCAGCTGTGCAAAAAAGCAAACAATCTGATAAGCCTATCGAAGAAACTATACACCAGCAGCAACTTGGGGCATATGAAATGAAAAATTGCAATTGTTTACAATGTTGTTGTA
Source organism: Diabrotica balteata (assembly GCA_918026665.1). Classification (NCBI taxonomy): domain Eukaryota; kingdom Metazoa; phylum Arthropoda; class Insecta; order Coleoptera; family Chrysomelidae; genus Diabrotica; species Diabrotica balteata. Next base: position 90,070,120 of record OU898278.1, on the reverse strand, counting down.
AGCCACACTATGATCCCACTATCGAGCAAAGAAAAAAGAAAGTTGACACAACTGATAAAGGAGTCCCATGTTCTTGCCCGATTTGTATGTGTAAAACAAGTAAAGATATACATGGAAAGGGAGATGAAATATATGTAGTAAGTTATAATTTGTCTTGATTGGGTTTTACTGAGTTCATCATCATTATCATTATCATAATCATGCAAACTTCTCGCAAGAAACCATTACAAAAATGCAATGTTTTATCACATATTGATAACTTGATACACTTCGATAATCCTTCTAGAATAAGAACATTCTCAATTGCGAACGACCAGTCCTGGTAATTGTCCCTATCCGTTAAACGCGGTACACTTGTGAGATAGTTTACAGCCATTTTCGATACTGTTAGGCCGTCCGCACATGGGTCGACGCTCGAAGTGGTCGATTCGATTTCAATCGCGTAGGTCTCTCCCCACCGCCCAAGTTCCTTCGTTCTTGTATTGAGCTCCGTAGACGGGTCGTTTAAGGTCGATTTAAACACATCAGTTCCGTCATAGTCCCGGCGCCGAATCGGTCCCTTCTAGTCACAAAATTATTCATTATCTGACTGCTGGGAAACTGTTCGTCAACTGATGAATGTGAATGCCGGCGGCATATTTCTATTAAAGAATATGTGTTTGAATCTACATTTAGTGGTCGTCTCGAATTGCAAATCTCCTCGTCTTGTACGACTCTCGTCACTTGCGCTCGGTAGTGCATAAGAAAGTTCGAGTGAGACGCATGTTTTCAGTAATGGGTATACGATTATTGTAAAAGATACAAGATATTGTTGTCAAAGATACAGCTCATCTTGTCTTTGTTCAATGAGTTTGATCCTCATTTACAGTACACTGTTGAACTTGAGGACTCCAGCACAAATAGTATTCCCTTCTTAGACATGCGTGTCATTAGAATGGGAGATAACACCTTAACCACAAGTTGGTATAGGAAACCAATGGCCTCTAATAGGTTTCTCAACTACCATTCTTGTCATCATTTAAATATAAATTAAACCTAATTAAAGCTTTAAGCTGCAGCCTAAATAGACTAACACATCCGGTTAATCGAAGGGAATTCCTTCAATTACTTGAAAATATTCTGAGAATTCCTATCGGTCCTCCCTCATTAATAAATATCTTTACTTACAAAGCTATGGGTTGGGACTCCAACCACCCATTACTCATCTTTACCTTATTTTCCTCAAGTTACTGAAAAACTTATTAAACTGTACAAACAAAATAATGTTCCTGTTAAAATTGCAGTTAAGAATTTGTTTTCTAAAACAAAAACACCCTTGTCCCTTCTGGAACAAGTAAATGTCATCTATTGGGCTGAGTGTGACTCATGTTACATCGATCAGACAGGGAGATCACTGAGAGGGCGTGATCACCGCAGTGATATTAACTTATCTAAGCATACTTGTGCTCTTGCCCAGCATTCTGTTAACACTAAGCACAAAGTGGACTTTAATGAAGTTAGGATTCTTGGCAATGAACGCAATCTCGTTAAAAGGCAGTTTTTGGAAATGTATTTAATACTTAAATACCCTAATGCTCTAAATAAGAGAGTAATATGTTGTTTACTTTACAATTGTCCCCTAAAGTGTATGTTTTATCATATTTTCATATTAAATAATTTCAGATAAAAATAAAATAAAATAATATTATCTTTCTTTATTTAACTTAGATTCATTCAACTTACATTTTATTGATTATTTTGTCAACATTACATTTACATATATGAAATAATGGTTTTTGATCAAATAGTTTAATAAAATTTTAGAATTAAAACTTATTCATAGAATCTTTATTAATCTCAGTTCCAAATGCTATGAACCTTGGACTGTGGAAGTTGAATCACTCTTCACCTGTGGCTGACTAGCCAGCCACAACATAGACTTTATTAATATATGATATTTTGAAATGACCTCGCTTGTTTGTTCATTGTTTCTCTCAACCAATCACTGGGGGAAAATGGCGATCTTAACCACCTTTTTCTTTCATTTTTTGGTTTTTACTGATACGTTGTCAGCAAAAACCAAAACCAAGTTTATCATATTCTTTAAATGTACCGCTTTATTGCACTAGAGGTTGGTAATTCGCCTTGCTGTTCTGTCATAATTTGACCTCAAGGCCACTGTCTTTTTTCGTTGTTGGTGTATGTTTTATACCTGTTGCGTCCATTTACCTGCAGCACTTAAGAAGCTAGAGAGTGGTAACTTCATTATAATTTTAAATATTATTACATTTCAATCTTCATCGATTTAATAATGTTACCTAAAGTTAAAATTAATTTTGCCTAATAATATACTGTTGGAAGTGTATCTTATGATCTTTTTAGATTTCTGCATAATAATATTACCTTAATTATTAATAGTACCTTGAGTTTTTTACTCAAGTTTTTTTACATAATTTTTTATATACATGTACAATTACCACATGGTCTTTTCCTGTGCTAAGTTTGTTAATTTGTAAACTGAATCTAGTTTCTTATAATATCCATTGTCGTAATCTTCTTTACATATATAATCTTATTGACTGCTACATAATTTTTTGAGGTAACACACTTGTAATAACTTTTCTATGGTTTGGTTTTTTATATTGTTCTTTTTAGATGAATTGATGATGCTTTCTGATTAGAAAGCCGAACGTATTCAATAAATAGATGAGGTAGCCACCTTCTTTGTCTTTTTTCTCCACCTTTTGACCGAAAAACCCACCACTCTTTGAGTGATCCTTAATTTGTATATATATATATATATATATATATATATATATATATATATATATATATATATATATATATTCTTAGAAAGGGCTTTAGTGACTATGTGAGTAATATATACGGATATCTTGGGTTTAGTAGTCAATATTGGCCTTTAAGTAAAACTCTTTTAGGTTTGTTAAGCTTTCGAGTTTATTGTACTCTTTTTCAAAACGTACTAAAAATTAACATAAAAAATTTACATTAGAAAAATGAAGTTGTTATATCTTCAATAGTCTTACCCTTGTGAGGATTGTGTTTTAAAATTAGCAAAATTAATTAACATAATGACATTATTAAATTTGATTTTCTTTCGTTATGTCAAAACTTATTACTAAGGTTTACATGTCTCTTCTATTTTTTATATTTATTTTAGGTTAGTTTGACAGATGAAGTGTCTATGTTTATGCAAACCTCAATAATAACTGCAAACGAAACATTTCTACATATATAATATTAAAATTTGCAATGAAGGTTATGATAAATTCAGCAACACTAAATATGACATTCGCTAACACTTATTTTGAACACAAAAACATACACAGGGTAGCTTGGACCTCTCCTGATGGAAAAACAAGTCAGATTGATCACACAACTTAATAACTTTAAATTTATTTATTTTAATATGAACTCAGGTCATTGGCTAGTGATCTCAACATTGAAGGCTAGAATTTCAGACACCAGTAAAGAAAATAAAATAGATAAAAAAAAGGAATGTGCAAAAGCTGAGAGATGCGACAATTACAGAACGATGCTCTAAAAATATTACCAACAGGCTAAGAAGTCAAAATGTAAATGAAAAAGGCCATACAGATATAGACACCTAGTGGACCAGAATAAAGGAAGCCATTGAAGCAGCAGCGAAAGATGAAATGGGAACAGAAATTTGTGCCCGTAAAAATCATTGGTTTGACGATGAATGATGCTTACACGACGAACTAGAACAACTGTAGAGAATTACCAGATAAAGAAAAGAGAAGAAGGGAGGATACACAAAAAAACGAAACCATTTAAATAAGGAACTTAGTTATATAGAAAACTTCAACAGAAAGAAAGAATTCAGAGCATTCTATAAAAAGTTAATATCAACAGAAAATAACTTAAGGCAACCACAAGACAATGCAGAAGTCAAAATGGCGACCTATTAACAAGAAGGAAAGATGTATTAAATAGATGGGTGAAATACTTTAACCAGGCACTTAATATAGAGGAGGAAGAAGAAAACGTGGAGGACGAAAGAGATAAGGTAAGGGGAACAGACGAGAGAAAAGAGGAACCACCAAAGATTCTTCAAGTTAAAGATGAAGTTAAAGAATTAGCCAGAAACAAATCATCCGAAATAGATAATCTCTCAGCTGAACTATATAAAGAAGGTGACCACGATACTATAATGGCATTACAACAGCTTATAAAAGAATTATGGGCACAGAAATTCCTCCCCAATGATTGAAATATTGGAATACTTTACACCATTCACAAAAAAATGAGATATCTTTAAATGCTCTAACCATAGAGGAATTAAGCTTCTGAATACAGCGTATATTTTCCACAGTACTATGTCACCATATGACACCTTTGTGGCGGTTATATTTGCCTGCCACACTGGGTATTACTTATAGGGGGTTGTAACTGGGGACAGAAATTACTGGGCTAAAGATGAAGTAAGCACACAAACCGAAACGTCTTAGAACGGCTACACTTGGTTTGGTTGGAGAACTGAGTTGTAAGTAAGTTAATAACAGAGGGACTGGAAAAGGGTAACTACAAAAAGAAAAATCAAAAAGTATACAACACAGGTAGGTTCCTAAACTATTTAAATTGGACGCTGTTTACAAGAATCTTCCTGCTGTTTGGAAAGAAGGGCTTTTCTTTCCTAAAAAATATAAAAGGGTAAAAAACTTTTCAAAGGAAATAATACTACACTTGGTTTGGAGGGAAACATTACATATTTATTATTACTTCACCATATACAGTTAATACAACTAAAATTAACAGAATTTAAATATTACTTACAATGGTGCTATCGGTTTACAACAAACTCTAGACGTTGGGGACACTATAGGAATTTAAATTATTATTAAATTGAAAATATCTACATTTTTCAATGGAGCTTACATTGAGGTTGATCTTCAAATAAAAACAAAACAATTCAAAATTTATGGTTATGTACCAAATTTCTGAAAAAGATAATACTGTCATATGTCGAAATTAACTATTAAAACTTTTAACTTTTTGAAATATTAATTAAATTCTTAAAATTATTTGCATTTAAAAGAAAAATTAAATCAGAATTAGCCAATCCATTAAACTTATAATTTTATTTATTACAATTTTTCAATTTGTCACAAAAGCAAAATTTTTTATTTTAATGAAAAATTAACAAAAAAATTTAACAAAAAGTGCCTTGTATCACTGATATATTTCCTTTAAGAAAGTTTTTGGGATCTAAATTGGACGAAATCACTGCAAAAACACATACAACTGTGTCCCATAAGCTGCAAATTTGTTTTTAAGAAGTTGAAACTGATTCGGACTTCGGGTTAACAAACTGCAATCTTCAAAGCTTGGATTTTCAAACACTCCTTGAAACCATGTGGACCTCTCAAATCGTTGTAACGCTGCTTACAAATATCCTACATAGGACACAACATATACAACAAATCGGTGATTAAATCAACAAAACATTTACATTTGATTACACTCACCTCTCCACAAAAAAAATTACCGGCTTTTTCAGACTACCATGCCGTTGTTTATCTCCTTCAAGATTCGCTTAAACCAACTTTTACTTAAACTACAAACTGACACTATATTACACACTTTCCATAACAAAAACGAACAACGAAAACCCATTACGAATTTAGAAAAGAAAATCCGGACTCACAATGACCTGAATCGTATCGTGGTCTATTACAGAGTGATATAATTATTTTCCCCGCGTCACGTTCTCACCAATCTAAGTGGATATTTGTTTGAAGCTCAATACTAGGAGGCATCTCGATCTAAGAATGCAATTAAAAATTAATATACATAGACCAGAAATGTTTATATTATCAATTCCGGCGATGCAAACGGATTGAAAATATTTCGGTGTTTTGATATATACGAAGGGAAATCGAAATAAATCGAAATGCTACACCCTTAGCAGAACGGATAGTAGAAAAATACCAGGCTGGTTTCAGGAGTGGTAAATCAACAATTCTTAAGGAGGCTAGGACACACGCAGGGTTGTAAAGCCAGAATGATGATGGTGATGGAATTAACAAAAAATACTATCTAGGATGCTAAGGGTCCTATAACATTTTTTATGTGGTATTAGTATTACATCATTCTGTGTACATAAGTTTTTTTAGACTTTTTCCATAGGTTGTTAGTATACGTCTTATAAACAAATTAAATTTTACAAAAACTATTTGACCGAACTGGCCTATCTTTTGCACACAATTCAAACATGATAAGACCCTCAAGTTCAGGTACATTTAAACAAATTTTAAGAAATAATCAAAAAGTTAATAACAATATTAAAAAACAGCAATTTTGTTGTTCATTTTGCAATAACTTTCTTTTTTATTATCCTATTTTAATTTAGCAGATCTCATTTTATGTATGTCTTTTTTTTTTGAAAAAGTTTTCTGTTAACGTCATATCTCTAAATAGACAATTTTTTTAGTTATGACCAAAATAATGAGTTTGACGTTTTGATTGTTTATTTAAAAATATTTCCACTAAAAAATTGATAAAGTCGTAAATAAAAGTATTTTTGTAATATCTCGAACTTCTAAAACACAACTTCTATAATTTATATTATTTATGTATTTACAATATTTATTTCGGACTGATTCGACTCGTAATTCAAAACTAAAACTAACTGTTTTCAACTAAAATCCTAATATATATCAATTAACAGTAAATTTTAAGTATTTTTTGGCGAATTTTCTGATTTCACGTCTCCAAAATTCGTTATTTATACTAAGTAGGTTCTGCACTTAATGTCAATTCCATTTTTTTCTATATATTTATATATTTTAACTTTTTAACTTTTCTAGTCACTTACAAGCCATGGAAATTTTATTTGTTTAACCATTTAAACTTTTTTTAATATAAACTCGTTTTGGCTTGCAGGATGAAAATAAGGTAGAAAGTAAATATAAAAGTACCCCTAGCCAAAAATGTACCTGTGAAAAATGTAGGTGTGGCGGCAGTACCGAAAAAACTTTGGAAGTCAGAAAACCCGTTCAAATAACCAGATCTACTCATGATCGTGATTGTATTTGTAAAGAATGTCTTTGTGAAGAGTTACAAAAGACTTCTACAATAGAGTTTATAAAGTGCCATTGCAGTACTTGCAACTGTGTAGACTGCCTTTTTAGCAAACCAGAACAACAAATAAAGATTCAAGATAGACCAACTACAAAAACCCCACCTCATTGCACTTGTAAAGTGTGCGAATCAAGAAAAACATCAAGAGATAATATGGCTAATGACTGTATTTGTAAGAAATGTAAATTTAGTGACAGTACCTCTGCATTAAGTGATAAAGAAACAAATTCACTTTGCAGCTGCAGTGCTTGTTCATGCTTAACGTGTCACACAAAAAAGGTTGAACAAACGGATAATATGAAATGTTATTGTGAACAATGTACGTGCAAGAATTGTAAATTTATTAAATATCAAACTCCAGAATATCAAACTCGGGAATATCAAATTCGAGAAGAAGAATTAGGTGACAACAAAAAGATTTGTACTTGCAGCCCTTGTAGTTGCACTGACTGTATTTTAAATAACAAAATAGAAGGAAAACCTATAAAGAAAAATAATCCCAATAATCCGTCTCCTACCTTACAAGCTAAATGCACTTGCCTTGAGATTCCAATGTCACAACCTACACATATTGAGCAACAATCAGAATATGTACCAAAAAATTCTAAAATGAAACAGTATCATTCATATGCTGCTTATCAAGCTTTTGTTGACCCAATTGTTGTTCACGAAAAATTAGAGAACCCTACACGTTTACCAGAACCCAAAAAACTAAAAGCTACAAATGGTCAGAAAATTGAGGTAGAAAACTTATACAACCATTTGCCAATGTTCCTTCCACAATCAACAGTACCAGTTCGGATACAAACCAAAAGAAAAAAGAACTATAGATCATCAAAAAGTGGAAAAACGCGAGGCGTTACTAGGAGTGCAGAAATAAATAAGTTTAAGCAGTTTGGTTTGTCTAGATCCAAACCAATACCGTATTCTGAAGAAGTGTTTCCATTTTCTCAAAGCGATGTAACTAATAACCGTACTGTCTTTCACAAATTAGATCCAAATCTACCAGAAAAACCTTACGTCCTTACAGAGAACAACAATTCTTTCTTGAAAGACAAATGTAAATATGAGGAACAAATCAAAATCCTCAAAAAAACTTTGAACAAAATTAAAGGATTTAAGGAGAAATATGCTCATAATTCACATGAACAGTCTGTTCTTAAAAAGTCATACGAATATGAAGAATCTATATCAGAACTTAGTACGGCTTTCAAGAATTTAAAGAAACACTGTAAAGCTGATGACAAAACAATTAAAGAAATAACGGACGAACTAAAACGTTATACTAGCAGCACAACGTTTTTCAATATCTCCACCAGTATTCAACAAGAGAGTGAATGTGATCATGATATTACGGAACAGAGCGACGATATTCAACAATTTACATGTTACAATCCTCCAAGAATATCCGTACCAAACATTCCAGTATTACAACAGGAAACTGTTAAAATTAGACCTTTAACGGCTATACCTGGTCAACGCAGACGAGGCAATACTTGCAATTGTCCTGTGTGTACTAGTCCCCATCCTGATATTTTCTATAATACTGGGGACAACAATATAAGTCCACGACAAAGCAAATTAATTCGAACAATAAATTATGATATCTACAATAAACCTAATACATTATCTCCTAATCTTACGCTGACATGTAAAGGAAATAAAAAAGAATCAGATTTGCCGCCGTACTATATACTACAACCTTACTGCCGAACAACTAATGCAGAAAATATTCCTATTGATTGTGTAAACCACCATGCATCGGAAACGATAAATGCTTCTGACTTTGGTCAATCAGTTGCTGGTTTAAATGAAGCAATTAATACCTGGAAAAAGACGTATACAACAAACAATACAAATGATATTAAAGTTACAAAGAACGTTGAAACACAAAGTGTTGACAGACCGAAATTAAAGGGCGTCGCTTGCAAATGTGGAAAATTCCACAGAGACAACAAATTTGTAAACCTAACTGGATTCAAAGTGATTAACGTCAAAAGAATAACTGTGGATAGTATTGTAGTAGAATGGAAATGTCCAAAAAGTAAAGCTATCACCGGATATGACATTGAAATTAACGGGAAGCGGAAGTCTAAGATCTTAAGTGGCTGGAGAACGTGTGCTATGATCCACTCACTTGATCTTTCATCTGTATTATATATTTCAATTTATGCAATTACACCATGCGGACGATGTGAACCACCAGCAAAAGCTATTTACGAAATAAAACAAAAATCAAAGTGACCAATATTTAATTTTTTGTTTCGTGTGTTTTGTAGATATCATTTTTAAAATTTTTTTTAATACAGTCCTAATTTGATATATTCTGTTCATTTTTTTTTAAGAACAATAAAGTTGACTTGTATAGTAGTTCTTCTTCTTCTTCAGATGCAAATCCAATAATGGATGTTAGCGATCACATTTTCCATTAATTCTCTATTTCTTGCAATATGTATCAGAGATTGTATGTCGTTAATCCTGTCCATGGTCTTATTTTCGGAGCCAGGACATCTTCTTGCGTCCCATTCCTCTCTTGCCTTCATTTTACCCTCGATTATAAGTTGGAGGAACTGGTATTTTTCATTTCGCATGATGTGACTTAGATACGCCGTTTTCCTTTTCTTGATGGTTGGAAAAGGTAGAACTCTGTTGAGGACAATTTTGGGGTCAGTTTGGGGTCAATAGGTAAAGAATCGATAATTTGGATACAGAGAGAGTAGAGTCTTCAAAACTTTCTATATAGTTTCTTTAGTACGAAAGTACAGAAACCCTCGTTTGTTAAATATTGGCTCTTGAAGTCCGTCTGCTGTAATCATTAAGTTCGACTGAAACCTTAGCAAGAACATATTCCAGGCAAAGAATACGTCGATCAAATAGAGTTAAGGATGAACACATTCACAAACTTGTGTGCGTTCGGAGAAGTTTGACATCGAACTTTGTCCGTTAGCCTCAGAACCTGCACAATTAACCACCCACCTCCATTATGCGTCACTCTATTTGTTTCCATCTTAGGCAAGGAAAGAGAGGGGACGCGTAACCGTATGGAATTGACTGAAGCCAAACTCACCCTAAACCGGCACCAGAAAGGTTGTCAGGTCATATTTTAGTTCTTCAGAAGATTGAAAATAATAGATATATCAATAAACAGATTTTTTCAAAATTGAACACCAACATAATGATCACTTTTTAAACACGATGAAACAATAAATGAAAGTTGAAATCAGTAGATCTACTGAAAAATCAGTAGACCTGGTAACCCTGCGAGAGGTAGTAATGGACAACGTACAGTCACAAAACATGGCGATCTTACCTGTCCTCTCTTTATTCCTTGTCTAAGTTGTAGCCCATAATGGGCTCTAGTTTATCTCCATTCTTAGCCGATATATTTATGGAAGATTTTGAAACAAATATCATTTCTAAACAAAATTTCAAACCCACAGTAAGGTGGAGATATGTAGATGATGTATTCCCAATATAGCCTCATAGATCAGTGTTGTTGGACACATTCCTAAATAATATAAACGATACAGAAAAGACAATAACATTTACCATAGAAAATAAATATAAAAACACTATCGTTCCCGGATATTTTAATCTCAAATAAAAATGCTGGATACGAGACTGGATTTGATTACAGATCAAATTACATTATTATTAAAAAATGAATCAATCAGTTTATATGTGCTTTATTGATTTTGAGAAGGCCTTTGATCGAGTAGAATAACTGAAACATCAGAAAAGAAAAGAAGTATGTAATTTTGAAAAACAAAATGATAAGAAAAGATCTAATGAACAACGGGATTTTGTTTCAATTACTTTCGATCTACAGGCCGTACTACAGATTCCAAATGGATTGACTGGACAACTATATTATTCTCGAAACTTATGTATCTGTAATGTGTGTATATGAGGCCGCATTACCAAATGCAGCTTACTTTTTTACCTGGTCAAAAATTAACGGTAGACGAGGAAGTAAACAAGAAAAAAGCACGCCAAGTTATCAACTAATACAGGCAATCTTGAAAAACTTAAGCGATTTTGTGATGAACTTTTGCCAATTAGCATAGCAAAAAAGAGAGATTTGCTACAGCTATGTGATAAGGGAGTGAAACCGGAGGAATATCACGGTTGGTGTCGTAATTTGAAAACGGGAAATGATGTAACAGACATCTTGTCAGAGCCTGCTTTCAGTGACAAATCGGACGAGGAAGCCTCATAATAATAATATTGTTATTATTATAATAATTTTATTTTTACATTCCCTATTTTGCCTTATGGTGATAGCATTTCCAACTTAAATTTAGGATTAGTCAGATAAGTGTCTCAACTTCTTCAAACTAATGATAGAATATAATTTCAGATATATGCATCTTTCACTAGAATACCTAATAACAAAAGTAAGCTGACTGCTTAATTCACAATAAAAAACTAAACTTTAAAAACGTTTTTTCTCGATTTTGGTATTCCGACATTTACCTGGTATTCGCAGTATACGATATACTATATAGATATGTCATCTAGAAATTCTTTTCGCAATATATCAAACTAATAATTTTTATTCAAGCAACGCCAAAAATAAAGAGACTAAAATATATGCATCATCATGATTCTAACTTTACAACCCTGCGTGGGTCATAGCTTCCTCAAGAGCTTCTCTCCAGTCGTTCCTATCCATCGCCTTCCTCCGCCAAGCACGTGTTCCCATATTTCTTATATCTTCATCGATGTTGTAAAGAAACTTTGTTCTGGATCTTCCTCTTCTTCTCTGACCATTAGGCCTATCAAGGAGCATTTTTCTAGCTGGGTCATTTTGTTCCATCCGTATTACATGCCCTATCCACCTCAATTTCCACCTCATTTAACCAAATACACCTATAGTTGAGCCGCTGAAAAGATGGAATGATCACGTGAATGGCACGCACTCTTAAATATTCCTCTCTTTATGTTATCACTTTTCCCACGTTTACACCGCTTAACAAAAACGAACTAATACTCTCACTATAATATATTTATACGGTTTTTTTACAGGTTATTGATTTACGTTAAATTTAAACATTTTATTGGGTTTTGCGTGTATAAATATGTCAAAAGTAAACTTTAAATAAAATTAAGAGATAAATTCGTTTTATAAATTTGATGGAATGCGATTCGTTTGAATAGAATAGAATATCTTTATTCACAAGAATACAAAAAATACAAATACATATTAATATACGTACGCGTGAACTCGACAAACAATTTTTAACACTGCCAACAAAATTCACCAGCGAAAGTGAAATACAAATTAATAATGACCATAGATGAATAATATAATGACGGTGTAAACAGTTTCTCAGAAGATATAGTTTTGACCGACTGTCGATGCTTGCATTCAGCGATCATGCGACCTTGGATTCCATGTTTTAAGCGGCCAGGGTATAGTAGGTGCAATTATTTTTACTTTACTACTTTTGAAGAAAGTAGATGGAAGAGAAAAATCTTAGATCTAAAATTTGGAACAAAAATATAATATATTAAGCAATAAAACAACATTTTTGGTATTAAGGATATCATTCTTCGAGTTTCAGATTTATTGTAGTATAAAATTTAAAAAAATGTCACTTTTGTTTCAACTAAAAATGGTGTAGTAATGTCTCATATGTGATATTAGCAACAATCTTATCTTATCCATTTTTACCCTTTTTGTTTTCTGAGCATTGTCTATTTTTCTATCATTTTTATCTACTAAGTTCTTAACTGAACTCAGTATCTTAACTGAATGAGTTTTTTGTTCGGAAAAATTATTATCTGGAAATATTTTCTTTTTTACTTTGCAAGATCTGCAAGAAGAGTAGATTCTAGCCAATCTACTAAGGGATATTCACAGAGAGAGTTATTTCTTCCCTACTGTCGTCACTCCTGGTGGATGACTTAGTTTCGCTCCTCGACACAGAGTGGGTAGAAGTGCAGGTCTTTGCGGATGATACAGTGATTATAAGAGGAATATATGGTACTGTGGTATCCAGCACACTCCAAATAACATTAAATGTCCTTAATAGATGGTGCGACAGTCTGTCTATCTGACTCTCTGTCAATCCTAGTAAAATAATAGTAGTCAGTTTCAAAAGGAGTCGAAACCTAGATAACATCTGGATGCTCGCTCTGTATGTAGAAAATGTCAGAGAGGTGAATAAGGTCAAATATCTAGGATTAATTCTAGATAAGCGGATTACACGCTCATTTGGTAAAAATAACCAGCAAAGTACAGCTTTTCCTTTGGTCATTTCGAAGGGTATGTGAGAAAACATGGGTTTTAAAACTCAAACAGATAAACTTGCTATATAGGACTGTAGTCAGGCTTATGATTACATATGGCGCACTAATAGAGTGGTCTAAAAACTAATAAGAACCACCAAAGAGAAGCTTAATAAGCTTCAACGACAAGCATGCTTAATCATAACAAGAGCGATGTCGACTACCTCAACCGCCTCCATGGAGGTCATGCTTGAACTCCCTCCATTATATAATATGAATGGAGAACCAGGCTAAGATCAGGGCATACAGAAGGCAAATAAGATCCAGGCAGCAGGACACAAGGTTACCGGAATCAAATCTGAAGAGATAATTAAAAATCAACCAGAGATGGAAACAGATGCAATGCAACCTAAATATAATTTCGAAAAGTCGTTTATTGTCCTCTTTCCAGGAAGGGACGAATAGGAGTCGTATAAAACGAATCTTATAATGGCAAATTAGTCCTGGTATTCAGACTGTTCTGAAACCAATGAAGGAGTTGGAGCTGGTCTCTATATACGGAGGAAAACCAAGACTAAGCCTTGGTGAAAGCATAAGTATATATGCTATAGAAATGTTCCTACAGGAACTAATCACAAGATACTGCAAGAACAAGTTATAAAAAGTATTTCTGGTAGCCAGGCGGAATCATTTTAAAGACGCTGGAATCAAATCGTATTAACTCTAAGTTAGTTTGGAACTGTCATCCGAATCTGATTCGGATCGGAAAAAGTAATAAGTAACTTTCAGGCTTTTATACATGAGCCTTCGAAAAAGAGATCCAAAGATCTATTAGATATGAATAGAAGTGATCTACGCATTATGGTAGGTCCCCATAACAGGATACTGTTTCCTCAAAGGGCACATGAACAAAATTGGACTGGCAAAAAGTGCGGATTACAGATTCTGTCAGACTAATGATGAGATGTCGGAACACGTTATGTGCAACTGTCCAGGGCTGAATAGGATACGCCTTAATACATTTGATTATTACCTACTCAGCCCTACGACTTTGTAGAAGTGTCACTTAAGGTCATAATAGACTATTAAAACGGGTATATTGAAGGGACAACTTTAACCTAGGGATGAGCCACAATAGACCTCTGAGGTCAAGTGGAAAGGTGGTAAAGCGCCCACTTATATTAAACCTATCCTAAGCTTTTGCAAGATAGCAACGGCGTTATGTCCTTTGGAAATAAATAGGCATCAGAAAAGATTTTGTGTTGATTAGGATTACGTGGCGATGTATCTTAGTCACGTTGCCAATTCTCCTTATTCTCGATTGGAGATGATCGTTCCTGACGTCTGTGAGTAGCAAAATCGTATTCACGAAAAATCTATTGGTTGCAAGGATAAAGCCATTAGTAGATACTACAGGGTAGATTTTAGATAAGCTGTACTTAATAATTCGTCTATCTGGTAAACAGAAACACCTTGTTAAAACTTGACGACGTTAAAACTCTAATCGAAGATAACATGATTAGGAAGTAATTTGTTATGGAATATCTGTTTTTGATATATTATTTAATTCATGTAAATTTATATAAATGTGTAACTAAAACTATATATTATTTTATTATTTTTAATAATGCATTTTCTTTCCTCAAATAAAAAATGTGGGGATGGATATCCTCTCATAAACATCATTCTTCTTTCTCTTTTAATTTAATAGATTTATATCAAGGACACTAAACACAGATAGGGTTGATTTTGTCCTAATATGCTCTAATGTAAGAAATGAGTTGTGTAGAGTGTGACGTAGGCGTGGGGATTCGTGGTTGACATTTCTTATTGTTTTATATAGAATAGTTGTGTCTGCTGCCAATTTTTTCGTCGTACTAGCGATTTATAAGTCTTATGAGACTATTTGATTATTGTTTCTATATCAATTTACTTGTATAAATAAAATGGGTGGTAATAGATGTGCCATATATGGTTGTGACAATAATTTTAGTGCGAAAACCAAGAATATGCCTGTTATTTTGCAGTTTTCCAAAAGGAAAGGATTTAGTGTCGAAAACTATAAGGGCTGAATGGGTTAACCGATGCAGAAGAGCTGATAATTTTAATCCTGATTCTAGTAGAATATGCTCTGTTCATTTTACAAACAATGACTATGAAAGAGATCTTCAAAATGAATTATAGGGTAAAATAAAAAAGCAATAAAATGCCTATAAAAATTTTTTAACGTAACTTATTTTAGGTTTACCTACTAAACGCCTTTTAAAGAAAACTGCAGTTCCAACACTCTGTTTATATAAACATACCTTTGATACACCTTCTGTCTCTACTCCTGAAGGTAGATTAGATGTTAGAAACAGAAAAAAAAACTCGTAGCAGAAATTACAAAGGTTGATTCAAATATTTTGAATATTGCATCTAATCAACATGAACATACTATTACTGAATCTGAAATAATTTTTGAACAAGCTGGTGACAATATAGATTTAAAGCCTGAAGTAGATTTTGAAGCAAAATACAACGAATTATTAAACAAGTATGAAAAATTAATGATCATTCCAATTTGAAGAAAAGGAGTCAAATGAAAATAAAAAGTTTAACAAGTCAGTTGAAGTATTCTAAAGCAAAAAATATGAATGTTCAAAAAAAATCTGAAATTTTTGCTGAAATTTTGTTAAATAAAGTATTAACCACAAACCAAATTGCACTTCTTTGTTAGTGTGGATCAATATATTAGTTCAAAAGTTTTCCAAAAAGCCAATTTTAAAATTTCTCAAGAAAAAATAGAAGAACCTGATGAATCTAACCATAGTAGTTCGTTCTCTTCCCAAGAATCATCTTCTAATCAGTCTGCCACCTCATATTGTGTTGTCAGTGATTTGCAGGAAACTACAGAAGATGCCTTAAAATACATCGCTGGATATTTAGCAAAAAAATTTAAAGATAGTTTACCTGATTTAGGTAATTTCACATACAAAGTTAGTGAACATAATTATAGTTTACCATCATGGGTGCACCAACTCTCTTATGGAGGTCTTATCAAGCGTACAGATGAGTGGTTCATAAAAATAAAATTATGGAATAAATATTATGAAAAATATATTGATACCCATAGGAAAAATAATGGAGTTGTGGGAAACATTTCAAAAACGATTTTAAAAAAAGAAAAAGTGTTGCCATATAATATATGCGCTTACTAAAAACCTTTGTAAACTTAGAACAATAATTTGAATAAATTATAGAAATTTAAAATTCAAGGAAGCTGAAAATTTGAAGCAAAAAAACTTATCCGTGTCTTAGGTACTGTTAAAAATCTGATTATCTGCCATCTATTTACAAAAACAAAACGTAAATTTTTTGTTTTAAACTTTTTAATCTCAAATTAAGCTCATCTTCCATAAAAGTTAATAGTAACAATAAGGTCGATAATTGCTTGTCCTCCCCACACCTACGTCAGAGCCGCGTATTGCAGTGACAGACAAATTTGGGCGAAGGAACTATCCTATGTAGTCAACCGTTCTTGGATTTATGTATCTGTCAACTATGACACTGACGGATCTGTCATTGCGATTGTTGTGTCAACTTAAAAATCAAAACGAAAAGTAGATAGACATCAAAGGGTAGCCAGTTCAAATAAATACATAGTGTATACTTCATATATAGAAATTGGGAATGATATTCAAAATTACTGTAATATGTTCCTTACTAAACTTGGTATATTCAGTATCGCGTCATCCAATACTAATAATTGTTTCCTATGATGCGTTCAGATACAACTTTTTTGAAACAAAATTGGTTCCTAATATGGACAGATTGAAAAAAGTTGGAACTTATGCTGATTATTTAATAAACGTGTTTCCAACGAAAACATTCCCCAATCATCACTCTATAGCCACAGGATTATATACAGAAACTCATGGAATTATAGGTAATAGTTACTTTGATACAACATCCAGAACGATTAAAAGAATAGGGAGCGACATGTTCAATTATAATAAAGATATTATACCAATATGGGTAAGTGTTTTTACAGTATGTTTACAAGATTTTTCAATAATTTCACCATATCCCCAATAATTATTTGTTAATTATTTTTTGCATATTATCTACATATAATGTGTAAGATCGTTTTGGAACTTTTTTTATCCTGTAAAACCGTTATATTATACCTAGCATTTAATTTAACTATTCTTTGTTCTGTTTCTATTTCTATTAAGACTGAAGTTTTTTCTTCTATATAATCCAATCAAAATTCACCCTAAACATAAATTCTTTTGTATAATGTGATGTTTTCTTCATTTTTGTCAGCCAAACACAATTTTCCCCAGTATACCATTTTGCTACGAATATGTTATCTTTGTTTTTTGTTCTATCTGGAAACTCCATTATGTTTTTCTTGATACTTTGTACTACTGTATCAAGTCAAACAAATTGTATGTTAATTTTAATGTTTTTATTGTTGTAATCAATATGACTTTTTTATGACTGCTTTATTATCGACTATAAGAACCTATCTACCCACTAAATATATTTTGAAGAAATTGTTGCTTAATAATGCAGAATTATATGTTATGTTTAAAGAATTAACACATTGACAGGCAACAGTGTCTCTAGACATCAGAATCATATGTGTGAGTGACATTACTAAAAGTTTCTGATATGGCCCATGCCACTAATAAGTTGAATAAAAAGAACAGAAAAGTTTCAGGCACCTTTGATATCAGAAACCAACCCTTATTTAAATGTGAAAGGATTAACAGTATATAATAAACTAATACTTTGACCATGGAGTGGATATTTTCATTAAAAAGTTATGTTGAAGATATTTTTGCAAATTATCTAAATACGAAAAGGTCCTAGAAGAATACCAAACTGTAGCCTAGCTAAGAATAACATGATAATTCCAATGTATAAAATGTACAAAATCAAAAAATTACTTATCTTTATTCTCAAAAGATTAGTGCAAGCTATCTAATTCTAAATACTGAATAAATGGAGACAGCTAATTCAAAATGAATGGAGATGAACAATGAGAAGTAGCACTTCTTATTAAGATAATTAGAAAAAAAAAGGGAAGGAGCATGATGAACCAGATAAAACAGCAAAGATGCCAAATTTAATTAAAAAAAAATGATACACAATGT
Source organism: Diabrotica balteata (assembly GCA_918026665.1). Lineage (NCBI taxonomy): Eukaryota > Metazoa > Arthropoda > Insecta > Coleoptera > Chrysomelidae > Diabrotica > Diabrotica balteata. The sequence goes on along the minus strand of OU898278.1, from coordinate 90,051,638 downwards.
TAAGTCATCTAAACCAATTTCAAGCTAGTAAAAATGATGATTCAGCAGTTACTTGATGGAAATTCATTTTATATAATCATAAAACACTGAAAACTTTGTTTTTACAACTTATCACTACAGCTGTTTTGGCAGATGTGCCTTTCTCAAGTTTTGAGAAAATTTGTGTTTTGTTGTTCAATAAGTAAATATCTAGAATACATAACTAAATAACGGTAATAGTCTATAGTTTACAGTCAAAGCAGAATTAATGTTAAAACTTAAGATGGTTAGTAGTAGCATATACCATTTAAATTAAAAACAATAGCAGATAAATACACTATTATTATCTTAATGGAAGATATAATAATATCACAGAAGCCCATAATTGCAAATTAACTGCTTATTTATCATCATCATCATCATCACTGGGTTGACAACCCTTTTTGGATTCCAGAATTCTTCTGGATTCCGATTTGTTTTGTGCTTTTTTCTCAAATTTTTTATTTTTGAGATTGTTATATAATTTTCTAGTATTTGTTCTATGTATCTCAGCTTCAGTCTTCTTCTTATTCTATTTCCTAAGGTCAGTTGTTTGCTTAATACATTTATTAGCAATGAATATTCACCTTTTCACTTCCTCTGCAATGTTGTTGTCAGAGGTAACTAGGGATCCTAAGTATTTAAAGTTTTTGTACCTCTGAAATATTATATGCTCCTATTATTAAATTTTGTAGCTGCCATATTTCTGTATTTTTACTTGCCTGAATATATTTTGTTTCTATTGCCTGATCCTGACCTTCTAGTGTAGTTGCCGTTTTGATTGAACTACTGAATGGCACTTTGAACAGTACAAAGTCTTACACTTAGCACTTGGGCAGCATAATATTGGCTACAGCCATCTTTCACTAAAGCCACGGCTCTTGCAGCATTTGTTGGTGTTAATGTCATTTTAATATAATTAAAAATTCTGAATTCAAAACGTTTAATACCAAATTGACCTGTTTGTTAAAATAACTATGATAACAAATTATTTTCTCACTGCTTATTTTCTCTAAAATTAGTTTCTCTGAATTTATATATGCCATATAATAAGTCCAAGTTTTAAAAATAGCAATAAATTGGAAATGTCATGATCGATTTTTTGCACCTGGTGTATATCCAAATGAATGATAGGCAGTCTCTTGTTTCCGTTAATTTGTTTTGTATCCAGATCTTACTTTCTACTATCCAGTGTATATTTTCAAATGTTCTTTTGAAAACTATAGAGATAATGTGTGTCGATGTTATATTAACACAGTTTTTTTGAGGATCTCTAGTAGAACAAATATCTGTTGAACTTCTGTGTGTAGATGCCACATTGGTATTTGCCAAGTATTTTTTCAGTGTGTGGTTAAGCCTCTCATAAATGATATTGGACATTATTGGGCATGCTGCGTTCAACAGTATGATTCCACAGTAGTTTCTACATTCTAACTGGTTTCCTAATAATACTGCTAATCTGCTCTGCTGGTAAATGCTGATTCAACCATATCTTCGTTATCAGCTCATCAGCTATCAGACATGTTGTTAAATACAGTAATTGCTTAAAGTAATAGCTCTTCCAATAAAACAAAAATTTATCCTCCCATTACCATTACCTAACTCCTGCCCGGTGCTCAATCTTGAAATCATATTCTTGGAGTTGTTTGATCCATCTGGCTATTTGACCCTCTGGATTCTTAAACTGCATCAACCACTTAAGGGCGGCATGGCCGGTTCGGATTAAAAACTTTCTTCCATAGAGGTATTGATAGAAGTGCTCTACTGATTTCACTACTGCTAGAAGTTTTCTTCTCGTGACGCAATAATTCCGATCAGGTTTTGAAAGAACTTTACTAAAATATCCAAGAACTCTTTCTGTCCTCCTTGAATCTGAGACAGCACTCCTCCAATTCCCACATTACTTGCATCTGTATCTAAGATGAACTCTCCTTCTGGCAGTGGGACACCCTAAAATTGGTGCTGTTATTAAATGCTTTTTCAAGGTCTCAAAGGCATTTTGGCAGTCTGTATCCCAGCGGTAATCTCTTGCTTCCTCTGTGAGTCGCGTTAATGGCTTAGCGATATCTGCAAACTTCTTAATAAACCTCCGGTAGTAAGTACATAATCCAAGAAAACTTCTCACTTGATGTTTGTCAGTTGGTTCTGCCCATTCCTTAATGGAATTGATTTTTCCCTTATCCACGGCCACTCCTTCTTTACTGACTATATGACCCAGATAATTGACTTTACCTTGAAATAGCTTTGCACTTCTTGGGGTTTAACATCAATTGGGCAGCTTTAAGTCGAATAAAAACGTTTTCTAAATTCTTTAGATGGTCTTCAAATGTCTCTCCCAAGACGATTATGTCATCTAGATAAACCAGGCATGTTTTCCAAGATAACCCTCTCAACACATTTTCCATAAGCCTCTCAAATGTCGCAGGAGCTTACAGAGTCCAAATGGCATAACATTGAATTGCCACAATACAGATCCTGTGGTGAAGGCTGTTTTCTCTTTATCTACTGGGTCCATTTCTACCTGCCAGTATCCAGACTTCAAATCCAAAGTAGAAAACAATGTGTCCAACGTGTGGTCGATCCGAGGTAGAGGATAACTATCTTTCTTGGCAACGTTGTTCAGCAAACGGTCATCCACACAGAACCTCGTCGTTCCGTCGTTCTTCTTAACCAGGACCACCGGAGAGACCCATGGGCTCGTAGAAGGTTCTATCACAACGTCTTTCTTCATTTCCTGAACAATCGTTTCAGCTTCCTCTCTTTTCGCCTGTGGTAATCGTCGAGCTGTTTGACGAATTGGCTTAGCATTACCAATATCAATTTTATGCTTAACAACGGTAGTTCTTCCCGTCTTTCCTCCTTTCGGTACGAAAATATCACGATACTGCCGAAAAAATTTCCTTAATTTCCTTTTCTCAATCTGATTTAGAGACCGTCCAGCAACTGCAACCATTTGGTCGAATTTGTCGTTGGAATTATCAGATGTTGTCGTCTGACGGATTATGGATGTCACAGGTACACAAGTTTCTACTTTCGTCTCTTTCTTTGTGTTGTCATCATGTGGATGAAGAAATACCTCCTCGTTACCAACTTTGATTACCTTATTCTTGAAATCCAATTGGAATCCATGCGTATTCATTACGCCCATTCCTAATATAACATCCTCTTCGATGTCAGCAACTATAACAGCATGGACGAACTTTTCTGCTCCAATTCCTAATTGTACCTGGATTTCTCCATGAATGGAGAAATTTCCATTTTCACCTGTAGCGGTCCGAAGTGGCAACCTCGTTGGTAACAGTTTCTTACGGCTGTTTATAACTGTCGGGCGTATAATGGTTCTGGTCGCTCCGGTATCCACCAACAACATATGTCTTTTACCATTTTTTTCTCCTTCTACATATACACTATCTTCACGATATTTCAAAGAAGCTATTAGTAGGAGAGGGTCTTTGGAAAAGTTCCGGTTCGAAGCTGCCCCCCTAAGGCCGACCCGTTCTAGTTTTCCTGATGGTGAGTTTCTTGATTTGCGTCGTACCTAGGGTGCTTACAGGAACTTCGTACGTTTCCTATTTCGCCACAATTCCAGCATCTTACGGTCATCGTTTTCTTGTATGTTATACTTTTCATCATATTAACGAGCTGGTCAAGTTTATCTTCATCTCCTTCCTCCTTTACAGTCAATAACTTTACTGTACCCACCAGAGGCCTACGTAGCTGACTCGTATTTGAGGGCGGCGGATAAGACATCAACCAGCGTCTTGTGACGGGCTAATCGCAGTGTTCTCTGCATTTCATGATCACAAAGACTATCAATAAACGTTTGAACATCCAACTTTTCCATCATGTCTTCGAGAGCTGTTGCTCTCGATCTAATCTTGCAATATCTACCTCATATTATTGGAGAGCCTCATCTTTCTTTTGTCTTCGATTTTTAAGCTGCGACTGATATACATGCTCCAACTGTTCGTGGCATTCGCATATTTACCTTCTTGAGTTGTTCGAAATCATCCGTCTCCTCTACGGCTATGGTCTGAAGCACATCTAAGGCATCTCCTCGAAGAGCGATAGTCAGGTTTACAGCATTTCCTTTTTCAGACCATCCATTCGCTCTTGCAGCTGATTCGAACTGTTTCATGTAGTTTTTCCATGACGATTTTCCGTCGAAAGTTGGGACTTTGACACGAACCACTCCACTTTCTTCAAATTTCGGCCGTGTTTCCAACTTATATTTCGCCTCGTCTTCTTTTGTCTCTACTTTAATTGAATTGTTTCCTCTCCTGTCCTCTGCTGTCCCTGTTTCTTTCATCTTCTTTTCCAACTCTTTCATCTTTTCTTCGAAGGCCAACTTATCGGCAGCAACTTGATTTTTTTAACGAAGATATTCTATCGTCGAGGGCAGACATCTCAGAAGTGACTTTAGTAATGTTAGCAGAAACTTTGCTTTCCAGAGAAGAAATCTCGTTAGAAACTTTGTTTTCTAAAGAAGCGATGTCGCCGGAAACTTTGTTCTCTAATGATGTGATGTTACCAGAAACTTTGTTCTCTAATGATACGATGTCACCAGAAACTTTGGAAATCGACGAGATGACAGCAGCATGTTTGTCTTCAAATATATAAGTTTCCGGGTCTAAATCCTCTTCTTTCAAATCGTTCTTTAGTCGTTGGACTAAATCAGCCTTTTTTCCGGTAGAAGCTAATTCTCCGTCCTCGAGATATCTTCTTAAATCCGTAAATGTGAGCTTATAAAGTCATTTTCACAATTCACTTCTGACACCACTGTAGTATTTTTATTAATTATATTTTATTGTCTTTATTTATTATTAAAGGTTCTATTTATAACACTTACAAACTTATTAAAGTCTTTATTAATGTTCACTAATTTATCTCACAATATTTATTTATATTCGCTTACAATTATATCTCGATCTAAAAACTCGACTTTATAACTAAAACTAACTGAACTAAAATAAAAGGTTCCTCTATATTTATACTAAATACAGTTAATGGAGAATTCCGGCGATTCCCCAGACTCAAAGGTCATTCGGACTGATTTTTTTATTCGACCTTCTTCTGGAAACTTCGAATTGTACGAGACCGGTCAGGTATTACCTGAAATTTCTGCCAGCTGGTTCTCATCGAAGGATCGTACAATCTAGACATATAACATATCAGAATTAAAAATAATGTTTATGAGACATATTTATCGTAATACTAAGTATCTCATAGTCAGCAACTTAAGAATCTTGGCTCTCATCTTATGCTGAGGGAAAGAGATATCCACAATATTTAGGTAGTGGTCTGTTTTAATTGTAACCATTTATATGTAGTTAATGTCTCTATTAGATCATCTATTTTTCTGAAGAAAAATTTATAAGTACTATAAATATTTTCACTTTTTCAATTGATACATAATACAATTTCATGTTTTTTTTTGTTTTTAAACTTATTTTTAACTAGCAGTGTTAATAATAAATTATATTAAAGTTTCTGATTAGGTTTCCGTTATAAAAGAACAAATATTGTTATTTATAGAGATGGAACGAAGACCAAGGTAATGATAGATATTCTGCATCTATGATGTGGCCTGGTGCAATTTTTCCTTATCAAGGTAAAAACATAACACACAGACAAGCATTTGATCCCAATATGGACTGGTTTCAAAGAGTTGATATGGTAAGTGTTTAAATTTAATAGATATATTTGAATGAGACAATTATTTATAAGAATGTGAGAAGACATTTTGATATATTATTCCAATATTAATGGAAGATATTACTTTTAAGTATCAAGCCGAGTGTTTTTTGAAATAATTTGTACATTTTAGTTGGTATTTGTCTTTACATAAGTATATACTTAAATAGTAGGTATTCCAAGATTTCTCTTGGAAAAAACTTAAACTATTAGAACTCGTGTTAGAATCTTTTTATTTGATTTTTATAAGTTTTGAAACCATTTCGACAAACATTTCTATATTGAAAGTCTTTTTAAAGTTTTTGTTTAAAGTGAAAAATTATATATTAGTTTTAATGAGGGCATATTATGAAACAGCATGAAGGCTATCTCCAAAGTTTTTCTTAAGTCGCGAGCGGTACCAATTTTTTGAATACGAGAGGACACCAATCCTTCTGTTTCGGTACACATCATCTTATTGTCAACCTATTTTTCGACGATGTATTGTCGAGATAGTCTTGACTTCATTCGGATGCCGTCCATGCTGCGGATTTCCTATCTAAATGCACGTTTCTTCTACTTTAGATAGACGTTTTTTGCATATTTCTTTTTGTCTCAATTTAAGAGGTGTTATGTCATCTACTAAGGTTAATTGCGTGGTGTATAATAAATCTGCCCTGCTTTGTCGCCTTGCCAGTATAGACTAGCGAGCTACTGGCATGCCAATTACTAGCAAATGTGTTTTGTGTTAGCCAGTTACTGGCCTATGGTAGCTACTTCCCCAATTTACTGGCATGTGCGTACCCGGCTTAAATCTCGTCGTTAATGACGCTGTCAGGTCTAGTGATGAAATTTCATGGTGGGAAAGTTGTATGGATGGTATTAGACCTAAACTAAACTAAAAGACCTAAAGAACATATTAGTACATTAAATGCCTTTATTGAAAATCCCATCGGAAACACTAAAACAAAAATAGGTGCTAAACCAATAATTAAAAATCTAGAAATATTTAAATTTTCGTGTTCATTTTCAATTTGATATGCCTTATTATCAAGAATTAATGACTCTAATAATGATATAAAGGTAAATCTTCAAATTCAAATTAAAGATCGCTGTAGGCATTTAAGTCTTAGATAATCTTAGAAAATATTTGGAAGTCCAAAGATCTAACAATAGTTTTAAAGTATTTGTCGAATTAGCAACAATACTTGCTACAGATTTAGGTATTGATCCTGAATTTCCTATCCTATCCTGTCTATTTCATATCCTATCCTAAGTTAACGAAAAGGTCCGTTTATTAAATTACGAAGGCAGCGATGCACCAGTTTCAAATCCCGCCCAACAGTTGATACTGCTTGCTATTTTGCAATTCGTGAACAGGCCATTTTCTCGGTAATTGAAATATTTACCTTATTATCTGAGTCGTATTCAATGTTCTGCTTTCTGTATGAGTTTCATAATATTACTAATCATACCTTTATGAAAACCCCCCATGGACTTTAATATTAAGTTATAGGTACAGAAGAAAGAAAGTATCGTAGATACAAAAAGATACAAAAGGTACATAACGTTATAAGAACTTTATTCAAACATATTTTTCCAGGATAAAATCAGTCAACTGCAATAATATAAAAATTATAGTCAAAAATTTCGCTCTCGTATTAAGAATTTTGTTAACCTTACCTTTTTCTGTGGCTTCGGGCCAAAGAAATTTCAGTAAATTTAACATTATTAAGAACTAATATGGCACAAGGATGGCTTACAGATATGGCTGTCTGTATCATCTATACCGAATACGAATTCTCTGAAACCATTGATATCACCGAAATTATTGACAAATTTGCTTTGCGGAAAGCTAGAGACCTTAGTTTATAAATAAATATAAGGACTATTAGGTAGTTTTTATAGAAGAACTGATTTATAAATATACATTTCGTTTCACGAGATTTCTGCCTAATTACTTTTTGTTATTAGATTCTATGTTCTGACTAAATACTGTTGTTTTGTATTTCTAATTATAAAATGTCTATTTTTATGTAAAATGTTTTATTTTTAGTATAATTGGTAAAACATTTTTTTACTATTATATCTGTGTTGGCCAAATAATATACTTTTGCGTTTCAATTTTTTTTGCATTTTTATTAGTGTTTTATTATTAGACGGGTAAATGAGTTTATCTCATCGTTAATATGTCATATTAATAAAAATATGAAACATTCTCTGGAGAGGGGCGGCACAGTAAGTCTTTACATGCCACCGACTCCTTAAGATCGGCTCTTAGTGTATTGTAGCATTTCCGATTATTACTAATTTTGTATCTCCTTACGCGGCATGAATAAACGTAGTTTTTGTTTTATCTGCCCATGCATTGTTGAGGTGTATTGTTTTCTGGATCATGTTGTGAGCGTCTTAAAGTGCTCAGCATTATTTCTTAAACTATTTTGATTACTTTTCTACTTGATATATAGATAGATTTAGAGAGCCTTTTGGTCTATTCCACTGTGACCTTTTCAGATCTGTTATGGTCATCTAGTCCTAGATAACATTCTCTAGCCTGACCCTTTTTAAAAAGTTTAATAGCTTCGAGACTGTACCTTCCGGTGGATTTTTTTCTCCTAATGCAAAGAATCGCACATTAGCCAGACTGTCATACTGTCGCTCTGTAGAATGTGCTCTGGTGTTTCTTCTTCGAGGTGACAGAATCTGCACCGGTCATATTCTGATAATCCCATCAGCTTCAAGTGCCTATTAAGCTTACAGTGCCCTGTTAGAAGACCTACTATGGCTTTGACTGTTTTCCTGTCTTTGCTTATTTGCTTTGCCGTAAATTTTGGGGAATGTTTTGTAATGAACTGTTTCGCCTGTCTTTGTCCTGGCGAATTCCCCCACCATTCCAGATTTGTGAGCTACCCACTTCCTTGTAGCCGTTCTTGTTACTGTCTTTGCAACGCCGCAGAAGGGTTCCGGTCCAATGAATGGCATTGATGAGCCTTGTTTGGCCATTTCATCTGTTTTTTCATTGCCCTTATGACCCTAGTGCCCCGGTACCCAGGCTACCGTAACTTTGTTACGGTCTCCTAGTTTATTTAGGGCACACACACAATCCCATACTAGCTTAGAATTTACCTCTACAGAACTGAGTGCCTTAAGCGCTGCTTGACTCTGTGAAGATGGCAACGGAACGGAACGTTCTTTCCTGCCTTAACAGTCACGTCCTTAGATAGACTTACCGGGAAATGTATCTCTTGCTTTGTCCCTACTATGCCGGCTCCCACACCCTCCAATATTTTTGAGCCATCCGTGTACCAGATAGCAGAAGCTTGTATAGGTACACCTTTATTCCAGTCTTCTCTGCCTGGTATCTTAATTGTGAACTTATTGTTAAAGCTATATCTCGTAGCTGTTGCATTGATTGGTTGCCCCATCACAATATCGGCATTTAGCTCCTCGATTAGCTTTTTGTTGTCAGCACCATGCATCTGGCTTATATGTCGCTGACTATGGATTAATCTGTGCATCACTGATCTGGCTTTGCGCTGTATAAAGATATGAAGTGGTGGTAGATTCACCAGGACTTCCAACGATGCAGTAGGAGTTATTTTTATGGCCCCCGTAATACACAGGCATGCTAGCCTTTGTGTATTACCTAGCAGCCTTGTAGCTCACTCTTGCTGCGTCTTTATCCACCTCGTCACCGAGTCATAGGGTATCATTGGTCTAATAACCCTTGTGTATAACCATAGTCATTTTGGGCTTAAGTTCTCAATTCTTACTGTACATTCTTTTACATTTGCACAGAGACATAGTAGCTTTCTGTGTGGTTTTCAGAATGTAAGTATTACATACATCCCAAGGTATTTTGTTTCTTTGGCAAATGAAATCTCTATTCCTTCCAGCACCGGTGGTTTTAGGTCTTGTAGTGCTGTTTTTTTTTTGTGAAGTTGACGATTGGTGTTTCTGAGCATTGACTATCAATCTCTCTTGTTTACACCAGTCGTCAACTATATTTAATGCTACTTGCATTCTCTTAGATACCACTAAAGCAAACCTGCCCCTGACAACGATTGCTATATTGTCGGCATATCCCAGACAATAAAAGCCTTCTGTGGACAGATTTCTGAGGAGATCATCTACCAAGGTTGCCAAAGTAGAGGAGACAGAACTTCTTGTGGACAGCCTTCACCTACTTTTGCTTTGATGGATGCTTTACCCAGAGTGGACATTACTGTCCTATTCTCCAGGGATGCCATTATCGGCATATTACTGCAAGTGCGCCTCTTTTACTCATAGCTCCTATCAAAGAGCAGGTAGTAACATTATTAAATGCCCCTTCTATATCTAAAAAAGCGACCATTGCTATATCTTTGTTTTCCATTGACTTTGAGATAAGATGATCCAACGCAGAGTTTATAGATTTACTAGATTAGTATGCATATTGACGATTGCTTAGAGGATTATGTTTTAGCACTTCGTCTCTGATGTACATATCAAGAAACCTTTCTAGCGTTTTTAATAGAAAAGAATATAGGTTTATCGGTCTATATGACTTTGGTGTTAAGTCTGATACTTTATCTACCTTAGGCAAGTATATGACTTTAACCTTTTGCCATATTTCCGGTACGACACCCTATGCTAAACTGGCTTTGAAGAGCTTGCGTAGGTGTGATATGAATACCTCTAATCCCATATGCAACAGTATTGGATATATGCTATCTGTCTGTGGAGACTTATATGGCCGAAACTTATTTATAGCCTATCTATTTCTGTTTGCTCTTGTAATTGCTGTGGCCACTTCCCAATCTATAGACCTGGGCCTAGTCAGCCTTTGGTCTATATTGGTTTGCCTATCTGCACATCATCCAGAATTGTTTCGGGATGACAGGACTTATGGATTCGAGAACATGCCGGGATATCTGTAATCTTCTCGCAAAACTCTCTCCATGAATTCCTTTTAGCTTTTGGAATTTCTTTATTGTATAGCTTTAGCTTATACCTGTAGTAATCCCAGTCTCGGATACTTTTGGCTTTGTTAAATACGCTTCGGACTTCCGCCCTCATCATCTTTAAGCCGTTGTACTTTTCTACTTTTTACTCTTCGAATTTATTCTGTAATTTGTTCAATATCTCTACGCAATAATTCAATCTTCTTTTACAGACATTTTTCCCAGGGTGAAATTCTATTCTACCGATTTGGGCTATTTGGGGTATGGGCTTCTACGACATAATTGGGTATGACTTAGGGTAACAGTGCACACAGTTTATTAGAAGAGGTTACTTTTGGGAGCGGTGGCTTGCTAAGTAAGTTTCATTGAACTTTATAACGGCAGCTGCCATTTTGTTTACCAAGCTATCGTCTAGCTAATGTTGGGCCGTAGCTGATTTTTTAGCTGTCTAGCAGCGACAATTATTAAAAAGAATACTGCCATAATATTAGAGCACAGATCACTTGCCTGTCTTAAGAGGCGACTAATGAAATACCATGCGTCTAGCAGCGGCGATAGAATCTTGCTAGGGCTTACCTCCTGCCTGTCGTAACAATCGCTATTGGAGAAGAATTAGAGGTGAGGGGTGTCGTTTGAGGTGGTGACATCGCGGACAACCACACAGGACGCATCACGTCCTGGTGAACAGTGTTCGTTTTTAGTATCCGAGTCCTCGTGGGTCCACTCTACTCTCATTCCATTTAGCCTAAATGCTGGTAAACGAGCTACAAACTCTATAAGGTCTTCACCAACTGGACGTGAGGTTGTGGTACGTGCCCACGCTAGCATGAGTGTGCACCCCGACTGGTGTAGGACTCGTAGGGACAGGGTCTCGTTAACGGTCATATACCGAAAGGTCAGGAGGACCAGGGTTTTACGCTAACGCCAAGGAGAAGAGGCACGAATCATACTTGATGTAGCTGATTTTGTATGACAGGGACCTGCCTCCTCTACACTGCCTGGGCATCGACCCTAAACATATTACGTTATCACCATTTTCACGGATGTGCGTTTTATATCTACTGCCGGGTTTCAGTTTTTGTTCTACGGTAGGTCTCCCTGCTACTCTGTAGGTGTCGGTGCTACGAATATCCCGAGAACATTCCCCACACACAGTAGCCTCGGCTGATAAAATATCTGACAAAAACTCCTACAGGGGAGTTATTATTATTTTGTTTGTTCTGTCTATTTTGGTTCTGGTGAAATTTCTTTTCGACAAAGCAGCCCCAAAGTGACAATCTGGCTCTGTATTCTACAATACTCTACTTCTACAACACTCTGCCGCAGTGTTTTTAAATCATATGCTATTAAATTATATTCATTGCTTGCTACGTAATGGTCTATACGATAAATGATTTTTATCTTTATCTTTTGTGTTTAGTATAATTTGTTAGGGCTGTTTTAGCAGTCAAAGCACACTGCGATTTGAAATGGGCGTATCACTTACTTTTCTACACTGCTTACACCAGCCGACGACGGGTACAGCGGGTACAGTGCTGCCGGCCGACGGGTAGTTTAATGACAACAAATGCATTATTCTCCATTTAAATTAGTTTAGTCGGGAATACCATTTTTGATTGATTATCGTAGATGTTTTAAAAATAATTATCACATTTTTAATTTATATGTCTTAGCTAAATATAGTATTGAATAAAAAAATGTGAAACGTGACTGCAAAAAACATTATGGTGTTTATTTATAATCAATTTAAAATAACATAAAAATATTATTATCAAAAAAATACAATTTGTTGTCACAAACAAATAAACAATTTCGCAGTTATAGCTTGAAAACAATTTCAAATCGAACTAATTGACCGTACGTTCATGAGATTTGACGTCACGAAGCTGATAACGGTGTAAACTAAGTGCCAATGATGAGTAACACGTTTCACTATTGGATTTCAGTATTTTTAGCAATTTTCTTCAAAGTTTGAACACGCTTTTCTCGATTATTACTGGACACAGAAAGGTGAAAAAAAATCAACGATTACAGAAAAAAAACTCTTTCACGTGATGGGCGTAAAAAGTTTGGTTATAATAGAACGTTAAACTGCATAATCTGATATTTCAAAAGAACTTTAAAAAAAATTAAAAAAGTAAAACAATCAGTTTAAAGGCAACATAATTTTGAATAACGTGTCCAAATTTCGAGACATTTTGTCGGTAAATAACAGAGAAAACACTATCTCTAATGCCGGGTCCAGACCAAGCAGACAAAACGAAAACACAATTCTGAAACAAAAACACGATAAATCGGCGACAAAATTTGTCGTCAAAAGACAAAACAAAATTGAGACAAACTGTCCACACCAGAACAACAAAATATAAAAACAAAATTCAGTTGGTGACGTTGTTGTTGTGATTAGTGTTGGTTAACCATGTGGCGTTTTAATAAAGAAAAAAATCAAACTGAAGATTTATTGCTAGCCGCAAGTTGTTTTTTTTTTGCTCTCATCATCATCCCAGGTTGCTAAACGAAAACCCAAACGTTTTTGGATTCGACCAAGCCTAAAAATGCGAGAAAGTTGTTCGATAGACAAATTGTTAGTTCAGCTGAGCGCAGATGATATTGGACTAAATGGTGAAATTCGATCAAGCTTCAAAAATTTTTTAAGAATGTCCACCGAAGATTTTGAGAATCTAATATGCCTTGTTGATCCTGCAGTTACAAAAAGACATACTAACTTTAGAAATGCTATAAGTGTAACAGAACGTTTAGCAATCACTTTAAGATTTTTAGCAACAGGTGATTCCTACCATAACCAAACCATTTTGAACTGAAAAGTTTCCCAGCCCCAGATTTTTTCTTGTAGTTTCGTCTTTCTCTAGCATACTGGTTGTTAACATTCTTTATTTTTTTTTCAACATCATTTAGTGGCACATTTAGCGATAAAGAAATTTCCTTTAATGCATCGGCTTTCTTGTAGCGATTTTTATAATCTTTATTTTTAGGGTCCCATAATATCGGATGCTCCCTGTAAATTTCTATTAACTTGCATGTATTTTGTGTATTCCACTTTTTGTCCCCCGACATGTTTAGAAAAATACACTAGTATTTATTTATTCACTACACAACAGAAAAATACACTTGATTTTGATAAAAATTGTACATTCTATTTCTCCTACGGCTTAACTCGTTTTGGCACGCACACGCGTCCACACTGCGTCGACAACTTGTCGTCAAAAACACAGACAAAACACAGACCTTTTGATCTTTACCGACCTGAGACGGGACCTGAAAAAGTTTTCAAATCTGGAAACAAAACAAAATTGTTTCAGAAATGTCTCATCAAATGTTTTCGATTTGTCGCCACTTTGTCGCGAAACATGAATGTTTTTGTTTTGTCTGCTTGGTCTGGACCCGGCATAAGGTTTGGCGTAACCGATAAAACAGCCTTAAACTAAAGTTTTCTACTTTAGTATTGATTTTTATTTATTTTATTATATCGTCTATTATAAAACTAATAGAAGGGAACTGAATTAATTCCTATATTTAATTTTTATTTCATACGTTATCGATTGTGTCATGTCGTTATATATGTGATTTCTAATGTGTTAATGATCATATGTATTCTACAGCTGCCCAGTTGATTGCAATGAATTTTCTAATAGTATATAAAGGTTTATAATAAACGTCCACATATACTTATAGTCTATATAAATACATTTGGTGCTAAGTTTAACGATTACATTAACATTTAAAGTATCTAGAAATAGGGTATGCATGTAAAATTTAGTAACCCATTTGAATTTAGCTACGGCCGTTATCGATTATTCTCATTTCTTAAAAAAGAATTTTTATTTTGAAACTTATTTGTCTAGACATTCTTTAATACCTCTCTCTAACTCGTTACTTGTTTATTATATGAATTTTTGTTACATCAATGAATATAATATATAGATGAATCATATTTAAATAATTAAAATCATATAATATAGTAAACAGTGTTTGACTCGGTAAACTAGATGTGTAATTGAAGTATTAAATGAATGTCGCATTAATAACCGTTATTTCAGATAAGTATGGAATATTAGAAATGCGACAAACGTAATAAAGTTACACGAAAACAGTATTGAAATAAAAACTCAAAGAGATGTCAGACAGGGTCACACACTATACCAAAGTTTTTTATGGAAAACTACCCTGGCACGTGTTTTTAAAACCCTGTATTGGGATCATAATAAAAATATTCCCAAAACAAACAAAACAAAATACATGACGAACCTCGTGCCTAGTAACAATTTAAAAATTCAGAAATACGAAGTAGAAGCAAATACATATACATTGGACACGAAATTGGAATGGGCAAGTACAACCAAAGTCGGTCAGATAGCGAAGCGGGCTGGGCGGCCGGATTCTCATTCGCTTCACTGCGAGTGGGTCAGCGGATGTGAGTTCGATCCCCAGCTCGGTGTACAGAAAACAAAAAGGCTAACGCAGCAGTTTAAAATTCTAAATGGAGCGGAAACATCTGCAAAAGATGACGAAAACTTGGATCCATATTGCACAAGACCGTGCACTCTGGATACAAACAATGGAGGCCTATATCCTGCAGTAGACTTACAACGGGCTGGTGATGATACTTTTAAAGATATTGACACTAAGTTCTCAGAAATCTGAATTCGTTAAAATCACGATATACTAAGTTTTAACGAATATGTTGTATTCGTTAAGATGCCTAAAAAATGTATTAAATATCATCCAATATTGCGTCCATCGTGGCTCCTTTGACATATAGAAGCGAACAATATATTCAAATATTCGAGTTTAATTTGTCTCTTGTAACCTGGTGCCATTGTCTTGCGGCCTTTTCTTTCATATCGTCCATCCATCTTTTTGGAGGTCGACGAACTCCTCTCTTATGTAACCTAGGTTTCCACACTGTACGATATATTTAGTCCACGTGGTATCTTGTCTGGCAAAATATCCTACTCAAGACCACTTCAGTGAAACGTGTTGTATTTCGTCCTCTGTATTATTGCGTCATACCGTATGCCATCACTGGAAGGATTCAAGAATTGAAAATTTTGGCCTTGACATTTATGGGAATATTATTGTTCTTGAGGACAATTCTAAGTTTGCCAACGCCAGCCCATGTCATGCGGAATCTTCGGCCTACTTCTGCGTGTTGGTTTTTCTGCTTAACTTTATTAGACGATCCAACTAATTATATTTTCCCACCCTGATGGAGTTTTCTCCGATTTCCACCAATTGTTGTGGGGAAAGCTTATTATATTCCTTTCCCCGTGCGTGTACAGTTCCAAATATTTTAGGACCATGGACTGTACAAGAGTGTTTCCTTCGATATATACAAGCAGAACTTCACGGCGCTGGTTCTTTATGTGTTTGATTTAATAGGGGTTGTACTTAGAGAAAAATAAGCGTAATTAATTGAATCTACACATTTAATAACAGGAGAATATTTACACAAGCACTAATACTAAAGAAAGAGTTCGCTTTAAACCATTGTCCATTATTATTATCAGCGTTTTACGGGCGCGCGAAATTATCGAGAAAAACAAATACACGTTTCACTGCATTTTGGCGGCGAAGAGAGAGATTAGTCGCTAGGTACCGGCGGTACCGCACAGTATGAGACTCTAGTCACATCTGCGAGAGATTTTGGATTGAATCTTTACCTTGCCGACAAGGCGGCGTCGGTTTTACCACTTTAAACAACCCTTATAAGCTATTTATGGCACAACAGACAAAAGTACAGTCTGTAACATAAATTTCAAACCAATATTTGTAAGAACTAAAAATTATACTAAAATTAATATAAAATGTTGTTTTTACAACATACTCGCCCCCGTTGAAGCGCTGACTTTAACACAAATAAACAGATAATATTACGACAAAAGAGCATGGGGAAGAGAAAATACACTACAATTCTAATCTTATACTAACTTAATTTAAATCGTCATTGGGTAGAGGACACAATTTGGTAATAGAGCGCTTGAAGACTCCATCTTTAGTTTTGACCGAGGCAATTCTTACTCTCCCATCCTTTCCTGGAAAGACCTCAATCACTCTTGCTAGTACCCAATAAAGAGGAGGAGTGTTGTCTTCAATCAACAAGACGAGATCGTTGGGTTTTAGGTTCTTATGAGGGAGAAACCATTTAGGGCGATTTTGAAGTCTGTTCAAATAGTCGATAGACCATTTTTTCCGAAACACTTGTTGGAGTTTGGACAAATGCTGCCATAAATTTAGTCTGTTTTCGGGAATGTGGATCACTTCCTTTTCAGGGAATGAGGTGAGAGATTGTCCAATCAAGAAGTGTCCAGGAGTAAGATAAGTAAAATCAGAGGGGTCACTTGAAAGGGAGCAAAGAGGCCGGGAATTGAGCACAGCTTCAATTTGAACGAGTACTGTGGTGAATTCTTCGAAAGTAAGCTTAAGATTACCCAGGAGTCTACGCATATGATGCTTTGCGCTTTTAATAGCACTTTCCCAAATACCACCATGATGAGGGGCTCGAGGAACTATAGTTTTCCAGCGAATATGGGACGAGGCCAAAAATTCTTGAATAGAACGGGAGCTTTCCTTTTCCTTTAAAAACTTATAGAGTTCAAACAGCTGGTTACGAGCACCAAGAAAGTTCGTAGCGTTGTCACTGAATATTGTCTGAGGGAGGCCTCTACGACTAATAAAGCGTTTTAGAGCGAGAATAAACGTCTCTGTAGAGAGGCCAGAGACGACTTCAATATGAACAGCTCGAGTCGACAAGCAAACGAAAAGAGCAATATACGATTTTATTAAAGGAGTCTTGCGAAGTTTGAAAACCTTTATCTGAAAGGGACCGCCAAAATCTAATCCAACATGAGTGAATGCTCGAGAGGAATTTAAACGTTCCTTTGGCAAATCTGCCATAATCTGGGTAGCGGGTTTGGCACGAAACTTAAAACAAACCATACATTGGTGAATGACCTTTTTGACTTCTCGTAGTCCATTTAAAGGCCAATATTTGAGACGAATTTGGGACAGAGTATTTTGAGGCCCTGAGTGACACAGTCTGACATGTTCTCTGTGAAGAATGAGACGAACTATACGATTTTTTGAGGGAAGGAGAAGGGGGTATCTTTGATCAAAGGTAACGTCTGAGTTTCCAAGGCGACCTCCTACCCGGAGCATTTCATTCTCATCCAAAAAGGGGTTTAGGGGTAACAGACACTTATTAGTTAGAGTTTTACCTTTCTTAAGCTCAGAAATCTCACTCGAGAAGTTGGAATACTGGAGCATTTTAATAATCTTCAGTTCAGCGTTTTGAAGTTCGGTGACTTCAAGGGTATCCGTTAACTTGCGAGAAAGCGGTTTAGCATTATTAACAAATCTAAACATATAGGCTAAAGTTCTTACAAACTTTGAAAAATTAGAGAACCTATCAGAAAGGGAGGTGAAAAAATCTATTGTATCATTTCGAGCATGAAGAATGACTTTCCTTTCTTCAGGCAACTTGGAGGTATAACCCTTTGGGTTGTATTTTAATAAATCCAAACGCAGTTGATTTAAAAATGGAGGACCATGAAACCACAAGGAAGAGTTTAATATCTCAGAGGGTAACATTCCTCGGGAGAGTATGTCGGCAGGATTCTCTTTGGATCGTACGTGCCTCCAGTGAGCATCAGGGGAATTATCTAAAATTTGTGCGACCCTATTTGCTACAAATTGGGTCCAACGCGAAGGATGTGAACGAAGCCAAGCGAGAACAATTTCTGAATCCGACCACATATTTATAGAGTCTAATCGAGATAATTTTTTTTTAACGATGTTAGCAATCCTTGCTGTGAGTTTACTACACAATAGCGCACCCTTGAGTTCCAATCTTGGAAGGGTCAAGGGTTTTAGCGGAGCAACGCGACTCTTAGATGCTAGAAGGGAACAAGACACCTGTTCTGATTTATAGGTCACACGTAAGTAGATACAAGCTCCATAAGCCTTTAAACTTGCATCTGAGAATGAGTGAACCTCAACACCAGTGATTTCTTGACTCAAAAAGAGACATCTTGGTATACTTAAGTCCTTAAAATGAGAGAGACTGCTAATAAAACTTAGCCATTCATGTAACGTATCTGCGTCAATGGTATCGTTCCAACTGATTTTGGATATCCAGATTTTTTGCATTATAAGTTTAGCGACAACTGTAACGGGATTAATAAGACCTTGAGGATCAAATATTTGGGCAATCATTGACAGTACTTCTCTTTTGGTATATGAGTTCTTTAGGGTGAAATCTGGAAGAGAGATTGAAAACGTGTCAAGAACAGGATTCCAGCATAAACCTAAAACCTTATTAGAGCAATTATCTGGAGCTATGACAAAAGAAGAGTTCGAAGAAAGAGAAGAAATATTTTTTAGAAACAAGTCCGAGTTAGAACACCATTTATGTAGAGAAATACATGCTGTTCCAAGCAAACTAGTTATTTCCTTATGAGCTTTGAGAAGAGTTTGCTCATCATTAGCACCATAGAGAATGTCATCGATATAGCAACTATTTTTAAGAGCGTCACTGGCCAGGGGATACTCAGTTTGATGAGTATTTGCCAGTTCCATTAAACAGCGAGTACTCTGAAAACTGGCGCTTTTAGTTCCATATGTAACTGTTTGCAGTTCCAGGCACTCAATATCTTTTTCCGGGGAGTCACGCCAAAGTATGTTTAATAGAAAGGTTTGATCAGGATTAATTTTAACCTGTCTGTACATCTTTTGTATATCCGTTGTGAAAACAAAGGAATATAATCGAAAGCGTAGCAAAATGTCAAAAAGTTCCGGTTGAAGAGTAGGACCTTTGAGGAGGATATCATTTAGCGAATAACCACTAGAACTTTTCATCGAACCATCGAAAACAACCCTAAGTTTGGTTGTTAAGGATTCTTCCTTTAAGACACAGTGATGCGGGAGAAAATATTTATTTTCTAAGTTTCCATTAGTAAGAGAGAGAGGGACTATTCTAGCATGTTCGAGAAGAAGATATTCACTAATGAAAGACTTATATTGAGCGTATGTATTTTCATTTTTTAAGAGCCTATTTTCTAAATTAATAAATCTCTTTAGAGCTGTTTTAAAAGATTCGCCTAATCTTTTATGCGCATTTTCGGAGACAAGTGGAAGATTTACTTGAAAACGACCCGAAGGTAAAATACGAGTGGTTTTAATAAATATTTGTTCAGCCAATTGCTCATCGGGGGTTAATTTACTAACGTGCGGAACTTCTTCAATCTCGAAGAATTGTTGAATTAATTTATCTAAATTATTCTCTTCGGATTCTGACTGAACAAGGAGAGAAACATTTGACTGAGAAATAGCCAAATTTGAACTACGATGAAAGACATGAGGGGGAAGAGTACCAAAAATAACATAACCCAAGTGGGTATTCTGAAGAATGGGAAGATTCTTTCCTAAACGTATAAATCCATCAGTCAATAATTCGCTGTAGATGTCACCAGCTAGAAGCAAATCAATTTTACCGGGAACAGAGTACGAGGGATCTGCGAGAGTGAGATTAGGGGGAACATTTATTTTGCTTCTATTTAGGGTAGCTTTAGGAAGTCTGCAAGTTATACTATCAAGTACAGCAAAAGAGGTTTTGAAACTTCTATCCTTCACATTATAGGGAAAAAATTCTATGTTAATCATTTGATTTGACAATGAGGTGTTTTCGGATATGGTTGATATCTGTAATTGTTTAAAATAAGGGGTGAGGTTTAACTTCTCAACCAAATCACGAGAAATAAATGAATGTTGACTCCCATTATCTAGGAGCGCTCTGGCATGCATAGGCCTGCCATCTTTAGAATACACTGTCACTAAAGCGGTAGCCAACAATACATCAGTTTTAACTGATAAAGCAGAGAGAGAAGTGGCTGTGTGAGAATCTGCAGTGTTTTGTACTTCTAAAGGAGGTTTAAACGAACTGGTAGAAGCTTCATTTTGGGTATGAGCACTATAAGGCGGAGTAGGTATGTGAGCGACACGACTGGAAGAACCTTGAGAATGTTTGGGAGCTTGAGCGTTGCGATCAATCGGGAAAGATTGCTTATTCGTGTTCCTAGACGAAGAGACATTTTCAGGGGTACTATGCAAGAGCGAGTGATGTCTTTTCTTACATATACTACATGAGCGTGCAGAGTTGCAATCTTGAGAAAAATGTTTATTACCCAAACAATTCCAACAAAGTTTCTTACCTTTTACAAAATTAAATCTTTCCTGTAAAGAGAGACATTTAAAATCATTACATTGATAAATTTTATGTGAATTACTTTTGCAACATATACAACTAGTATCTGAAAAAGAGTCTGTTTGTGACTTAACTGATGAAAACAAAGATGTTTTTAACTGAGGCTTAGTAAATTTTCTATCATTATCTGAAACGTTTAATTTTTCTTGGATATCACACTTTTTTTCAAGAAAACAAAAAAACTGTGAGAGAGTAGGTAAAGCCTTTGAACCTATTTCATATTCAAATGACCGGTGAGTAGCGAAATCTAATTTTTGTAAAAATACTTCGATTAACAATAAATCCCAATGTTCGATTGGTACTGACATATTCTTGAGTGCGAGTAAAGTCTGTTTGCAAAGAGTTAAAAATTCTCGTAATGATTTTGAGTTACTTTTAGCTAAAGATGGAGCCTTTAACAATTTTTGAATATGTAAACTAATTACACGCGATTTATTTTCGTATCGATCCTTGAGCGTGTCCAAAGCGATCTGGAAATTTTCTTCTACAACTTCAATGTTTTCAATTAAGTGCAAAGGTTCATTTTGTAAGAAGGATTTAAGATATATAAATTTTTGCACATTGTTCAGCTCCACATTATTGATTATCAGCGTTTCAAATAGCTGATAAAACGCGTTCCATTCGGCGAAGTTTCCAGAAAAAACCTGCATTGTAATTTCCGGCAACCTAACTTTAGCAGTGGCTACAGTTGACGGAGTATCGTTTGAGCTGAGCGAGTGGGAGGGTAACTTTAATGCTTCCATCTTATGCTGCAGTCCAGCTAGTGTAGAAAAGTATTTTTTCTCCATGAGTGCTCTGTCTTCTGTTTCAGAATCGGTTTCATCGATTTCTTCAATCTGATCCATCACCTCTTCATACTTCAGATAACATGATTTCAATTCGGTGTGTCTGAGTTGAAACTGGAGCCCGTCAGTTTCTGCATCTGCGTTTTCTAGTAGCCAGTTTACTATTCTAGTAATCTTGGCCTTCAGCGGCTTCCTCTTCTTCTTGAGATCTTCCATTTCGACTTTCAACAAAAAGTGCTACTTCAAAAATAACTGCCTAAGGTCGTGCAAACACCGAGTTCTTTAGAGAAATTATTGTTTTTATTATATAATAATGCGTGTATCACACAGCGAGAATAGAGTGAGTAATGTTTATATTAAATATGAACACATATAGCACACGACGAGAATAGAGTCAATATTTATATCATATAATAACATATAGCACACGGCGAGAAAGTTTATAGTTTATTAAAACGCGGTAAAAGTCTTAAATCACACATGAGAGTTTATTTTTGCAATTAAATTTTTTGCACACCCGGTAAATGTCTACAGATAAATTTTTAAAGAGATAGTCTTTTTGAAAAGCGATTTACCCTGTGCATAAGCGAAGTTATAATATGGAAAAATCTCACCCAATTTGTCCAGTGGTTTGCAGGAACAGGCACAAACACTATATAAACTTCACTACTGTCCTTTTGTTTCAGAGTTTATCGCGACACCTTAGTCTTTTCGAGAGTCTTTTAAATACATTCATCTAAATATCCGAAACTAGTTAGTACAAATGCCAACATCAAACACAAATCCGTCGAGTAAGGACCACAAACAATGATGGAGTTTTCTCCGATTTCCACCAATTGTTGTGGGGAAAGCTTATTAAATTCCTTTCCCCGTGCGTGTACAGTTCCAAATATTTTAGGACCATGGACTGTACAAGAGTGTTTCCTTCGATATATACAAGCAGAACTTCACGGCGCTGGTTCTTTATGTGTTTGATTTAATAGGGGTTGTACTTAGAGAAAAATAAGCGTAATTAATTGAATCTACACATTTAATAACAGGAGAATATTTACACAAGCACTAATACTAAAGAAAGAGTTCGCTTTAAAACATTGTCCATTATTATTATCAGCGTTTTACGGGCGCGCGAAATTATCGAGAAAAACAAATACACGTTTCACTGCATTTTGGCGGCGAAGAGAGAGATTAGTCGCTAGGTACCGGCGGTACCGCACAGTATGAGACTCTAGTCACATCTGCGAGAGATTTTGGATTGAATCTTTACCTTGCCGACAAGGCGGCGTCGGTTTTACCACTTTAAACAACCCTTATAAGCTATTTATGGCACAAATATTCTGCAGACAAAAGTACAGTCTGTAACATAAATTTCAAACCAATATTTGTAAGAACTAAAAATTATACTAAAATTAATATAAAATGTTGTTTTTACAACACACCCTTTGCAGATTTTTTACATCAAAACCAGATTTTGAGGTTGTTTAACCAAGATGTTCTTTTTCTTTCTGGACTTCGCTTTCCAAATATTTTTCCTATTGCGGGATGGCTTGAAGGAGAGCATATCTGGATTCATTTCGCATAATATGTCCGAAGAATTGCAACTTTCGAGTTTTAATAGTGGTTAGTACCTCTTGGTTCTTATTCATTCTTCTGAGGACCTCCTCATTTGTGACTCGGTCAGTCCACGGGATCTTAAGTATTCTCCGATATAGCCACATCTCAAATGCTTCCAGTTTTCTGCACATATCTTCGGGTCCATCAAGGTCCACTATTCAACACCATAAAAAAGGACAGAGAAGACGTAGCATCGCAGCACTCTTAGCTTTTCCGATGCGTGCTCTAATCTCCTGGTTGTTGGTCCATTATTTATTTATTATGGTTACTATAGAACAGAGAAATTACTAAATAAGCCTTTTTCGTGACACGCTTTGATAGGTCTAACAACGGTTAGATATCTAACAACGTGCAAAGGATTAAATGTAATTTAATCGTGCAATGTGCAAAGGATTAAATGTAATTTTTTTTATAAACAAAATATTAAAAATGTAAGATCGCCATTTAATTTCTAATTCTGAAGGTAAAGACCGGTAAATTATATGGAAAAGTGACACAATTTTACTGAAAAAAAAACAGAAAATTTTAAAATAAGAGTGGGTAAAGTTATTTTTGTTAATTTATTGCTTAATTATTACAAAAATAGCTTAAAAAGTCGAGTTTTTGAAAAGTATTAATAACTTTTCTAAAAATGCACACAAAAATTTAATTTCGCATGCTAATAGGAACAATACCACCTGCATTCAGCTATAAAAATTTCAAAAAGTTTCACTTAACAGTTATTGCAAAATATAAATTGTTTATCCCAGAAAGGGTTAATTGATAACGTCAATATACGTGAAGTATTAGGATTCCATGAATTCTGAAAGTACCAAATTGAAGAAAGAGCTTATTTTATATAAAAAAAAAGATGTGTTAAATATTGTAAAATAGGTTTACAAAAGTACTGTGAATTTAAGCTTATAAACATTAAAAATAACAACGCATCAGGAGCAATATCTCTAGAGGTTTGCAACTGGCACATTTAGTGATTATTGATACAAGGTGTATTCTGAAGTGATTCCAGTAGAAACAGATAGTTGGTGTAAATGTTCGGCGTTATTTAGATGAGATATTTCCCGGAGATAAATTGGTAGACAAGGTAGAATTGAATGGCCTCCACGTTCACTCGATCTCAATCCTAAAGATTATTTTTATTAGAGATAGTTGAAAAATTCAGTTTATAAAACTTAACCAGCAAGTCTTGCATAGCTAAGGCAATGAATTATCGATGAATCTCGAATAATTTCTAGACAATCATGGAGAAATGTGGTAGACGCATTCTACCATCGATTAGAGTGCTGTCAACTCACAAGTGGAGCACATTTTGAACACTTAATAACGTAACTATTATGTTAAAAAATATTCTAAACTATCAATTGTTACGTTTTAATGTATTTGAAAATAGTTAGTATTAAAAAATGTATTGAAACAATTTAGGCGTTGCCAGACTTCTGTTTTATGTATTTAAGACCTTCCAGACTACATAAAATCATAAGTGTTACATATGGTTGAACTCGTATTTAATAGGAGATTCCAATAATGACTGAATATACAGGGTGATGCATTTGAAAAACCAAAGTTACTAGTAATATAAGAGAAACTGAAAATCTGGCAACATTGCAAATACCAAATATGGAATCTCCGTATCCCAAAATAGGCGTATCTCAAATTTTGTATAATTATGTCTAGTAATTTACGAGATAATTAGCCGTTTCCAGACTTTTGGACCACTCTGTATATATATATTATCCAGGATTTTTGTATCATTTGCCGTTTATCGTTAGTATTCTTGCAAAATTTGCTATTTGTATCCACAACCTGTTTTTATACAAGTATTTGTTTTAAATGAAAAATATTAATGTTTAGAGATCACTTAATCGCTTAGTAGTTAAATACTGATATATTATAAGAGAAAAATAATTTATTTTTTTATATTTGTTTACTACCATACAGACGCAATATTTTGTTTTATTTATTCCGAACTTGTTTTGAAAGTATATACAATATTAATATTTCTGCCGTATATTTGTTATTGACACAATAACTACCAACGAAGATTAATCACCAGGAAATAAGTAGGTACTTTTTACTATGTTATATGGGATTTATATCTGGACTGCCAGTAGGACAAACTAATCGTAATTTGAACCTCTTCAAGATACCCAGTAACTATCCGCACAGTGTGGGGACGTGCATTATTATGCATAAATGTTGCGTCACCTCCAATAATAACCACAAACCGTAAAACATGGTCTTCTAGAACCTGTGTCAGGTACCTATGTGCAATCAATGTCCCATTATCTATAAAGACTAGCTTCGTGCAAGCGTCAAACAATATGCTTCCCCATACCATAACTGACCCTCCACCAAACGGAAGTAGGTCGGCAACACACACTTGAGCATATCTCTCGCCTAGACGTTGCCATACTGTTACACATTTGTCTAAGCTCGTAAAACAGAATATTGATTAATCAGAAAACAATACGTGACTCCAATCCTGTGTTGTTAAAGCCAAGTATTCTCGTGCAAAATTCAATCTGGCAATTTGTTGTTCACGGGAAAGCAGTGGTCCAGTTACTCTAGTTCGAGAAGATAAACCAGCAGCATGAAGTCGCATCCTAACTTTCCATTCACTTACTTAAGCATTTGTTACTTCTTGCAGATAATTTCGAAGAGAAACTGCCGTGACCGTTCGATATCTCAAAGCACTAGAAACGACAAAGCGGTCATCTTTAGCTATTGTAATTCTAACTCAACCTGAACCAAGTCTTCGAATAAGCACACCTTTCCCATCGTACCGTCACGTCGCCGTACTCGTTGTACACTTGAGATATTTACACCAACGTTTCTCGTAGTTTTGCGGTGACCGTGGCCATTTTCTAACAGAAAACCACAGAAACAAAAACTATGCTGATAATAGTTTTTAGGAATTATGCTAAGGGGCTCTATTTCTCTCAAACGCCCGTCGAAAGAGCAACAACATTTCTTTTAAGAAAGAAAATAGTTAAAAAAGAATAATTTCTAAAATTAATTCAAATTACGGGATAACCCTAATTTATGAGTCGAATAATGTTAGGAATCAAAGTTTCTTCTCCTGAGTTAAAATAATTTCAAATCTTCTAATGAATTAAGAAGATTTTTACCATGTATATCGCTAATTGCGAAATATTTTTCCCCAAGCAACCTGACAGTTCTAGTCGCTCCCTATTGAAAAAGATTTATCTAAATGAAATATCAAAACTTTGACACCACTTGTATAGAATAAAGATTGATTTTAAGAAAGGAGTTTCAGGTGGTTATGTACAGATTTTGAGATATACATATATATATATATATATTATATATATATATATATATAAAGGGAGTAACAAATAGGGTTAGGACAGGTGTGGGAGAGACTGATAAATTTCATGTGAAAGTAGGATTACACCCAGATTAATGCTTGGTCATTAGTTATTCTCATTAGTATTGGATTAGATAACACGAAAATACAGAATAAGTTTGATTAATAGGAAATATTGAAAAGAATTTGGAGCGAAAACTGGAAAACAGTAAAGAAAAGCTGTTTGACAAAAATATTTTAAACTTGAACAGAAACAGAACATCTACAATGTTTCAATGTTTACTTACAGCTTGAATTAGTACTATAAATTAGATGATAACTTTGGATGGTCAAATAATTGAGAAAAGCTGAATAGTTTTAAGTATCTTGGATCGGTATTACAGAGTAATGGGGAAATAAGTGGAAATGTATGCATTAGAATTAGAGTGGGGTGGATGAAATAAAACTAAAAGAACAATTCTAAAAAATTGTCCAAAAGATCAACTATGATGTATGGGACTGAATATTGGTATTTAAAAATAAAACAAATGAGTGTGGTTGATTTGAGAATGATTAGATGGGTGAATGGTGTGAAAAAAGGCATAAAATTAAAAATCGATGTATTAGGTGACCCACTTTTTTTTCCACATGCAGGAAGTGGTAAACACAGGAGGAGAATACGTAGTGCTGGGAGATTTTAACGCAAAAGCAGCGGAGTGGGGATCTCCCATCACCGATACTCGCGGCAGGATACTAACTGACTGGGTGGGTACTCTAGACCTAGTGGTTCTGAACACAGGTCTGGAACCTACGTTTGTTAGGAGAGGTACAGGTACATACATCGACGTGACCATGGCGACACAAGGAATAGCGGCGAAAGCAAGAGGCTGGAAGGTTTTGCCAGACTACACCGGAACTGAACATCAGTACATCGAGTTCTCGATAACTGGAACGGGGACCACTAAAACGGTCCGTGCATCCGGGACGTCTGGGGGCAGATGCGGCAATAGGAATGACTGGAAAGTATACGAGGAACTAAGTAAATGGAGAGTGAGCATAATGGAGGGTCAATCACCGACGGTGGAAATCCTGGAGAAAGTCATTAAAGAAGCGATGGAAGGAAGCAAGATTGGTCGCCAAGATGTCAACAGGATGCCATATTGGTGGAATGCGGACATCGAGGCACTAAGAAATGTATGTATAGCAATGAGAAGGTTAACAAGAGCACGAGGCAGAGCAGGAATCAATCCTGAGGTCATCGAGGAGATCGAGGAAGAGTACCGCGCAAGGAAGAGGGAACTGTACAGGAAAATTCGTACAGAAAAAAGAAGGCACTGGAAAGAGCTGTGTGAAAAACTGGATGAGGACATCTGGGGTCAGGGATACAAGATCGTTATGAAGAAGTTTCATGCGTATCCTCCTTACGAAATGCCTATGGACAAGAAGCTTGAGGTAACAAGAGAGCTCTTGCCGGACGGCAGATGTCATGGTGTATGGAGGGATAAAGGAGCTGAGAGGGCTGTACCTTTTACCATGGATGAACTTGTCGAGGCACTGGGTTCACTCAAGACTCGTAGGTCCCCCGGACTGGATCATATACCACCTGAGGCGGTGAAGGGTCTAGGACGGGTGGAGCCTACGTGGCTTCTAAAACATATGAATGCATTGCTGGAAGCACAAACCTTTCCTGAGCCTTGGAGGACATCGAGGTTAATACTGATTCCCAAAGCTAGGGAGAAGTATCGCCCCATCTGTCTTTTTCCATGCATCAGTAAACTATATGAAAGGATGCTGCGAGTACGCATAGACGACATGATTGAGAGGTCAGGTGGTGTATCTCGGAGGCAATGTGGTTTTTGTAAAGGGAAAAGCACGATTGCTGCAATCATGAGTGTACTCGAAGCATTGCGCAACAGAGGGAATGAACATCGCTGGGCGGCCCTGCTGTTGTTTGATGTTAAGAATGCATTCAATACGCTGCAGTGGAACGAGGTAATGAAGGCAATGGAGGAGAGAGAATGTCCTGGATACCTGATGAATGTTGTGGCGGAGTATCTGTTCGATAGAAGGATTATGGTGGAAAAGGGCACGATCGTGGACGTGACGGCCGGGGTACCCCAGGGATCTGTCTTGGGCCCGACGCTATGGAATCTGGCATATGACGGGGTTATGCACTGTGAATACGGAGAGGGTACAACCCTCTTCGCATTCGCGGATGACCTCGCTGTACTGGTAGTAGCCCGGGATGCGCCAGATCTCAAATACCGGGTTCGGAACGCAGGTGGCGTCGTAAAGAAATGGATGACGCAGCATGGACTAAAACTTGCGACAGAGAAAACCGAAGCCATTATTCTGAAGGGGACAAGGAACAGGCAAGGTGTTGAATTAAAATGTGCGGTAGTATGTCTAACACCCAAGAAACAAGTAAAGTATCTAGGAGTGACATTGCACCAGAATGGAAAATGGGGGGAGCACGTTCGGGAGGTTGTCCGAAAGGCTGCGAATAGTGCGGCTGCGTTGGGGAGAGTGATGCCGAACATTGGAGGACCCAAATCCGAAAGGAGGAGGGTCTTACACAGTGTTGTACAGTCCATCGTCCTCGACGCGGCACCAGTCTGGAGCGAGGCGGTAGAGATAACGGCCTATAGGAGTCTTATGAAACGAGTAGACAGAACAAGTCTGTTGCGAGTGGCATGCGCCTATAGGACTGTGTCTGCGGCAGCCTTATGGACCATCACTGGATGTATTCCGTTGAATGTTTTGACGGTGGAAAGAAAAGAGCTTTATGAGATTAGAGGCCCAAACCTTACTGTGGCTGAGAGAAGACAGGTAAGGGAAAGGTCAGTTGTAAGATGGCAAGAAGAATGGAACAATACGGAAGATGTGGCACAGTGGACGAAAATGCTGATCCCGAACATAAGAGTTTGGGTGGACTGTGGCCACAGGCGACTGGATTATTTCCTAACGCAGGTGCTCACAGGACACGGGTGTTTTAGGGCCTACCTTTATAGGATCGGAAAGGCTGATACAGATGAATGCCTATATTGTGGATACTCGGACACTGTGACACATACGATGTTAGATTGCAGCAGATGGATAGTGGAAAGGAACAGAATGGAGAGAGAGACAGGTATGAATTTTGTTACAGTGAGAGAAATGATTGAGAGAATGATTGAAAATAAATTAGGTTGGATTAACATACACAGTTATATCCGTACAGTGATCAAGAAAAAGGAAGAGGAAGAAAGACAGTTGGACCACTAGGAGTGTGGATGTGTATGAATGGAGAATGAATGAATAAAGGTAGTGCTTCGGAAGTGATGCCGGGCCTTACAGCGGCCATTCCGCTTCCGGATCGCTGGATGACAGAGGAGGGTCTGGTTTAGCAGGTAGGCGTTCGGCGTAGACTCGGCGACGAGAGGGCATTTTAAAGTACCTCGGGAACTATCGCCGGGAGTACAAAAAACGAATCCTGCACTAAGGTTAGGCAGGCGGCGTCCTGGACTGAGATGTCTTTTGAAGATTCCAGACCCCCCCTCTATAAAGACGAAAAAAAAAGTGACCCTTTTTTTTAAAAACTTTTGAGTTGAAAGTTCCTGGAAGTAGTAGAAGAGAAATATGGTGTGTAACGCTTAGACGGGACATATTTGCGAAGTAGATTGATATTTAAGGAAACTTAAGGAAACAAGGAAACTAAATGCGCATAGGGATAAGGCAAAGATAATGGTAATGAATTTTTTTTAAACTATATTTGTTGTTTTTGTTAAAGGCTCAAGATGCGATAAAGAAAATTTTAAATAAAAGAATATAATTTTAATTTTCATTATTAATTTAGTTATTTAAGAATTTATTAATTCTAATTTCTAAAATACAGTAGTCGCCAATTCATTACTAGAATAAAAATCATTTTTAGTAACAATCGATTTGGTGATTAATTTCCCGAATAAATTATTTAAATACCATTGCTATTAATAAATGCGGTAAAAAATCATAACTACCCTTAATAGCTATTCACGATACATTTGTTTTACATTGAATGCCTACGTATTTTCATATTTTTAAATCAATTACTTAAACAAATTCCATTTTTAGAAGTAGACAATAAATGATGAATGGGGTGAAACGCCGCTGATTAAAGTAAAGATTGTAAACATGTAATAAGAGGTTTTACAATATTATGAACCGACAGTATTTTGATTTTTATAAGTCACTCGCCCAATGTCTTGTCCGTACATAGTACTCAGAATTAATAGCTACATTTTGTTCAGGTCTTGCATTTATGACATATTGTATTACTATATTATTGTATTTTTTATTTTAGATTCTTACTTGGTTAACAAACGCCGACAAGCCTGCTAATCTGGTTATGTTTTATGTTGAAGAACCTGACACTCACGGTCACGCCTTTGGACCTAACGCACCTCAGATCAAAGAATTGCTACAGAAATTGGACAACTTAACTGCTTATTTAGAGGTATGTATATAAGGTATAGGTTTGCTACAAATCCGTTACATCTGTTTTTTTTTTAAATCCCAATATATTTACAATATGTAGTATAAATACAATAAGTAAATTGTCAATATTATTAAAGAAAAATTGTAGAAAGAAAATAGCCCATTTAAAATATTATTAAAGAAAAAATGCCTTGTAGAAAATAGCCCATTGACAATTTCCTGTATATTCTTGGCACTGGAGTAGTATCGCGTATGTCTTTAGGTTTGGTTGGGTTTCTTCTTCTAGGTTCTATTGGGCTTCTACGACTAGTTTATAGTTAATAGGTCGGCTGGGTCTTTCGTTTGAGCCTGCGTCCGATTGGTTGTGACCTTACATTTTGGGATATATTATTGTGGTGGTCTGTTAGTCTCTGTTCATATTTTTGGCAGAGTTTGGTAACTTCTTTGTTGACAGTTGTCATTTTGTGGTCTCTTGCGATCGTCTTGTTTGGAACGTACCATTAGTTATCATTTGGAGGACTTTCGATTAGGATCTTTCATTCTAATGTCAATACTGGATTTAGCTGCTGTTCTCTATAACGGAGTTCCATAGCACCAAATGAGTTTTAAAAATTCTAAAACGCGTTACAAGTAGGTCACTTAAGATGCAGCTAAAGATCAAAACTGAAGTAGACATTCTCAGATCGCACTATTCGAGGAATGTGGAATATGAAAGATGGAATAATATTGTTACAAATGGGAGGCCATGAACATATAAGCGAAAAATAGAAAGAAAATGGAGAACGAAAAATATACCTATTCTCATCATATGTTCAGGGAGGCAAAGGTAATGATTATCAACAGAACGAACAGCAGTATAGGCACTCAAAAAAAAAATCCGGATATAAAGTGGAAATAATTTTGTATATCTGGATATTACCGTCAATAACGAAAGATAATAAATAGAAATAGGAAGACATATTCAGATTAGCAGAACATATATATTCAATCTAAACAAAATCTGAAAAAAGAGTAGTATAACAAAAAAAATTAAGACCGATTCTTGTTTTCCCACCATACAGTTATGCTTCAGATAGGCAAAAAATTGATTTATTTGACATTTGATGAAAGTCTTTGACCGGGTCAAATTGTGAATATCTTGCAGGTGGGAATTAATGACCAAAACTTTAATAGCATCAAAAACTATTTATTCAGGCAAAGGTTATGATTATCGACAGAACGAACAGCAGTATAGGTACTCAAAAAAATTCCGGATATGAAGTGGAAATAATTTTGTATATCTTTATATTACCGTCAATAACGAAGGAAACTAAATAGAAATAGGAAGACATATTTAGATTAGTAGAACATATATATTCAATCCCAACAAAATCTGAAAAAAGATTAGTATAACAAAAAAAAACTCAGACCGATTCTTGTTTTCCCTTCATACAGTTATGCTTCAGATAGGCAAAAAATTTATTTATTTGGTATGTGATGAAAGTCTTTGACCATGCCAAATTGTGAATGTCTTGCAGATAGATGGTAATTAATGACAAAAACTTCCGTAGCATCAAAAACTATTTATTCCGAATTTTTTCAGAATACAACGGAAGTAGTGGAGATACATGGAGTAAGACAGGGGTATATTTTATCGCCTCTAAGTCACGTTGAGGGGACTTGCGCTAGGAACACGTCGGCAAACAAGAACGCCTTTGAAGAACTATGTCAGAAAGTTATTCGTGCTGACCGAAAATACACATGATATTAAAATGAATACAAACTCAACTGTCTTGTTACATTAATTAATGGGAAAAGACAAGCGTTGGAAATTCTATTGATGTATGAAAAATGTTTCCCCTATTTTTCAATAATTAATAATAATTAATGATACTTATAAAAACAAAATATTTAATCTTGAAGATCCCGTAAATTCTAGTCAGCGTATAAAAATAATAATAATTACACATTCAGGAAGTACACTTTATTATTACACGAATAAATAAAATCGACTGCAACTTTCTTCTGTGTATTTTAGATTAAAGGTCATTTGTATTACGATTATAAACGCAGTGTTTCTTTGTTTTTAAGATCAAATTGACCCTGCCATAGTTTATACTTGGACTTCTGATAACATGTTTATTGTGTATGCAGATTATTTAAGTTTACAATCCATTAGCCTCTTTTTCTTCAAAAGACCAAAATAAATATTCGTTAGTATAGTATAAACGGTAATTATGGTGAATGTCGTCACATTGAAAAAAAAAAAAGAATTTTTTTAGCGGCAATTATTAAGTATTTATACAATCAAAAACCTGTCTACCATAGTGTAAGACTCTGTTTGTGGTTTTCAATATTTTTGCTTCCCACACTCTCCTCACTCGTATGGTATCTTTCATCCGGAGTAAATGACCCCACCATCTCAGCTGTCGCTGTTCTATAAACTTCAATGTGGATTGTATTTTCAGTTTGTTCCTTATATATGTTCCTTATTGTATCTTTAACTTGATACCATGATTCCCTGCTAAAAGTAATAACAGGTCTAGAAACTGCTTGGTCTTAAAACCTTTCGTTTTTGTGTTCCCTCATATTTATTTTCTGCATATAAATTTTTTGTTCATTATATGATACAGTTGTAGTAGTTTCTCTATTCTGCTATTGATTTCTGCTTCTAGAGATCTGTTTTTTTCTATAAATACTCCCAAGTATGTAAAAGTTTTAACTTATTCTTATATCTGCATAACTTTTGTTTGGTTAATATTTTTCTTCTTTCCGTTTTTAGTGAGCACTTCTTTCCATATTTTCAAATTATTCTGTTTTAAGTTCTTTTTCAGTGTTTGCAATTAGCACCAAATCGTCAGCAACTACTCCTTCCGATATTTCTAGTCTTCGCAGATTTCTATACCCTACACTCACCCTTTTTACTCCTTGTTGTGCATTTCCTAATAATTTCGTCCATAAATATTAGGCATAGTGTTGGGCTAAGTGCTCCTCCCCAATGTTGTTCACTTTGTATCATATTTAGTAGCTTGTTGTCCATTCCTTTTTCTCTTGGTATTTTCCAAAGTTTGCGTCTTCATCCTTCCATATTTTGTTCATTATGTCTAAAAATATTTGTTCTCCATTTGTTCCATGTTTATAATTTCTGGTGTTTTATATCCACTCTAAGTGCTTTTTCATACCTTAACGTTTTTATTCCTCCTTCTAGTTCTTCCTTGTAACTAATTTAACGTTTTTATTCGTCCTTCTAGTTCTTCCTTGTAACTAGTTGTAAACTGTTGCAAACGTTAGCTCTCCCCAAAATTCGTCTTTGCTTTATGCGTTATAATTTCCATTTGGGTCATATACTACTATAATAGTTTATATACGGCTACTCTCGTTATCATTTATTTTTATTCGTAGTAATCTCTATGATCATGCTTTCCAGAAGTATATCCCTTTTTCTAGTCTTTTATGTATTATACAACCTACACCTGCATCTGCTCTTTTGTCTTCTGATACCCCACTTACTATCATACATTTACACTATTTACACATTTCGCATAGCCCAGAGAACTGAAAACGATATTATTATATCGTTTTCGTTCATTTCGCCAAAGCAGGTGGTGCCTCTGTATGCTAACCACTGCAGTGGTGAAGTTTTAGGACAATTTCGTTGGACTTTCCGAGTTTGAATTTGGATCAGCCCAAGTGTCTGATGAGGCTAGGATAGACCGAAATGATTCATAACACTTTATTGATACCGATTCGAGCATTGAAAGTTTAACGAATTTGTCATTTGCTCATTTTCTTGTATCCGAATATTTTTAAAAATGTCTTTTCTTCCATCTTCATTCCTCTTCGTATACTGTAATCTTTTTAAATCCTACTTTACAGTTTTACCACTTTCCCTATACCTTTTCTCCCTTTAACTATTTCAGCTCACTTTTTTTGCATAATTCTATTTTTTTCACGAGTTCTCTGATTTGTACAAATAAGTTTTCTGCCCTAGTTGTCTTACTCTTTATACATTTACTTCCTCGTTTGAGTGTATTCTAATAAAATTTGTCATATCTTCTTTTATTTTCTCTTAATCTGTATCAACCTTTAATCCAGTTATTACAATATTGCTTCTTTCCGATTCCTTTTCAAGCCTTTCCAATCTATTCTTCCCCTTATTTAGACGTTGGTCTTTTTTCTACTTCCTTATTTAATTTCTGCTCTGACTTTTTTAATTCTATTATCTCTTCTTTATGTTCTTCTAAATGTGCCTATCTTCTGGAGATGTTGGCGACCATATTGACTTATCTCTCTTCTTTATATTCTCTTTTTTATAATTTCTCTTTTATTATTTCTCAGCCCTTTGTACATTTCTCGTAGTAAGTATGCATCACCTTCATCATCGCTCGTAGATTCATATTTTCTCTTTCGATTAGGAGGGAATCTTATTGTTTTCTTACTCTTCATAAAATAAGATGTTCCTTTCGTTCCTTTTTCCATAATCTAACGTACCCATTTCGCCGTCTGTTTCCATCTTTTGCAAGCAGCAGGACTCCGGAAGGAGTTATTTCCACCTTAACGATCAGTCAATCTCAATATCAATCCTGTCTTTTCAATAATTTCAGTATATGCGTTATAATTAAATAGCCATTAAAATTTATTTTTGTTTAAATCTATTCTATTTTTACGACTTTCGGACTTTCTGTACACATCGGTAACGTCGCAATCAGGTTTCACGCAGTTCAATGTCCTCGATCGGCGATTTTAGTTTATTGTTTCTCTTCACTATTACTGTTGTCTATTTAACTTATAAATCTCTTCTGTCGAATTATTGTCCGTTACAAGTCTCCGTTTTTGAGGTTGTTTATAGACGGAAGATAAAACAAAGTTTCTTTAACCAACGCAAGATTGTCACCGATTGATTATTAAGTAAATCATGGCAATGAAACAGTAGCGATTGCAAATAACAGATAATACTAACTCTTAGCAGTAATTGCAGATATATGCCGGCAAAACGATCATTTCCGAAGTTCCTTTGTCGGATACAGTTGCGCACCTAGAATTTTTCTCTGGGGGGGGGGGTGGTTTTGGTTGGGCACCGAAATTTTTTTATGCTACCTCCACCATTTCAAGTCCTTAACATTTGTGAGTAACAGTGTCGGAATAGAGCCGTGGGGGTTTAACCCCCAAACCCCTTCGGATGCGCCACTGGTTGGGTGAGTCCGGTAACTATACGTTACTTTCTTATCTGGAGCTCACCTGGATTTCAAGGTTATATTAAACTAGCACTCTTATCGACAGTTTTAAGTGCTTAGTGGCAAGTCGGAATAATTATGCATATAATTTTTTTTTAATGGCCAAAATACTTGTCCTTGTGTATGTCTTGAATTTTGAAAAAATCGATAATATGGCAAAATTTTCGACAGTATGTCTTAATTTAACATCTTTAGTAACAAAAAATTAATCTAATAGCTACTAGGGGACTGTGAGGGCAACTTAGTTCTAAACACCCCGCGATTGCGTTTGTTATTCTACAAGTCATAGTTATATGAAGCATATATGTTAATTTTAGTTAATTCTTTTAGGACCAATTGGAAAAATACAAGTTAGCTGATAGAACGAACGTGATTCATATGAGTGACCATGGTTTAGTGGGTGTGACTCCTCCCTATTTCATAAATATGACTCAGTACATGAAAGATGGAACTTACGATATGGCTGGAGCTAGTCCATGTTTACAAATTTACCCTAAGGAAGGTAATTATAGATAATATTGACTGTTACAATAGTATAAGTCGAATAATGCAAAAATTTTAAAAGTTACTAAATTTTAAAAATGTAACATGTAATTTTAAAAAACACGCGCTGACCTAGTGAAACTTGCAATGTGATTAAAAGCTTATTAAATAATGTGTACAAATATTATTAATAACACATTATTATATAAACAAACACACGTGAATTAAATACCTGGGAAATAACGGTAGTAGATCATTATTATTTGTAACGTCTAATCTTATTAAGACCAGGGTGTTAAGCAACACCATACTGCGGGAAGAAACGAGGGGAGAAATTCTTCGAATATACCTAAGGATATTCCAGAGAAAAATGCCCACCGTTCCATCCACCAGAATGGTGCTCTGCCCGACTGCTCAGCCCTGGGTTCGTTCCCTGTCCATTCTCTCTCTACACCAATCCCAGAAAGGTACAGGAAATAAAAATACTTATTAAGCCATTACAAAGGTATATTTATTTATTAGATAAAATCAAACAGAATTTACATTGTGAATGTGATACAAAAATAAATTAAACTGAGACTCAAAGATTATGCCGGTTGCCGGTATCAAATACCTAAAATATAAAAAAAGTACTTAGCTTTATTTTGTTCTGAATGAGTTGTTAAGTCTTTCAGGAAGGGTTCCGATCTTTGTGGAATCTAGCTGCTCTCGGTGGTTGTTCGTTGGTTTAAGGGGAGTTGCTGCCTAAATAATGGCAATCATTTTCGTCCCAAGTTAGTACATGGATTTCAAATTCCGTTCTGATGCATCAGTGGATTTGTAGGTGGTTGCTAATTATTGCCCAAGGTATTGTGGTTGGCTGTTTTCTTGCTCCCCACGGTAGTGGCTAGAAAATTCAAACAAAGATCAGTTTTCTCCCAAAAGAAAAGCCTGATCAGAAATAAAGCTGAGTATTCAGAGAGAAACGATCTCAGCAAAATCTCTGATCACAGCGTGGCATTAGTAAAAATAAATTTGTAGGAAAAGATTTTTATTAATAAGATATTAAAGAAAATAAGATAACACAAGTACATATGTATAGTAAAAAAATTAAAGTTAAAATGATTTCAGCTTTATTTTAAGAAAGAAAGTATCTGCCACGCCAAATAAAACAAGTAAAAAACAGAGGCCCAAAACTAGAAAAGATAATTACTCGTGTATACGGCCAAGACACTTACCAATTTAAGAATGATTGTAGCGTTAAGATCGAAAAGGGCGGATAAAACTTCGTATCGGCTTATATAGAGTAGAACGGCTACTAAAAATATTTATAATTTAGTGAGGTCGCTTTGGAATAATATAGTACGGGGGACAAGTACCAAGCGGAGCTTGGTGTCACGTTCAATTGGTTGATTCAAAGTTCAAAAGAATGTAGAATTAAGAGTTAACAGTCGAAGCTAGTGTTGTCATCCGTCAACTGGGTACTCTCTCTATTACTGTACTTAGAGAACCAATAAAGTAATTATGAGTATCCAGTGAGTTCGAGTTAATCCACCGCATGCGGGGTGTAAACTACCCCTAGAGTTTCACTATATGGAACTCTTGATGGAAGCAATCCCATAAACATTATAAGAATATACAACATTTTTATAATTGCAGGTTAGACTAACTAGCGTAGTCAACAAATCGAGTTTTTATGGCTTTTGTTGACCTGATTTTAACGTTCAAGTTAGATGGGGCGTTGCCAGACGCTGATAAAAGAACCGACACAGTTGCCAGATTAAATTGTTTCCAAGGCTTTTTAACCCTGTAAGTAAACTGAGAAAAAACTTAGGCCAGAAATAATAAGAATTGATCCATGTAGCAGTCTGGTATGTTTTTTATTGGCAAGGCTTTACAATTGGTATGTTTAAATATTTACGGAAATGTATTGATTTGACAACTACTAAAATTATTGCAACTTATACAGTCGGAAAAATGAAAGATTACCCATGAACGGTCACATCAATCACTTATTTTGTATTTGCTGTCCTTTTCTATAACAAATTTTTGTTATTTATAGAAAAAGGCAGAGACAGAGAAAGAGTTCCGATCCAACAAATAGCATTGATGAGTCTTGTTTGGCCATTTCATCTGATTTTTCATTGCTTTGTAGCTCACAGGTAGCTCACAGGCTACCTAACAGCTACATTCTCAGATTTTATTTAGGGCACCCACACAATTACATACTAACTTAGAATTGACATCTACAGAATTAGAATTGACATCTACAGAATTGAGCGCTTTAAGAGCTGCCTTGAGTGCCTTACGCAATGATTGATTGCCGTTATTTCCGCTTGGAAAATTGTAATATCCTTAGATAGACTTAGCGGGAAATGCATCCCTTTCTACTATACCAGCTCCTATACCCTCCGATGTTTTGAGCCATCGCTGTACCAGGTAGCTTCCGCTTTTGTGGTTGTACACTCTCCTTCCAATCTTTCCTGCCTGGTGTATTAATTTTGAATTTATTGATCTCGTAGCTGTGGTATCGATGGGTTGCCCTATTACAGTATCTGCTTTTAGCTCCTCGATTACTTTTCTATTGTCAGCACTATACGCCTGGCTTATCTTTGTGTTAATCTGTGCATCCCATATCTGGATTCGCCCCTTTAGAAGGATATGAAGTGAACGACGCTGAAGGAGTTTTTTTTTAATATAATTTGTATATATCGTATGTTGGTAAAATATACTAATAAAAGTTAATTTTAAAATTTTGTTGTTTCTTAACATACTTGAACGCTCACAACGTTTTCAGGTCATGAACAAGAAATTTATGACGCTTTAAAAGCTGGTTCTTTAAAAAACGGACACTTCAAAGTCTATCAAAAGAAGAATTATCCAAAACAGTGGCACTACAAGAAATGTTCACGATCTCCGCCCATTCTGGTAATGGCCGATGTGGGTTACGCTTTAGACGATTTAATTAAAAGTGCACCGGAGTATGCTGAGAAATTTAATTTTACACGTAAGTAACTATAACTTACTTCATAGTCTTGATCTAATAACCATCATTCGTACTACACCTTATCAAATGTTTGCTGGATGTCTAAAAAGGCTAAAATAGAAATGCTGTTGTGTGAGACTATTTCTCATTATATTTATTATTTTATAAAATTGCTGAATTGTATAATGTTTTTTCCCGAAAACCAAATTAATAATTTGGCATTAGATTATCAGATAAAATTATTCGTTTCTTGTAGTAGTCGTTCAAATATTTGAGAAGGAAAGAAGTTTCTGTTGGATCCGAACCCAACTAATTTGTATAGATATATATTTATTTTGATCCAATTCTTCTTCTCGGCAATTGTTCTATTTCCTAGATTTTAATTTTCGATACTATGGATATTATATCATATTCCTTTAATAATAGTAAAAATTTATATTGTTTGTAGTAACAAATAGCTCAGAATTCGGCGTCCACGGGTACGACTACAACGTAAGCGACATGCACCCATTTTTTATGGCCAGGGGACCAAAAATCAAGAAACAGCACAAAGTAGCTCCGTTCCACACCGTAGATCTTTTTAACCTTTTCACGCAAATCCTCGAAATACCTCCATTGCCCAACAACGGATCGATGGGCAATATTGTAGATATCCTCAATGACAAACCAGGAAGATATAGTATCGGATCTATCTTGATGGTTACTGGTAAGTAAATAAATACTTTTGCAATTATACTACGGTAAACAATAATAATCTACAAAAAGTAATAATACTAAGCCTGTGTCAACATCCGTATTTGTATGGATCATACTGCAAACCGATCATCTGCATATTGTTGTTTCTTATTGGTATGGTTTTGTTGTATTATCTTACCGAGGCAACTAGGTATATTTGTTTACAAAAGATTGTATAATGTGTTTTAGGTGTAATCTAAGAATCCTCTTTTGATGTTTTACGGATTATTTAAATATTGTATCTTCCATCGATTTATATGGTTATTTGCATTTCTTTTAAACTTCTTTAGTTCCTTGTCACTATGGCAACTTTGATGACTGATCTGGTTTTTGGTAAACTTAATTTACATATTTTATCACATATTACCCTCTTTATGTTTTCAATGTATATAGTATAAGTGAAGATTGTTCTCTAAATCGAGCCCAGTTGCTGATTTCTGCTGGAATCTATTTTATGGACTTTCCTAAGCATGTAATGTATCTATCCGAGTCAGTGTAGAACCATATTCGAAGAGGTAGCAACTGAAGTGTTTGGAAGACAAAAGCTTGACATAAAGAAGTCGGGCTGGTACGATGAGCAATGTGCACAAGCAACGCAAAGAAAAATCCAAGCATATACAAGGGTCCAAGGACGAAGATCGAGATACGTGGAGGAAGAGTATAGGCAGCTGAGACGAGACGAAAAACGAATACTGAAAAAAAGGAGAAGATGCATATAGAAAACTAGCTAAAAGAGCTAGAGAAGTATAACACACAAAACTGAATGGAATTCAAACCTAGATTATTAAAATACAAGAAGTGGGATAAGGTTGCAAGAAGCAGAAATCCAGTTTAAAGGCATGGAAGACAAAAGAGAGAAAGATATCGAAAGAAAATACGAAAATTAAAAGAACAGCTTCTAGAGCAGATGGTATTCCTTCCGAAATTTCAAAACATGATCAAAAAATGTGATCTGCTGTATAAGTAGGCTAGTAGAACCGATTTTGAAGCAGGTAAAACTACCAGAAGACTGAAACGTAGATATAATTGTACCTATCCACAAAAAATTAGACTCTCAGGATATTCTGAAAACATAATAGGCAAATACCGGTGTGGGCTTCGCAAAGAAAAATTAACTTTATATCGAATATTCCTTCTAATACAAGATTTGGAGAAAACGTATGAGTATGGAATTGATACTCACCATTTGTTTTTAGATTTTAGATGTGCCTATTACAGTGTAGACAGAAGCGTACTATTCAAAGCCATGGCAGAATTTGGTATCACAAAACACTTAGTGAAATTGCTAGAAGCAATCTTCTCAACAGTCGAGTGCAAGATTAGAGTACAGAACGGAGTATCAAGAATTTTCCAAACACAAATAGGACTTCGACAGGGAGCCTATCGTGCTTTCTATTCCACATTATTCTAAAGAAAGCTATTAGAGAATCTGGAATAACAACAAGAGGAACCATTATTAAGAGGAGTTTACAACTACTAGCGTATGCGGATGATATCGATATGTTAGCAAGAAGAAAGGCGGACCTCTCCAATTGTTAACACATAAGAAGCAACAGCAAAAAGAATACATAATATTGATATACAGAACTCTTATCAAGCCCGTCCTTACTTACGCATCAGAAACATGGACGATGACAAAGAGCGATGAAGAACGTTTAAGCTGTTTTGAACGTAAAACCCTCAGACATATTTATAAAGGAGTGCAGGAAAACGGATTATGGCTTAGGCGCTATATTTTTGAGCTTTACCGCATTTATAGTGAATCTACTATTGGTAGGTCTATCAAAATAAACTGGCTGCGGTGGCTATGCCACTTGAAGAGAACTATCGACTGAAGCCGTCGAAATACATTTACAACCAAAGACCGGATGGAGTGAGAAGAGGCAGGTCCAGAGTACGATTTAAGTATTAACAGTACGAAATTAAAAAAAAACAAGGCGAAGGACAGGAAGAAATGGAAGCTAATCCTAGAAAATGCCAAGACCCACTATGGGTTGTAGATCCAATGATGATGATGAACCTAACCTAACCTATATTAAATTTTCATCGAGGTCTCGGTGCTCGGTCTCGGTCTCATTTGCTTCAACTTGATATAGACTTTTCTTGAGCGCGGAAGTGGTTGATCTCGATTGTTTCAAACGCACGCTGATTCAAACGCACCCTTGACTTTTGCGTCCAAGGCTAGCTGGAGGTTGTCGAGTTGAACCCAGTCTTATAGGTAATTACCTGCATGTTCATTAGCGGCGTAATTTCAAGCTTTGTAGTGGATTTTGAAATCTCCCACATAAATATTTACAACTTAAGGAAACATCTGCAGAAAAAATTTTACGCAAGAATTCAGTGATGGAATAGTAGAGCTTATTCGAGCAGAAGGTTCAATGATCACACCGGAAATGTGTTCTAGTTATGTGAGACATGGATTAAACAAGGAATGCCATTACATAAGTAAGTAAAAGTATTTATAAAAAAACGTTATTTTATAAATAATTTAATTTTTTTCTATCTTCACTATCTATGCTTCTGAAAAAAGTAATTCCTACGTTCTTTTTACAAGTACACACTGTGTGGCATTAAAGTCCAAAACCCTTAACCACTACCATTGAAGAGTGATTATAGTTCTAAGAAGAATTTAAAAGTAGACGTGTTGTTTTTTGTGGGTACTGAATTGTGTGGGTCTGAATTGTACATCATTGTATGATCTGCTTCTTCTTATTTCGGTGCCCTATTAGGTCCCCTACTTTGGCAATTACATTTGCGAGTTGTACACGACCTTCAGCTAATCTTCTTCCTTCCAATTCCTCTGCAACCCTCATGATAAGCTGAAGGATTCTGTACCGGTCTCTCCCAAGAACAAACCCTATGTATTAAATTTGTCTTCTTTTAATAGTTTTCAAAAACTCATGAACGTCATTTGCTCCATTTACTCAGTTTCGTTGGGCTGCATCGCTGTCCAGGGTATTCGGTGCATTCTACTATGCAACCATATCACAAACGCCTCAAGCGATTGATCGTATCAGCCTCCAAAGCCCATGTCTTGGTGCCATGTAACAATCTTCTTCTTAAGGTACCTTCTCCATTACTGAAGGTTGGCTATAACTACATCAAATTGCTCTCTATCTTGAGCTGTTCTTAGTATCGAATGTGTGTCCATACCTGTCCAGTCTCTTACATTCTTCAACCAGGAGCATTTTCTTCTTCCTGGACCTCTTCTTCCTTCCACTTTCCCTTCCATTAAAAGTCGTAGGAAGTTGTATTTTTCTCGTGTAAATATGTCCTAGATAACTCGTTTTTCTGTTTTTTGCAATATTTAGGAGTTCTCTTTCAGTACCCATTCTTCTTAGCACCTCGTTGTTGGTCACGTGCTCTGTTCAAGAGATCTTCAGCGTCCTTCGAAAAAGCCACATCTCAAAGGCTTCTATACGCCTCATGCTTGTAATTCCGAGAGTCCATGTTTCCACTCCGTATAGCAATATGGAATAAATAAACGTTTTTACAAATTGATATCGGATATCCAACTATAACGTAGAATTTATTAGGAATTTTTTCGTTCGTTGAAATGCGGACCTAGCACATTCTATACGAGCACGTATTTCGACCTCGTGGTTCAGATCGTTTGTTGTCCAGCAACCAAGATACTGGAATCTTTGTACTGGTTCTATATGTTTGTTATAGATACGAATAGTAATGTCGACATTTGGTGCACGTGTAACAGCCATTACTTTTGTTTTATTTGTGTTTATATTTAGTCCCAAGCTATCTCCCTCTCTGGTTATGACATTTAAAAGTCGTTGTAAAGACGGTGTCGTCTGCGTATCGTAAGTTGTTTACATATTCTCCGTTGATTTTTATTCCTTTTTTAATATTTTCGAGGGCGTTTTGAAAGATCTTTTCGGAATATATGTTAAATAACAGTGGAGAAAGTACACAGCCCTGACGAACTCCTCTTTTTATTAGCAATTCTGCTGTCAGACGATTGTCTATTTTGATAGACGCCATTTGATCCCAATAT
This sequence comes from Diabrotica balteata, assembly GCA_918026665.1. Classification (NCBI taxonomy): domain Eukaryota; kingdom Metazoa; phylum Arthropoda; class Insecta; order Coleoptera; family Chrysomelidae; genus Diabrotica; species Diabrotica balteata. The sequence continues at coordinate 90,007,165 of OU898278.1, read as the reverse complement.
AGTTTTTTAATAAGTGCTACAGTGTTATGGTCTATACCATGTTGTGTTAGGGTTTCTATGAGTTCTGTGTGTTTTACTCGATCAAACATTTTTTTGTAGTCGATAAAACAGAGAAACACATCTTTTCGCTGATCTCGGCATTTTTGTAGTAATATCTGAAGGCCAAATAATGCCTCCCTTGTACCAAGCCCCATACGAAATCCAAATTAAATGTCGCTCAGGTTTCTTTCGCATTTTCTGTATATTCGTTGATGTACAATTTTGAGTAAAATTTTCAGAAAATGGCTCATCAGGCTAATTAATCTGAACTGTGAGCATCTATTTGCTTTATTTTTCTTTTGTATAGGTATAAATGTCGATCTAAGCCAGTCTTCTGGGAAGATTCCAGTGGTATATATTTTGTTAAATAATATTGTTAACGTCTGAAGATTTTCTTCATTGATAAGCTTTATCACCTCTACGTATATTTCATCTGGACCTGAGGCTTTTCGTGGCTTTGCCATATTGATTGTTTTTGTAACTTCCGATATTAATATATCAAGTATTGTTTTTTGTACTATATTCATCTGTGGTTCTGTTCTCTCGTCATCAAATAGATCTTCGATGTATTTTTCCCACATATCTCCTACATTTTCTGGACTAGATACTATTTCGTTGTTATCATCTACTAAAGTTGTTGTAGTGATTTTTTTCTTCGTATTTGTGACTTCCTTAATCCATTTGTTGTCATTAAAGTAGTCATGCTTTTTTAGTAAATCTCCCAGTTCCTCACACTTGCTGCTCATCAATTCTTCTTTGGCTTTCCTAATTTTGTTTCAGATGATTCTCTGAGTTTCTTTATATTTTTATTCATTGCGATTTTTGTAAGATCTTATGTTCATCAGTTCTAGGACTTCTTCTGTCATCCATGTATTCTTTGTTTCTCTGATGTTGTCTTGTAGTTGTTCTATTTGTATAGTTGTGATTGTTGTTTTGAAGGTGTACCAAATACTTTTTATTGTTTCTTCTGCTTCCGCGGATGCTTCACTGAATTTTTCTTTTAGTGTATCGTTGAGTGTTTTCTCTATTTCTGCTGTACTATTGGATCTTTAAATTTTTCGAGGCTAGGTTTTATCTTCCCTCTGCCTTTGATTTTCTTTAGTTTAATTGAAATTTTACCAACAACAGGATTGTGGTCGGAACCGATGTCTGTCCCGGGATATGGCATGTAACTGACCAAATATAGTATTTGATCATTTTTTGACGTAATTTTAGGTTTAAGCTACGACTTTTTGACACGTAGTTTGACAGATTTTTTGTGATCTTAGTACAGTTCATATGTTTTAATAAAACATGACACTATGAACAAAACATCATGAAATAAAACATGATGGTGGAGAATAGTATACGATTATCCTTCTGCATCAATAATTTCGAATAAACAGAAGAAGAAAAGATATTAAATGTACAGTCCTAGAGTATTCTTTTTGTTTTCTCGATTTGTCATCGTGTGGGATTTATGTGTTCGTTCCATTTAAATAGTAATTAAAAATTATCGACGTAATCTCAGCATAGTAATAAATATTTTAATTATGAATAAATATCAGACAACATTGTATCTTTTATTGTATTCTAGGTTATTTTCTTAATTCAATTTTTCTTGTACTTTCAAATGCATCGATGATTGTATATATCTCTTCTTATATTTTTACAATTGTATTTTATAGATGTTATCAATAATTTTGAAGATGTTAACGATGTGTTGGGCCATGATATATTGAAGATAGTGCATTTCGTAAATCGTAACCATAGGTTCAGTTTATCTAAACCCACACTTTTAGACATACTGTATTTAATTAAAGAAGAAATGAACACCCTAGTAAGAGGTAAATTGTGAATATTAAAAAAAATACTACGTAATATTTGACATTTCGAGTTTAACATGACAATCTTTTTCAAACAAGTTTATTCTAAATTAGTGAGCTGTTATTATAACCACGTTGTTTGACGGTACTTTTTTCCTTACATTAACGGTTGACTTACTTTGCCTCGATCTTTTGTAGCCATGCTTTTAGTTGAGAAATCTGCTGGAACATGGGGGGAAGTTCTTTCTCTTCCTAAATGTTGCTCACTGCTTGTGGGAGCAGTACCTTCGTTTTGGTTCGAGTGATAATAAATAATTAAAATGTGTTACCTTATGTTGGCGATCACAATTCTCGGATTACACTTAAAAACACTTACGAATTAAAAACTTTATTTTGCACTATGATACAACATTCTGTAGTGAAATGAGCGAGTTATTTTTAATAACAAATACATATTATATATGACTGATGTTGACTCTAGTAAAGTTGAGAAGGGAATGTGTACGTGATAATCTCGCAATTCTGTGCAAAAAATATAAACAACATCTGTCGTGCATTCTCGGGTACCTAAACTCGGGGATAACTCGACCTAAACCCTAAGGTAATTATTCATTTTGTAAAAAGGGGCGCTCGTCATTTGGACCATAATTTTAGGTTGCGCTACGCAACATAGTCCCCCCCTTGATGTGAACGCATCAAAAAAAAAATGTTTAAGTACAATACGAAGAAAGGTATAACTAAACTAACAAACTATTAAAATTCTTGAAGGTGAGTCATAGGAAGAGGACACAGTTTAGCAATAGAGCGAACGTATAACCCTTCAGGAGTTCTGACCTTAACAACTTTTACCTTGTTGTCCTTTCCCGGATATGTCTCAACTACCCGTGCTATAGGCCATTTGAGAGGAGGCGAGTTTTCGTCCTTAAGCAAGACGAGATCACCAGGCTTTATGCCTATCTGAGGAATGAACCATTTAGGTCTATTTTGCAGCCTATTAAGATAATCGCGGGTCCAAACCTTCCACATATGCTGCTGAATCCTTGTGCATTTATTCCACAAAGACAATTTATTTTCTTGAATATCAGATAAATCTGATTCAGGATAAGACATTAAGTTAGATCCAATAAGGAAGTGTCCGGGAGTAAGAAAGGAAAAATCGAACGGGTCATCTGAGAGCGGACATATAGGGCGTGAATTGAGCACTGCTTCAATCTGCGAAAGTACAGTGGATAGTTCTGCGAAAGTAAAATTGGAGTTACCCATTATTCTTACGAGATGGTATTTGAAGCTCTTTATGACAGCTTCCCAAATACCACCGTGGTGTGGTGAGCGTGGAGAGATAAACTTCCATTGAATTTGACATGAAGTAGCGAAAGAGCGAATAGATTCAGAGGTATCACCTTTGAGAAGCGACTCATAAAGTTCTTTCAATTGGTTTTTCACACCTAGAAAGTTTGTGCCATTATCGCTGAAAATGATACTCGGATTACCCCTTCCGGCGATAAACCTTTTCAGAGTCAATAAGAAAGCTTCAGTAGAAAGACTGGAAATTAATTCCACATACACGGCGCGAGTAGCTAAACATACAAACACTGCCATACAGGCCTTAGTAAGGGGAGCTCTCTTGAGTTTAAGGTCTTGATTGGACATGGGCCACCAAAATCAACTCCAAGGTTTATAAATGGACGTGCAATTTGAACTCTTTCCCTCGGGAGATTAGTCATGATTTGAGACGCGAGTTATTCGTTAAAACGATAACAAGTGAGACAATTTTGTATTATACGTTTGATTTTTTTAAGTCCATCAAGAGGCCAGAATTTCAATCTAACATTGGACAGTGTATTTTGACGGCCAGAATGCAGAAGTCTTCGATGTTCTCGGATAAGTAATAAATTGACAATATGTGATTTTGAGGGTAACAGTAGAGGAAATTTCTGATCATAAGGAATATCTGAAAGGAGAAGACGACCGTCTACTCGTATCATTTGAGACGAATCTAGAAAGGGATTCAATTTACGAATAGACTTATCGTTAAGTAGACGACTATCCATTAAAAATTGGATTTCCGAATTGAAGAAATGAGACTGGGTCAATTTGATAATCATTAACTCAGAACTAGAGAGTTCATGTGAAGTGAGAGGACCTGTACGTCTATGAGACTTAGCTCTTATATTGTGAAGAAAACGAAGGCAGTATGCAAAAACTCTCTGAAGTCGAGTGAAACATGAAAATTTGCAGAGGGCATCATACACTGGCGAATCTGGTTTTCTGATCAGATAAGTAACCCTTTTGAGTTCAGGCAGTTCATCAACATTAATACTCGAAGGACCATTAGATACAAAGAGGTTGAAATCAAAGTGTGGATCTGACAAAAATTGAGGACCATTAAACCAAAATTCACAATCAAGCAACTGCAAGGGTGTAGCACCACGAGATAATATATCCGCAGGATTGTCTTTCGATCGTACATGTCTCCATGCATGGTTGGAGGTGAGTTCTTGGATTAGAGTTACTCTATTGGCTACAAAGGTAGACCAACGAGAAGGATCCATGCGAGGACGATTTGGGAATCTGTCCATAAACTGACAGAATTTATCTGAGGTTGGGATGGAATCAAGACAGAAAGAATCTTCGTAACAAGATTAGAGAGTAATAATGCTCCTAGAAGTTCTAATCGAGGAAGAGTCACAACTTTTACAGGACTAACACGACTCTTTGAGGAGATTAGATTGCAAGAGATAAAGCCATTTTCATGTGATCTTAAATAAACGCAAGCACCATACGCGCTAAGACTTGCATAAGAAAACCCATGTATTTGAGTACTTGTTACATTGCTAGAATTTTGCAGCAACCTAGGAATCTTGAGATTGGAGACGTGAGGAAGGGTTTGTAAAAATAGATTTCATTCTGTAAGCAAATTTGGACTGAGATGGTCATCCCATTTCGACCTTTCTAACCAAATCTTTCTCATAATTAATTTTTCAGATACCACTAAAGGGTTAATCAATCCGATAGGGTCATAAATGTAAGCGATTAAAGAGAGAACTTCTCTTTTTGTATAGGTATCCTTAACGGTAACCTTTGGCACAAGAACTGAAAAATGATCGGAGTGGGAATTCCAACATAGGCCGCGAATTTTGTTCATGTGATTTTCAGGATTGATTACATAACTAGCTTCATTAGAGATATGAGAAATACCTGCGAGAAATTTAGGTGAGTTTGCACACCATTTATGAACCGAGAAGCAAACGAGGTGTAAACATTCGATTAATCGACGATGAATTTCGAAGAGTGTTTCGGAATCGTTACACCCATAAAGCACATCATCGATATAACAGCAATTTAAAAGAGCATCACTAGCCAAGGGAAATTTGTCGGAATTGTTTTGAGCTAATTCCTTAAGACATTTAGTGCTGAGAAAACCGGAGTTATTTAATCCATAAGTGATAGTTTTGAGTTGAAGACATATCAAATCCTCTTGAGGTGAATCACGCCACAAGATGTTCAACAGAAAGACCTGTTCGGGATTTACTCGAATTTGTCTGTACATACGACGTAGATCTGCTACAATACAGTATTTAAATAATCTAAAATTTATCAAAATATCGAATAATTCGCGTTGTATTGTATAACCAGGAAGCATTATGCCATTAAGACTTAGATTTGAGGTAGTTTTCATACTGCCATCAAAGACAACACGCAACTTATTTGTTACACTATTATTTAAAACGCAATGGTAAGGAATAAAGTATTTTAAATCAGAGTGAATATTTCGAGTGGAGAGAGGCACATATCTGCAATGTCCAAGTGCACTATATTCATGAATAAAATATGTATACTCTGTGTATAATTGATCTGACTTGATCAGTTTCTGTTGGAGGTTTAGGAATCACTTCTTTGCGAGGAAAAACGATTCGCCCAATTTTTTATATTCGTTGGGAGATTTGAAAGGGAGATCTACTTGAAATCTACCAGATGATAATAATTTAAGATGAACCAGATAAACCAGATGAATTTCAGTGAGGATTTAAAAATGTCTTTGGTCTGTTGCTCCGAAGGAGTTAGGATTTTTGAAGTACAAGTAGAAGACGAGATTTCTTCTAATCCCAAAACGACCGTACGAGTGAATCGGTATTTTGAGCTTGAACGAACAAGGATACTTCATTTCGAGGTTGAGTATTTTCTTGAATGTTAAGTGTGGAATATGAGTCAATTGACCCAGAGGATTGAGGTACATTTCCACCTACAAGATGTCTGAGATGAGTATTTGTTAAGGTAGGAAGATTAGGGCCTAATTTTATTAACCCGCAAGTGAGTAAGTCGAAATAAACATCTGCTCCAAGCAACATTTGAACTTCGGCAGAAGTACAAAATTCTGGATCAGCTAGGTGAATCAGATAGGACATCCTAAAAACCTGGAAGGAATACTTCTATCAACTATTGAATGACCAATCTAGCAGAAATACATCAAACATAGAGGTACATACAGCTGAAATAGAAGACCAATACCCGACATACGAAGAAGTAATAGAGGCAACTAAAAATAATAAGACACCAGCTAGCGATGGTATACCCACAGAATGCTTAAAACATGGAGGAGAAGCGTTGTACAGTTCTATATACAAGCTAATTCAAGACAGTTGGCGAGAAGAAACAATACCAGGAATAAAGGGGTTATTGTACCAATACACAAAAAAGGAAACAAAAATCAATGTATTAACAGGGGAATAACACTCCTAAACACCACCTACAAAATCCTTGCAAACATCCTGCTAGAAAGAACCAAAACATACACAGAAGAAATCGTTAGAGATTATCAATGCGGATTTAGACTACTACTATTGACCAGATATTCACAATAAAACTGATAATGGAAAAATGCTGGGAGTTGGATCGTGAGCTTCATCAGATAATCATAGATTTTAAACAAGCATTTGATACAGTATGCAGGGACATACTGTGGACAGCGATGCAGGAACTTGGCTTTTCAAAAAAACTAGTCAGGTTGATACGGATGTGTATGGAACGGTTACGATGCATTTGGACAACAATACTCGGAGACATTTGAAATAAACAATGGACTAAAACAGGAAGATGCACTTTCACCACAACTCTTCAACTTAGCTCTGGAGCACATAATCAGAAGTGCAAGTATCGAAAAACCTAATACAATATTTCATCGAGAAGGACCAAACTTACTACTGGCATTTGCAGACGATATCGATCTAATAGGAAACACACGATTAAGGATGAAGGAGACTTTCATGAGGTTCGAGAAGGCAGCAGAGAAGATGGGGCTCCAAATCAACGCAAACAAGACGAAATATATTTATATGAGCCGCAATAACCAAAGCAGAGACAGAATCGGCCAGAACATCACCATCGATGACTTTAACTTTGAGCCCGTTAGGGAATTCAAGTATCTTGGAACAACAATAACTGAAGACAATAACGGATCACAAGAAATAAACAACAGGATTCAGGCCGGCAACAGATGTCTTTTTGCCCTCCAAAACCTTATAAAATCAAAACAACTAACACGACGTACGAAGATACAGGTCTGTAAAACAATAATACGACCCGTTGTGATGTATGGAAGCGAAACGTGGACAATAACAAAGGCAAACGAAGAGAGACTATGTGTTTGGGAAAGAAAAATCCTAAGGAAGATCTGTGGTCCTGTGCTGGATGAAGCATCAGGACAATATAGGATAAATTACTATTTAACTGGGAATAAGCCACAATTAAAGATAAAAATACGTTTATTGACGTTTCAATTTCCACTTCGGAAATCATTCTCAAAATACAAACAGTAAATTTACTGTTTGTATTTTGAGAATAATGATGAGATGTCAACCAAAGAAAAGAAAACATTGTTATTGTTGAATATTGCTGTTGTAGCAACAATCATCCATAGTCAACGACTCACCCAGTCATTTTTACATTAACTTTAGACATAGTATATCTATTTATCACCACTTAATAAACTTAATTTAAATCAAAACACAACAATACACACGTGGGCTAAGGGACGCTAAAGATAGAGATAAGGTTATGGTTTACTCTGTAATCTATTATAAATTGTTATGTTGGCAACAATTTTAACGATAAATTGCAAGAAAATAGCATGAAAAATAGAACATGTTCTAATTTTTCGTCTAGCACAGGAATTGCATGGCAATAGCCCGTGGGCATGCGCAGTTTTTTTTAGCAGAAAAATATTTTTGTTTCGCAAAATCTAATTTCATTGGTTTAAAAATAAAATATTATACCTACCCACCCAAGTGTAAACCACTGGGCGGTTGAAACGTGATTTTTTCTGATAAATTACTTTATGGTTACGGTAGATCGGACAAAGATTGTTATATCTTACCCGAAGGATGCTTAATTCTGTCGATACAAGAAAACGCATTATGATTTGTGATTTGTAACAGCGATATCCGATGTTTTCATTGGCTCTTGGTGCACGTGGGCTCATCAACAGTTCGATGAAAACTTCAACTGGGTGACTGCCCATATTTTCAAACATAATACCAGGCACATCTGAATGTAAATATCGATGAGAATATTAAAACTTTATATTATTATACATTCCAGTCATTGATAAGTTTGCAGTTAATAACTACTCCTGGTATAGTACTTTTATTTTAATTTTATTGTCTGCTTTTATTACAGATAAATATATATTTACACAGTCTCACCAAAATACGAGGCGACTATAATCATTTTCTGTTAAAATCTTTGTTAGTAAGTTTTTTTCTTTCTGAAAGGTTATAATAACAGCCATGGACGTCTTTATTTATACGTCCATGATAACAGCTCACTAATGTAATAGTATATTACATAACGAGAGTTGTAAGAAGCTTATTACATGCGAGTAAAAAAGTTGCGCGCGAGCCGCGTAGCGGCGAGCGCAGTAATTTTACAAGCATGTAATAAGCTTACAACTCAAGTTGTGTACTATACTTTTTCTACCATTATTTTCGTTTATAAAAATAAAAATTAAATTACCACTATATTTACACTGACAGATTAATAATTTTTAATCTGTCAAAATAACGTCTGTTTATTCGTTTCCATGGTAACTCGACCAACTGACTTATGAGGCTTATGTGATATTACACATTTTTATAAAACTGAAGCGTAATTTTTTTTATTACGTGCTAGTCATTACGTGTCAGTATCTGTTATGATGCATTTACTTAGCATCCAAATAGTAGGTAATATACAATTTACTAGTAAGAGAGTAGAAAAAATAAATTTTTTTTAAAACGATTTCCGAGGTTAAAATCGAAACGTCAAATAACAATTATAAAATGTATTTTTTATTACAATCAAGTGTGTGTTAATCCCATATAAATATAATATTTAATATCATTCTTAAATTATTTCAAGAGAATTTCTAAGAAGTTGTTAGTTGGTGGTAATTGTAAGGATAAATTTTAAAGGAAATAATGTGTATGTGACATTTGAATTTTTTATCACTGAAATAAAGATTTCCTCTTAGTACCACCGAAAATAAACTTCGTGTTAAATGTATTCCTCCTAAATTAACAGGTTTCGTTTTTAGTAGGTGGAGTGTTGGTAGCTCTTCTATTCATTAGTGTCGCTGCCACGATCGCTCTTATAATCATAAAACGACAGCAGACCATCACAACGGCTGCCGCTCTGAACAAACGTTTTCCACAAACGTTCCATCACAACATCGTCGAAGTTCAACATCTGCTCGAACCCGAAGACGCCTAACTCTAGATAAAATTTTAGGTTAGGTAATTATAAAACAATTATAAGAATCTTTTGCAGATGGTTTTGGATTTAGAAGGGGAGGAATGGAAGTAATAATTAGCTTTTTCGAGAAAACTTGATACAAGATATAAAATCGAGAAATTTGTGTAGTCGGTATTTAAAAAATTAGTATCAAAGTACGTAAAGATTATGTACTGAGCATATTACTGTGGTAAAAACACAATTTAAATTATATAATTTGTATCTCTCTTTCTCCAAACTGACAAATGACAAATTATGTACTATAAATTATAAAATGGATAATACATATTATATTTAAAAATATTTCAATTACTGTTAAACCGATAGTTACGAATAGGGTGAAAGAAGCTGCGCTCTTTAAAACTTTTCTCAAACTTTTTGAAAATTTAGAAATATGTCTTTTTACATTAGAAATTAAGTATTTTGAAATTAAGATAATTATTATGTCTCCTCTTCATTTCTATAAAACTGTATATAAAAATGTAGATATGTCACACAAATTTTTGCGTACTTATTAGAAATTTAGTTTTCTAGAACAAAAGATAAAGTATTAGATTTTTATACCTGCAGATCAATGATAGACAATGATCTAAAAAAGATGTTTGGAATGAATATTCTAAATTATAACTTATTATTTGTTTTTATCATTAAGAAAAATGCCAAAGAATAATTTTATTGTGAATATTATATATATATATATATATATATATATATATATATATATATATATATATATATATATATATATAGATATATATATATATATATATATATATATATATATATATATATATATATATATATATATATATATATATATATATATATATATATGTTAGTTTGAAGTGTTTCACGGATGGAGTAATATGTTGAACAATTATTCCGGGAAAATATCCGTTGGTCATTTTTTAATTGCAGACGTTTCGCCAAGGTCTCACTTGGCATCTTCTGTGCGTTGTCTTCGGTCTCGTAGTCGGTAACTGAATTCAGTTACCGACTACGAGACCGAAGACAACGCACAGAAGATGCCAAGTGAGACCTTGGCGAAACGTCTGCAATTAAAAAATGACCAACGGATATTTTCCCGGAATAATTGTTCAACATATATATATATATATATATATATATTATATATATATATATATATATATATATATATATATTGTAGTTTTGAGTTTCTTGAACCGTACTATATTTAAGATAAAATTAATGTTTCTTGGGTTTAGATTCAATAAAGATGTGTTATATGTGGAACTAGATTTTATTTTCCATTGCAATCAATCAATCAATCAACGTTTCGGCAATCAAAATAAAATCTAGTTCCACATATAACATATCTTTATTGAACCTAAACTCTCTCTCTCTCTCTCTCTCTCTCTATATATATATATATATATATATATATATATATATATATATATATATATATATATATATATATCGAGAATAGGAGTACGACCGTTAATCCAATATAAATTAAGGATCATTCGAAGAGTGGTGGGTTTTTCTCAACCCATTCTTTTTTCACACTGTGACCGATATTTACCCATTGTTCATCCAAATACACTATGTTGTATCCTTCTGCACGGTATTTACGAATTGCGCTTAAATAACGATGACGCCACGAGATGATTTCTGGTTTTTCAATCAAAATAGAATTTCTGCCACGTTTTATAAACACAAAATCCATATCACTCAGCAAGCGATGTAGCGTGGCCCGTGAAAAGTGGGACAAAGTTTCTTCGACATTTACAACAGCTAATATGGTGTTTATTGTTGGTGGTATGTTGTCACGTAAAAATTGATGAACTATTCTACGAATTTGGCCCCTGACACCTTCATCGTACTTGTTGTCACGACAATTACCAACCTTTCGCTTCTTGGGCCTGCTCTTTGGAGATTGTAATCCAGCAGGTGATGAATATTCCTGTCGTATGCGAAACAGAGTCTTTTGGCAAACACCACTCGTTTCTGACACTTTTCAAATTACACTTGATACAGAATCGTTGTTATCCTGATTAAGATTAATTAATAATATTCATTAGTATCTGCTTCTCTGAAAGTTTCAGAGCTTTTCCACGTTTCCATTTAACAATTTTCTCCATTTTGCGGTAAAAATTCGACATCAGATATAACAATAGCGAACAACAGAAAATAACAATAATTGCCAACAGCAAATCACAACAACAGCCACAAACAAATAATAACAATAACAAAACAGTAACAATACATCCAAGATGGTACAAATAATCGTAACTCGAATATATTTATGCGCTCCGAAGAACACATAAAGACTAATTAAGGCTCTGGATGTATCAAACTTTTGCTTCCTAATTACTGAATAACTTCGAAGAATGTATTTGAAAAACTATGAAAGAAATGTTTATTTAATGCACAATTTTATTATACTACTGCTGCTAATAAATGATAAAAGTTGATAAGTTACTATTAGAAACAAATAATGTATAGTAGTATGTAAAATTATTAGCAAGCGATATTTGTAAATTACATAAAATTGTACGTGAAGACTTGTTGAGAACTCCTGGTTTATTCCGTTTATTTTGAAAGATAGACAATAGAGAACGCCATCTCTCATTGCATAAAACTGGCAAGGTCTTGGCGAAATTCCCATAAGGTTAGCATTGCATATCTTCTCTGTACAGACTAGTCACTTTGAGACAAAGTATAGACCTTTCAAAAGTAATTTTTATCTTGCTCTGCAAATCAAACATCCACATCTTGTATTATTTCTTTGTTGGAAGAAAATTTACGATCTTTTTACCTTTTTTCGGTTGAATAAAAATATGATGTTCAGACATAGCCAGATAGGTAAATAAACGGGATGTTTGAGTAATTCGAACCCTAAATCAAGAACAGTAACGTTGAATAGTAATTTCATGTTATTTTTAGTAACAACAAGTTAGCAAATACACAGTTTGCATCTTTTTTAAAACCGAGCACAGATCAAAGGCGATGTTTTTGCTCTTAAACGCCTCTATTCAACATTGAAGGCATTTGGAGATAATTTTGTCCGAAATTTGTCTGATGACCATAACGACGAAACACCCATCGGTCGGTATCTCCAATGAAAAATTTATTTTTTGAAGCTGAAAACCAATTTGGCATAGTTGCATACAAATAACATGGATCGCCATGTTCTTTTTATAAAAGTTTTTTTTTCTGTACAGCTTGGGCTATAATTGATTTCCATTCCAATTAGATACTGTTATATTTATTACAAAACCGTCCTTATCCTTTTTGAATACAAGTTTATTGCATAAGTAGAGTTGAATATAAATCATGTTGACAATCAAACACATACAAAATAGTGCAAGTAGACCATATGTACAATATTGGTTTGTGACAGATGGCATAATTTTTAGAATGTAAACCTAACAAAAAGAAAAAAATCCGGGTGTGGTAGTCCAGTCGGACTGTCGGTGGAAGTTATACTTCTATACACACGTTTGCCGTTACAAATTTATATGGGAGTCAATCTGCACAATCATTACATATGTAATGCTATAGGTAAGAGACAGCAGAAAGAGAAACAGAATTAGGTATATGGTGCATCGTTTGCTGTATATAAACAACATTTGACCTGTAATAGAATTATAGTAAATGAAGGGTTGAATCAATATTTTGATGAAAATGTATATTTTATTTTCATATATGTATGAAAGTATTTGAATGCAAAACAATTTTTTTACACATACTCTGCAGTAAAATTCATTGTTTATTTTGATATTAATATAAATATACAATACAATACACTGCAGCATAATTCAATATAATAATACAATACAAATTAAAATACAATATTCATAAGTATTTAAAAATGACAATATACATAACTTACTTACGTATATGTTTAATTTACCATAATAATAATAATAAAATAAAAATATTGTTACGTGATACAACTGTCAGACATTGACAGATACAAAATTTAATTGTTGTTTGTTGCATATATAAGTACACATTTGAACTTTCTTGAGATATTTACAAGTTTTAATTTATAATTTAACATGCCTAACAAGGCTCAAGACAAATCTGAACGCACTTATAGAAGTATAACTTCAATAATTTACAAGAGTGGATTTTCATTTTGCAGAAAAAAATTCAAATACGTCTTATTCATTCATTATCTTTTATTCTAGAAAACATATTCTGTATTCAACATAATTTATTTTATTTGTCAGATTTTTATTTTGAATGATTATTTTAACAGTTTATTTTACAATGTAAGAACTTGCTCAATTTTTACATTAACTTTAACATGAATATTATAATTTTAAGTGTTTTACAATTTTTTTATTACTGTGATGAAGTTACTTACGAATGCACTCCAAATACCAAACATACTTTAATCTTTTACAGTTTAAAATCAACATGTTATCTAAGATTTTCAACAGTGGCAGTACAAATTTTTAACGCCAAAATAGGTTAAATAAGTTGCAAATTTTCAAGATTTCAGAAGGAAAGAAAATATTTAATCCGGCTTGTATAAATTTTTAAGTAAAAAGTCTGTGTACAAAATATACTTTACTTTAGTCTTCAAATTTTTCTACCTCCATGGATGAATGTAATAAAAAAACAGTATAACTAAGCAGTACCGCTAATAAAAATCAGTATGATTAATACACAAAAACCAGTCATTAAGACACTAGACTTCATAATGAATTGAATGCAAAACGTATTGAGTGAATGGAACTTTCTATGGGGTTATGCAAAGTGTAGAAATTAAAATACATGTACTGTAATTATATCCATGGGTGCAAGGGATCCATATCCATGATAAAAAGAAGAAAATGAAATATAACCCCAGTCTAGATACATATATTAGTACATTCTTTTTTACGTATCATATCAGAATTCTTCGACGTTGGCGATCCCCACTACGAAGGCTTCTCAAGCATGAGTATCTGAGACGTATATTTTCTCGCCATTTGGTCTAAAATTATTAACATCTCCTGTAGTATCATTAAAAAAAGTTTGATATCCAAATTATTTTTATATTCGCCGCTTGTACCATCATCAGATTGCTGGGTTGGTAAAGAGAAGTGTCTTTGTAGGCTTCTGTGTCATGTGTTACATAAGAAAGAATAGTAACTGTTGGGTTTCCAGACTTTGGATCTGAAAATGCAAAACATATTGAATACAATTGCTTATTTTCCGATTTTTAAGTACTTCCGGTATATGCCTGCGATTTTTAGGAAGGGATTAACTAAAGTCTTTGTGGAGATCTGCAAGCTGCACAGAAGTGTAATATCTGTCCGAGGTTATTCCTCGTGTTATGTTAAGTGTAATATTTACCAGGCTTTTCTTTCAAAACTTTGAAAGGGCACCTGCCTTGAAATAAAGATAACATTTCGTCTGTTACAACGTTCATCATCATCAGTTGGCGCTACAGCCCTTCGTGAGCCTTGGCCTGCTTCAAAACATTCTTCCATCCTTCCCTATCGAGTATCTGTCTTCTCCAGCCCTCACTCCAATCTCCTTCAGATCTTCCTGTACATCGTCCAGATATCTGAGTTTAGGTCGCCCCCTTCTTCTTCTTCTTCCGACCGGCCTGTTTAGCATAGTTATTTTAGTGGGATCACTCTCATCCATCCGCATAACGTGGCTCACCCACCTTAGGCGGTTTATTTTGATGGTCTTCACAATATCTGCATCACCAAAAAGTCTATAGAGTTCAAAGTTATATCGCCTTCTCCACAGACCCTGTTCGTTTACTCCGCCATATATGGTCCTCAATACTTTTATTTCAACGACTCTTAGTAACTCTTCATCTCGGGTCGTCATTTCCCATGTTTCCGATCCGTATGTGCGCACTGGCCGTATTATTGTTTTATAAAGTTTGCACTTTGTTGCTATTGACATACTTCTCGCTCTTAGTTGAGGGCCCAGGCCAAAATAACAGCGGTTAGTGACGCATATTCTTTTTTTTTTATCTCGTTGGATGTGTTATTTTTGTAGTCTACCAGTGATCCTAAGTAGCAGAATTCTTCTTTACAACAGAATTACAACGTTCATACCGGGTGTAAAATATCTCAAAAATGTATCGTTTTACATAAGGGTGCAAACTTGTCTGCCTGTTTTCTCTAAGCTTTGGTGGTTTTATCGTCAAATCTTAAAATTTTTGTCCCTTCTTGGAATCTGTTTCTACTAATCGGGGCAATATCTGCCGAATTTTTTAGACCACAAATCGTGACAATCTAATTTGGTGTCATCATTAGCTCCCTTAAAAATTAAAATACCAAACAAAATCTCGGTATTATCTATTATTGGCACGTTTGTACGCTCAGCTTCTTCATTGGCATGCCGCACAAGATTTTACAGTTTTCCCGAAGTAAAGAACTTGTGGAAAGACTGCAAAATATTTTTTACTTGCCTTCGTGTCGAAGTCCTGGCTGCTCACGAAAAATGTTTGGTACACTTCGCCGCATAGGGCGTGGTGGATGGCCTAAGTAGATTCTTCCTGACTTTGACTTATATAGATGTGGTGTGTCACAGTTTTGATCAATTGTATCGAAACTGGAACTATCCTCAGTTGAATTTTCAATGCCTCGTCTTCGTTGACAACTTCAATATGGTCTCCGTTTTCATTCACGTCTGAGTCTTTGTTGTCGGAACTAATGTCTAACTAAACCACAATATCAGAGAGGTTTGCTACCATTTCTTCTAATTCTTTCTGCTTATTCATGCTTCAAATTGCGCTAAACAATATAGAAGCGCAAGGCAACAACTTAACACGTCAGAGGCAATTCAAATACTGCAAAATATAATTTCGACGTAACTGTTACTCCGACGCTAGTATACTCCGATAACTACTAATTATTTGAGATTTTTAGGAACAAAGGTATTTAGAAAATCGGGTGTAATGTAGTGTTGTGGATACTTTTTAACCCACTCTTAGTCCTTCTAGGGTTAAAGTGATGAGAAACATCGTTGCTATCTCATCTGTTGTTTCTTGGGAGTTACCGTCTTCATCGATTTCTTCATTATTTTCCAGTATTTCGGAGCTCTTGTTCTCAAGTTCACTGATTTCCAAAACTTTTCTCATGTATTTCGTCCATCACTTGTAGAGTATCATTCACTTCGGCTGTTTTATCGGGCACTGCTGAGGTTATACAACTTCTGACCATAGCTGTTTCCAACACGAATTTCTAGTTGATGAGTGCATTTCATCTTGATAATAGTTATACTGTGGGTAATATTAAATTGTCTCCCAACTATCGGCAACGGTCGATGCAGGATCTAGTTTCATATAGTCGAAGATACGACTGAATGTACGCCTTGGTAATATCGGTTAAATGCAGCTATTCTTCGTTTATCCAAAGGCTGCAAAAGCGAAGTAGTTTTTGAGAGATAGACAGTAAGTTCTTACATTTGAATTAATTAAGTTCAGGGATTCTAGATGTTCAGAAGCATTGTCGATATGAAGAAGTACTTTAAACGTTTGCGATTTGGTTTTAGATAGCTGAGCGAAATCGAATATCCGCAAGAGGTCTTGTCCATACGTGGGGCTGGTATGCTCGGTGCATGTTAATATTTACGTATATGCTAAAACCGCCGTTATACTAACTGTGATTATGACGAAAATGTACAAAATTGTCATAATGCTAAAGAGCACATTTAAAACCTGTGTGGATCTGAAATCTTTAAATTGCAATCAAATAAATTTTACTTGTCTTAACACAAAGGGTATAGTAATATTCAAGTAATAAAATTAAATGTTTTATTTTCCCGTGTGCCAAATATGAAGATAGTTTACCTTTCATTAAGGTAATAAGTTTAATTATTCTTATATATGATTAAAACAATAATATAATAATATATTATTATTTTGGTGATATTATATTATACATATATTCAATAGCACGCCATTAAACGTTGTTCTTGTGATTATAACAGACTCTTGAACAAAGGAGTTATTTGTTGTAAATTAATATTTATTTTATGTGTTATATGGATTCTATACAATAATACTTGATATTTATATTTTTGGTTTTGGAGTGCATAGAAATTTTTTAAGTAACTTGAATTTTTTATTTTAATTATAATATGCTACAAAAACTTTAACTTGTATGAAATACCGTATACTACTGTATATTTAATTGCATTGCTTAATATAATAATTAAAGGAACATTTATTTGTACGTCATAGCTTGGAGCTGTAATGTTGCAGCCAAAACAATCTACGGTCCATTATAAGTTGTATAACTATAACTTGTAAAATATTTCAATTTGTTTATGAAAAACGTAAAATCTTTCAGTTTTGTCATGATGTTTAAAATTAAACTATGTCCACAATTTTACTTAGAACACTCACCAATAATGTGAAAGAAGACACCAAGAAATATTCAAATTCGAATTTCACAGCCACGTGACGCCGCCAGTCCGCTGAGCTATCGAACGAACGAGGTACGGAATGTATTATTGGTTTTTTGTTTTGGGAATAATATAAGATTGAATAATAATAATAATAATAATTCAAATACGAAATTCAAATACGAAGACAGTGGAAAATGGAAAGTACCCAGACAATACCTATTATTCTCTCTACTACTGGAGTCATTCCAAAGAACCTCCTAGAAAATATAAAAAAGCTAGGTCTGAATGAACATCTCTACAAGACCATGTAGAAAACTGTACTACTCTCAACGTCCCGATGTGTACGAAAATTTTTGGGAGATACTCCAGCATACCAAGCCACCTAGGGCTCGATAACACGGAAAGAGTCCCACCAGAGCTCAATCCTTTTGATACCGTAGGTATCTGGGATGAGTGAATTTCCCCTTAGAGGGAGTGTGAGCCGTATGGCTAAATCTGGATAATAATAATGAAGAAGAGAATGGAAAGTACCCAGACACTACCTATTGTTTTATCTACTACTGGTGTTATTCCCAAAAACCTCCTAGTGAACATAAAACAGTTGGGTCTAAATGAACATCTTTATAAGGCCATGCAGAAAGCTGTACTCCCCGCGACGTCCAGATGTGTACGAAAATTTTTACAGTTTTCAGATAGATTCTTTCTTATCAGAGCCAGAAAATTGAAATTGACACAAGATGTCATAATCTGGCACACTACCAGAGAGAAGAGCTCTTGATCACATCGAATAGTTTCATCTTCGTATCTATATATTTATATAGGTAAACATTTTACCAAATTGGAAGCGAAAGTAGCGAAAGAAACAGAAAATAATAATCTATAAGACTATAGAAAAATATATTTAAGAATTCCTTTATAAAAGGAATAATTAAAATATTAATTAATTAATATTATATATTTTATAAAGAAATGTTTAAATAAGTTTTTTGTGATACATGGTATACAGCCAGCTACAGGAATTTAGTTTCCTTGTGGATTTTAACATACGAATTTTAAACCTTGATCTTGTGAAAAGCTAAAATAGATATGTTGAAAAGATGGGAGCAAAATTCTTTAAATTACATAATTAATATAAAAATTATTTAACAGATTGGTGAGGGCATATAGAAGGGTCATGGAAAAAAAGCAAAATTGTTCATGCAAAAAAAATCGGTACAATAGCAAAGAAAGGGAAACCATGGTATAAAGATTTAAAAAGTATAAAGAGTGGAATAATGCCTCAGAAAAAAACGTGAAACTATTTCAGTATTTTAATGAAAAAAGTTTCTTACAATCTTTCGACAGTTTTTCAGTTTTAATGATTTTTCAAGTAAAATATAGACGTACAACAATGACAAAGTGTATATTTGCGGTTAATATACAATTTAGTTATAAAATATATTAAGTTTTCATCATTTAAATAATGTAAAACATAAAAAGTTCCTCTTAAGACTTAAAAGCCTTAAAATGCTTTAAGGTATAAATAAACGATTCTTTAATATTATAAAGCATTGTTTATTTTTAGTTTAAAAAAGGTGATTCGAATTTTTCAGATACATCATTGTAATGTACAAAAATATTGGTTGTAAAAAAGTTATTGTAAGTCGTTTGTATTAATTTTATTACTCAGTATACCATATATGGCTGTTTTATTTAAAATTTTATTAAATTATTAATTAATTTTAAGATATTACACTTAAAGTATAAAAACGACGCTGATTTTGTAAAAAAATTTCACTTTCACAACAAAATATACATTATAAAGTACTGTCGTACATACACATTATAACCAATAAACCCTAATGAATATCTGAGAATATATTTATAATTTTACAATATCCTCAAAGTAATTATCATAGGGAAAAAATTAAAACTAGTCTAAATAGTTCCTATTCCATATTTAATTCTGAACTACGGACGCGCAAGTTTGAACCTTGTGCAAAGTTGCAAATAAAGTATAAAAATTTCTTTATTTTTTTCTTATTTAATTGGTCCATATTTATGAGATTTTTATTATTTTTTAACGAATTTTTGTTATATTATTTTAATATTATACATATAAAATAAATAATTGTTAGCATAATTTTGTATTTATTACCATTTTAATGAAAACTATTATAGAAAAGCGGTGTAAGCATATAAGATCTGATAATAAACATTAACATAACAGAACATTATTTCCTGCAATAACTGATAATTCGCTGACACTATAGGTAGTACCTAATGAAATTTAAAACACTTCTTTAATTTCCACAGAATATAGTTAATTTCACAAGTTTCGCTGAAACAATAACTTCATTAAATTAACATTTTTGTTTAATAAACATTAGTCAAACTATTTTTGTTTGTAAATAATTTGTATATCTATCTGAAGATTTTATTACTCTGTTTATTTTTTTCTGCGTTACTAAACTTTCGCTGTATCCTGTTAGCGTCGTTAGCCTCTCTTACTAAATTCCAACTCTCACCTCCACGCTGTGGACCCCGGTAATCTGAGCAACTCTGTGGTAACCAACCTCAGTGGTCAGCAGAGTCAGGGTAAACGAGTGAGGGAGAAATGGTCCCGAAGTTTAGGGGGTTGGGCAAAAGGTTAACGACCTCTTCCCTTAAAAAAACTTATTGTTATGAAGGCACAAAGAAGAAAATTCGGACTGTGTAAATCAGGACGACCTACCAAATGACATAGGAACACCGAACGTACGAACCCTTTATGCTAAAGGCGCTCCTAAATTGCTAACACAAGAACTGGGTAAAATGAAAGCCGATATAATAGCTATTCAAGAGATGAGATGGACTGGTTCAGGAATTATCGAGAGAAAAGACTACAATATATTATAGTATATATTATGGCGGACATAGCATCCGACACGAGTTATTTTCTAGTCATTAAAAAAGCAAAGGAATTAGTCGAAAAAAAAAGAAGACGAAAAACATAAATTCTACGACACCTTAGACAAAGAATATGATAGATGTGTTCCATGGAGAACATGGAAATCACCTGACAACGAAACCGTTAACCAGATAGATCACATCCTAATAGATGCAAGGCATTCTTCCGGCGTCATGGATGTCAGAAGCTAACGAGGTCCAATCACTTTCTTGTAATGGCAAAAATATGAGGAAGAATATTAAACCTAAAGAATGAGAAACATATAAATCAAAACAGAATTAATGTTGATAATCTGCGCATTAAAACCATTGCGAGAGAGTATATGACACAAATGGATGAGGAAATGGAGAGCCTGGAAGCTGAGATAAATGTGGAGGAATTGTGTGACAAACTGGTCAAGTTTATAGTGAGCTCTACAAGAATAGTTTCGGGCAAAATGAGACCATGCTCTATGAATGTTCTTAAGGCGTGATATGCCCGTTACATAAAAAATGCGATCAGCTCCAGTGTGACAACTAGAGAGGTATAACCCTGTTAACAACTGCTTACAAAATACTAGAAAATATTCTCTACGGAAGGCTACAAGTTTACACCATTGGCATAGTCGGAAAATACCAAACCGGATCTACTCCAGAAAAATCAACAATTGATCAGATTCGTTTAAGAAGACCGATCCTCGAGAAAACATTAAAATTTAACATTGTAACTCATCACCGATTCTTCGATTTCAAGGTCGCTTACGACAGTGTCAAGAGAACAGTACTATACCAATCAATGCGTGAGTTTGGTATACCAGAAAAACTTATCCCATTAACGAGAATGAGAATGTCTAACTTAAAATCTAGCGTTAGGATCTTCTTCTTCTGGTTCCTATCCGTTTCAGATGTTGGAAATCATATTGGCAATCATAACCTTGCTCGCTGCGGCTCTAAACAGCTCCGTTGAAGTTTTCTGAAACCATGTTCTTAAATTCCGCAGCCATGATATTCTCCTTCTACCGGGTCCGCGCTTACGGTCTAGTCATCAACGAAGACAAAACCAAGTACGTGTTGGGTACTAAGGATCTTATAGCAAATGAGCAACTAGTGACGACTACCATCAGAACAAGAGAAGAAATTAAAAGACAAAGAGACCTTACAAAAACAATTCCTCTCAAGTAATATCCAAAGAAAAACTAAAATCATTTTATGCAAAACACTGCTGAGGCCAGTCCTCGCATATAGGGCAGAAATATGGACTCTAACGAAGAAGAATGAAAGACTTCTGGGAATATTCGAGCGTAAGATACTCCGCAAAATATTTGGAGCTATAAACAATCAAGGGCAGTAGCGCAAAATATATAATTTCGAATTATACCAACTCTTTAATGAACCCGATGTAACGTTTATTAAAACACGTTGACTAGATGGACTGGATACATAATACGAATAACTGACAATATGATTGCTTAATAGCTAACGACAGGAACAACTTTAGGAAGAAGAAGCAGAGACCGACCGCGAATTAGATGGTTAGATGGAGTTGGGACCGACTCAGGGATACTAGAGCAGATCTGGATCCACAAGGAATGGTCGAGCCAAAGATAATTATGAAACTTTCGTTAGACGCAATAACGTTGGCCTGGTATATATGCCAGCCCGGTAATATGGTTGATGATGACACAGTAATGAGTCCGTGATTTCGAATATTTTAATTCAATCCAGAACTTTACTTTTTTATTGTCTCTGTGAAACCAGAAATTTAGAAGGTTAACAATTTCTTTTATCACAATTATATTAATACAGTAGACTCCCACTTAACTGGTCCCGCACTAACCGGCCACTCCCTATTCCTATTGTTTTGCATGCGAGACGATCCATCAAGCGCCGTTGTCAGTTCTGTTTTTGCTTTCGAGGAGGATTGACTTCGTCTTGTACGAAAATTAAAATGCAGCAGGTACAAACAAAATTCTTCTTTTAGTTGTTGGTAAGTCCGCTAAACCGCGTGCATTTAAAAATATACATACATCACCCTCCCGTATTTTACAGATTATAAAAATCAGCATGGATGAGCGCTGATCTATTAAAAGAATGGTTTGAGCGTGAATTTGTTCCGAGAGTAACGCTCCAACTAATCTTGGAAATCTAATATGTAAGACAGATGACGTAAAAATTATCTTTCTCCTCCTAATGTGACAAGCTTGGTGCAACCGATGGATCAAGGGGTGATTGAAAGCTTGAAAAGACAATACAGACGTAAATTACTGTCTGAAATTTAACAATGCGCAGAAAGTGAAGATCTCAGTCTTATTGATATCATCAAAAAAAAATAACTTAAAGGACATAATTTACATGTTAGCTTCCACCTTACAAGAAATTTCCGCTTCTACTTTCGTTAAGTCTTGGCGAAAACTTTGGACCAACATTAAGGAACTTGTTGAGTTTCAACAATCACACGAAGAAGATCTACTACCATTCTTCAAAATATCCAAACGTTATCAGAAAATGTCCAATTGTAGGCTGAAGATATTGAAGAATGGATGAACTGTGACCAGGAACTTTAAAACGAATTTTTGACAGAACGACGAAATAATTACACTAGCAACGAATAAAGAGCCCTACGAAAATGAGGAGACTGATGATGATGATATTGACGAAGAGAAAAAGGCAGACCACACCAAAGCTAGGGTTGCAATGGAGGTGGCATTGAAATATATTCAACAACAACCTGGGTCATATTCAATAGACGTCTTGGTTTTTAGAAAATGGTAAGATATAGCTTTTAAAAATTCACTTAATGTCAAGAAACAGAAGAAAGTTACCGATTTTTTAAAACAAGTTTGTAAAATATTTAAATACGTATATGTACATACAAATAAATAGTATTTTTCAACGGTACACTCCGTGATGATTATTAATATACACCTTCCTGTACATGTGTTTGTTATAATATGTATGTATGTATGTATGTATGTACTTGATTTTTCTCATGAAAATGCCTGCACATCGGATTAGGCTCTGGTCACGAGATGACCGGTTAAGAGGGAGTCTACTATAGTATTAAATAACAGTTTTTTTTTTACTTTTTAAGTTTTTGATAGTTTTTAAGGACTAAAACGAATAACGGAACACGGGACTAATTTGGTCAACTGTAAAACCAACATAATAATACCAACCAGTTTATTGTAGAGATCAATTCTACCACAATTTTGAAATTTTGCAAGGACAACAAAGAAGCAAAAAAATAGATTTACTTAAAAATATAAATCAACTGTCTAAAGACACATTTAATTCTAAATGAACAGATATTTGGAGGTCACCGTTATTGTGTCTAATAGAAATTTAGTGCATTGCGATCTTCGGTTAGGAATAAAAATTGTTTGCAAAATAAAAATAGTTGGTTTAAAACTATTATTGTCCAGACGAAGATGATATTTCAATGAAAATTGAAAGTTGACTAGATTATGTAGAAATTAAGAATGGTATTGCATTGTATCTATTAGTGAATATGAATTATGAAATAATTACTAATTCCATAAGTAGTAAATACGTGGTATGACGACGTTAGGTGTGTTAATGAATATTGGATCAGCACTTGCTTTAGGTATCGCAGTTGTACAGAGATAACAAGCGATTATTTGTACAAGCAGTGAATACTGCTTTATAAAGTAACAAACCTCACTGGGTCTGGCGCAGAAAAGCTGTTAAATAAATATTCTTAAGCCTGGTAAGACGCATATATTAGGTGTACTTATCAGTCAGCTGGATCTGGTGTCATCATCATCATCAACTAGCCTCTAACGTCCACTGCTGAACATAGGCCTCTCGCATGCTTTTCCACTTAGTCCGATTTTGCGCCATCTGAATCCAATTTGTAGTCACTCTTTTTATGTCATCTGTCCATCTCGTTGGGGGTCGACCTCTATTTCTGTAAGCTTGAGATCTGGTGTAAAGTGTAGGTATTTAGATCAAATTATTTTAAAAACCACTGTGTTCAATGTAACACCAAGTGATAAATCAGCAAATATCTATCGAGATCTTTTGTGTAGAGTGTTTGTTGACTAAAGTAACATCATTGGTTTTTATAGAAACTCATTTATTACCTCAAAACAACTGTTTTATCTTACACAGTAAAGATCCGACAAAACTGATAATGTCTTTTTTATATAATGGCAAACTTCTGTAGCTGGAGAGATTCGTATCCGTGGCTGATCGAGCGAAAGTTCTACTCCTATGCCTACTGTTTTATCTAAGTGGTTCGTCCCTATATAACATTTCGTTGAAACCGAGACACCTGTATTTTTACTTCTGGGCATACTTTTCTGTCTAGATAGTAACATATATGTGAGGTAGGCAATGTGGTAGAAGCACATTATTGTCCGTTGTTGGATACACATTGAACAAATCTCACTACCTCGGAATATTTAAAAAAATCAAGATATATTTGCAAATGCAAACCTATACAGGGTGGTCCTTAAGTAATTGTACAAACAGAAACCGTAGATTCTACACTTTAAAATATTACGATTTAAGCCAACTTGCTTTAATAAAATGTAGATATTAAGAAAGATACAGGGTGTTTCATTACTTACTTACTTTCATGTTTGTAAATATTTTTGGATAAAAATTTACAATTGGATAGTTTAAGTAAGAAAAAATATAATTTTGTACATACTTGATTGTAACTGATAGAGGCCGCTACATATGTCACATGTGTGACATAAATTTGCGCTTACGTTTTTTGCTCTTCAAGTTAGCTCTATTTGTGTTAAAAAATATTAAAGATACATTATTTTTACAAAGAAAAGAAAAGGTATACCTGTTAGTAACTTTAAAATTTAACCGTTTTCTAATAATCGCATTTTATAAGTCAGCTGCATAATAATTAGCCAGCTGTAGATAAGCATAATTCATAGTTTATTCTTATTAAAACAACTCAAAGATGATAATGTAACATCACAAAATCTTTTGTTATAGCTGCTAAATGTCTTGCAGAAAAGATTCTTCATTTTCTTCTTTAGGTGCCGTATCCGTATTCAGATATTGGCCGTCATCATGTTTACAATTTCCCTTTTCTATCGTTTCTTAAGTTTCTATACTGGCGTTACTTTAATTATTACATTTACTATAACTTATAACAATTACTTTTTCTCTATTGTAAAATACTGAAAACCCAAAATATGTGTTTATGCAAGATGTTACAAGACCAAATTCTAGAAAGAAGGCAGTGAGAACATATTTAGATACAACTTTTCTGAACGTTGGATTGGTCGTGGTAGTCATATTCCTTGGCAATGTATTGTGTGACATATTAATATAACTATTTAATTCTTAAAAAATCCAAAAGAATACTTATTATTCATTACGTAAATTGTTTACCCATTTTTACTAAGAAAATTAGAAACTATAGCACAGGTATTGAATAATCATATGTGTCTTGTTTCATAATACTTTTGCTACAAATCCAACCTTAAAGACTCAACATTTTTACAAAAACATCATCGTTGGTCTAATAACCAATATTTTTATAAATATAATAAACACACAGGTAATTTAGTTTAGCATAATATTAGTTCGTTAGTAAATTATAATAGTCCATTTGTTCGAGATGTAATTATAGTTACTCGTAAGTTAATCATATAATGTAATCATATAAATATCGATAGGTTACTCCGTGTATATACAGGGTCGTCATTAAGTAATTGTACAAAAAGAAACCGTAGATTCTACACTTTAAAATATTACGATTTATTTATGTATAAAAATTCATAACTGGGTACTATTGAATATCAGGAATTTTAATTTGATGCATACTTTAATATAGCTGATAGAGGGCGCCACATATGTGGTATACATTTGCGCTTAACTTTTTTGCTCTTTAAGTTACAGGTGCTTGTGATAAAAAAATAGTAAAGATACATTATTTTAACAAAAAAAAGGTATACCTATTAATAACTTCAAAACTTAACAGTTTTCGAGATAATCGAATTTTACAAATCAACTACATAATTCAGATTTAACGCAATCACTCCAGGCAACGAAAAAAAAATTAGACAAAAACATCAATAATTTGTCGATACATTTCATAAAAGAACGTGTCATATTAAATAGCATCATTGGTTCTAAATAAACTGTTGCAGTATTTATTATAAGTATTATACTTAAGTATAATAATAAGTATTCTTTTGGGATTTTTATGCATTAAGTAATTATATTATTATCTCACGACATGACCAAGGA
This sequence comes from Diabrotica balteata, assembly GCA_918026665.1. Lineage (NCBI taxonomy): Eukaryota > Metazoa > Arthropoda > Insecta > Coleoptera > Chrysomelidae > Diabrotica > Diabrotica balteata. The sequence goes on along the minus strand of OU898278.1, from coordinate 89,980,070 downwards.
ATATGACTACCACGAACAATCCAACGTTAAGAAAAGTTGTATTTAAGTATGTTCTCATTGCCTTTTTTCTATAATGTGGTGGTGTACCATCTTGCATAAACCACATACTTCGCCTTAAGTTTGATGACAATTCTTCCAATAAATCAATAAAATCTTTTTATAAAAAATATAAATAAATCTCACCATTCAAATTACAATGTAATTCGCATGTCCGTAAAAAATAATTACCAATGCTTCCAAACCATACGTTTATTTAAATTTATGTTTAAAATGCATATCGCATGGTTTGGTACCATTTGTAATTATTTTTTACGAACATGCAAACTACCTTGTAATTTGAATGGTGTGATTTATTTACGTTTTTTATAAAATGATTTTATTGATTTATTGGAAGAATTGTCATCAAACTTAAGGCGAAATATGTAGTTTATGCAAGATGGTACACCACCACATTATAGAGAAAGGGCAGTGAGCACATAATTAAATACAACTTTCCAGAACGGTGAATTGTTCGTGGTAGTCATATTCCTTGGTCTTGTAGGGAGATATTAATATAATTATTTAATTCATACAAATCCCAAACAAATACTTCATTATTATATTATATTTATTATATATTATACTTATAATACTTATTATAAATACTGCAGCAGTTTCTTTAGAACCAATGATGCTATTTAATATGAGACGATCTTTTATGGAATGTATTGACAAATGAACTAAAGAAAATGGAGGACATATCGAACACTTACTTGGACAAAAAGTTTAATGTTATTTAGTTTAACTATTCCTTAATTTGGTTTATAAATAAAATATTTGGATTATGACTTTAATTTAATACAAAGTGTAAAATGTCTTTTTTACATTTTTTACCAGGGCATTTTATACCAAAATTCAGAAGTATTGATATTGTTGTTTAATTTTCTTTCGTTGCCTGTAGTAATTGCGTTAAATCAGAATTATGTAGCTGATTTGTAAAATGCGATTATCTCGAAAACTGTTGAGTTTTGAAGTTATTAACAAGTATATCATTTTTTTGTAAAAATAATGTATCTTTAATATTTTTTATTACAAACACCGGTAACTTAAAGAGCAAAAAAGTTAAGTGCAAATGTAAGCCACATATGTGGCGCCCTCTATCAGCTACATTAAAGTATGCATCAATTTATAATTTCTGATGTTCAATAGTACCCAGTTATGAATTTTTATGCATACATGTTTACAAACATGAAAGTTATAGCGAAAATTAAAATTTTCAATTTCCACTTTAACACCCTGTATTTTTCTTAATATCAACATTTTATTTAAGCAATTTGGCTTAAATCGTCATACTTTAAAGTGTAGAATCTAGGGTTTCCTTTTGTACAATTACTTAAGGACCACCCTGTATAAGTAACCAAGTAACTAGATACATCACAGTTTAATACATTATTTACCCCTGCGACAAATAAGATATCATAATATTGGGATATGTATCCAAAAGAATATATTCATCCATGATACAATATAGCCACCACGTAGCCCAGAATTTAATTCACTTGATTTTGGTGTATGGGGCGCATTAAAATAACGTGTATATAAGAATCCCATAAACATTCGCAACCAACTGTGGAAAGAAATAAATACTGCAGCAGTTTCTTTAGAACCAATGATGCTATTTAATATAGGACGATCTTTTATGGAATATATTGACAAATAAATTAAAGAAAATGGTGGACATATCGAACACTTACTTTGACAAAAAGTTATGTTATTTAGTTTAACTACTTCTTGATTTGGTTTGTAAACAAAATGTTGTGATTATTACTTTGATTTAATATAAAACTTAAAATGTTTTATGTAAAATCCTATTATTCTATTTTGTCAAATCCTATTATTAATTATCCTGCTGATATATTTCTTTTATTTAATATTTCGCTAACTATTAACTTTAGTTAAAGGTATTTTATACCAAAAGTCAGAAGTAAAAATGTTTTAGTCTGTTTTTCCTTCGTTGCCTGGAGTGATTGCCTTATATCAAAATTATGCAGTAAAATGCGATCATCTCGAAAACTGTTGAGTTGTGAAGTTATTTTCAAGTATACCTTTTTCTTGTTAAAATAATATATCTTTAATAATTTTTGTCACAAATACAGGTATCTTAAAGAGCAAAAAAGTACAAATGTAAGCCACATATGTGGCGCCCTCTATCAGCTACATCAAAGTGTGCATCAAATTATAATTTCTTATACTTAAAAGTACCTAGTTATAAATTTTTATACACAAATGTTTACAAACATGAAAGTTATAGCGAAAACAAAAATTTTTATTTGCACTTTAACACCCCACACCTTTTTTAATATCAACATTTTATAAAAGCAATTTGGTTTAAATCGTAATATTTTAAATTGTAGAATCTACTGTTTTTTTTTGTACAATTACTTAAGGACCACCCTGTATAAATATATATATATATATATATATATATATATATATATACATATATATAATTTTTACGACTTATGTGTATGTCTAGCTAGACTCTAGGGTAAACATTTAACAATGAAATTGCTTAATTTCAAAATCAGTGTCGAATTATATGATAAAATACTTTAAGTCATACTACATTTTTTTGTGATTTATAACTTTCGTCCATATAGATAATGACATGAGAAAGATATTTGAGAGTATACCAAATATATGTATGCTTCAATTAAAACAAAAAATATTAAAATTCGTCCATTATAAACTATGTGAATTTAATTCGAGATAATAATCGTGTATGTATTACTAAAAATGCTTAACGTTGATTAAAGTTATGAAAACGTATCGATTGTAACGTATTAGGTATAATCTATAAACATAAAACGTACTTATTATTTGTGTTAGTCCTTAAATTTGATTGAAAATACTCTAAGTACTCTTGTTCATCTTGATTTTTTTTTTGTAAATTTTGACGGTATCTTTTAAATATCAATTTACGAGATTTATATAGTCCAAATCAAGATATAATAATTTTGTAGCTTTGACTTTTAAATTATTTCACAGCTATAATTCCTATTGAGGTTTGTATAGACCTGGCAGCATTAAACAGCACATACCACAACCCTTGTCGGCTGACATTAAAAAGAGATTATAGATTCTAAAATATTTAAAAGATACAATCATACAAACTTACCGTGACTTACACTAATCCTAGTTGAACATAAGAGACTTCTTCCAAATTTAACGAACTGACATCACGAATCTCTAATGTTTGTTAAATACCAAATGTGCTTGATTAAAATATGAAATTGGCTTTTGTAATTTGAAGTAAGAGTGATTAGGTATGTAGTAAGATGTCTAAGTATATTAAGGGCTGTTCTACACGAAACTGCTTTGTATTAAATTATGGTTGTAACATATATTACAACATCATTTGTGAGAGGTGATGTTATACTGTTTACGGCTTTTTGTAGCTTAATGTTTCCTGGATGGTTGGCTTCAGTGAGTGCTTGGCCAATAACTGTTTCATTTTTCAATGATACATTGTTTTCCGGGTTAATAGGATTTAAAAGGCAATAATAAACACTAACTATCTCTTAAGACAGATCCGACTGTTGCTTCATCGCCTTTGATAGGTTCGGATAAAATTTCAGAAAGAAATAATTTCAGACCATGGTTTAAAAATCCGGTAAATAATGTATTGTTACGAAACAACAATCGTGAAAGTCTACACAGCTTGATTTCAATTTGATCTGACTATTTGGTTGGAAATTACCATTTAGACATTTTGCCAACAAAATTGCTCGCCTAAAGTATATTTCACGAATCTGCGACTACTTTGGATTAGAGATGGAATCTTTGACTTACACGGTCCGCTGTGCTGGAAAAGTTAATAATTCTCCGAATATTTTAAGCACTGTCAAAGACAAACAAAAATATGGTTTTAATGATAATTTATTTTACATTTATGTGTAGTCAAGTGCATCTGTTTATTACGACTCCCCTTCTAACGACAGGTCGCTTTTAGCGACGGAATTTCACACAATATTGTGAGGTTACAAAGACGACGAACATTGACATTTTTACAAATAAATGATAGGTAAGTAGCTAACTTTACCTCACGCACCACCCTTGCAGGTATATCGCTGATTGGAATGCGAATGTGACTTATTTATTACTTGGCAGTAATATGTGGGTGATGAGTAAAAACGCATACAAAAATCGCTTCTACAAAACGAAAATGGTTCTCCATTAAAAAGAAAAGTTTTATAATACAACGTTTAGAAGCTGGCGAGTCAAATGTAATGATAGTGAAGGAATTCATCACTCAATAATATACACAATTAATAAAAATAAAGACAATATGGAACCTTTGTTCAATGCGAATGTTGTAAAACCTAAGCGTGTAGGAGTATCATCTCAAGAACTAGTTGACTGTGTACTTTTTAATATTTTAAGGTGAAACGTAATCGGACAATACCCGTAAATGGGCATATGCTTCAACAAAATGCAATTTTTTTTGGTAAAGAGTTAAATCTTAATAGTTTTGATTATTCGACAAGTTGAATAAACTATTTTCAAATGAAGAAGAAAATCTTACTTCTGATTGACAATTGTCCAGTCATACCTCAATCAGCGACTTCAGAAGCATAAATATTATTTTCTTGCCTCCTAGTACAACATCTGTATTGCAAGCTATGAATCGAGGAAAAATTGAGTATTAAAAGCAAACTTTCGTACAAACATGGTTATAAAAATTGTTGTTAGTCTTAATGCAAATGAACGACACCAGTCTAGGCATCCGAGGTTCACAATATTGGCAGCAAATTTAATGACTTACGTCGCATGGAACAAGCTTACGTCAGCGACAATTTATAAACACGCTTGATTTGGTAAAACGGTCCCAGTGGCTACCGACAACGATGATGATGATTACGTGTGTGACTCTCTGTCTGGAAGAGAGCTCTGAATGAAAGACTACCTATAGGAAACTAAGAACTTAAACAATATTCTGCTATTGATAATGATCTCGCAAAGTGTGAGTATCCTATTGATGAAAATATTCTATAAAGTCAACAGCCAAGATAGCAACAAAAATAAGGGCGACTACCTTAAAGAAAATTGTACCACTCCTTGTAAATCAAGCTCTCAAAGCTGCAGAAGTGTATGAGACAAAAATGGAAATCAGTTGATCATATTGTTAAACTATCAAATCAATAAATGTACTAAATTTTTATTGGGAAATAAAGCTAAATTTAATTAAAACATGACAAGCATATTTTCGTGTCACACGGGCAAACTGTATAGCACCCTGATCTACAGAACTGGAAGCTCTCAAAGCTGCAGAAGTGTATGAGACAAAAATGGAAATCAGTTGATCATATTGTTAAACTATCAAATGAATAAATGTACTAAATTTTTATTGGGAAATAAAGCTAAATTTAATTGAAACATGACAAGCATATTTTCGTGTCACACGGGCAAACTGTATAGCACCCTGATCTACAGAACTGGTGCGCGAAATCCTAATAAAATTACAACTTAATAGCAGTAACACAACATATATTTCATTGTATTTCATACGTATATAAATTTACTTAAAAATAAATAAAAAGCTGTTCCACGTGTAGCAGCACTTTTTATACGATATAAAAAAACAACTCTTAAAACTCCAACTGTCTAAAACTTAAGTGATTATAATATATGGCAGTTTCCTCTCATATTATTAACGTGAAACACAATTTCAGTCAGTAGAAATCACTAATGAATCACTCAAAAATCATTTTGATGAAAACTGGCTGTGACTAGCTTTTAAATATACCTACTCATATATTTTTCTTTAGTCTTTAAGTGTTTATGATAACCAAATTAATCTCGTTTTACACAATTTGCATTTAATGCACAAAAAATTAAGTCTTAGAATTTATTCTTGATGGATCCTACTAGTTGATACTTGAGTGTTACATTAAATTATTTCTGAGATTGTTACTTTGTCAATGTCAATTACACCTCTGACACAATAACAAATCATTTGGTTGTTATCTTGTTTGATAATGTATTCTGCAACGGCTGAACTTTCCGGCAGAACTAACGAGTCGATTAATTTCAGGTCAAGAGTGCTGTAAATTCATGGGCAACGACAAATTGTTCTCTATGATCTTTGGCTGATTTCAGACTTTCTGGTATTGTTTTCGTTGGTTTGAAGATGGGACATGTTTCAAACGGTTTTGTCAATTTTTTAGTATACAATAAAAAAGCCTTGTCTTGTTATTCTTGGTCGATATTGTTTTTCGTTTGTATGTATATTTGTGTTGTATGTCATTTTGGATAAATATACTGTTTGGTCGCTTGGAATATATTCTTTGCTTCATTACACTTTTTTTAAGTCTTTCAATTCTCTCTACAAATATTGACGTTCACATATTCACTCCTATCTTCATATATACACTCATCACAGTCATTAACATCTTAGTAGATGTGTTGTGGTTCATAATTGGGCTTCAGCAGCTCGGACAGTTTGATTGATAATATTTCTCCACTGGTCGCGGTCATCAGTTATATGTATTGCCTCAGTATACTGTTTATTGAGAAGCTTTTTAGTAATGTCCGCCCATCGCTGTGGAGATATTCCGCGTTGGCGTTGAGTCTGAGGCCTTCCTTGGACTACCAACCGCTCCATTTTGTGATCACTTCGATGGATATGGCCAAAGAACTTTAAAATTCTGGAGTAAACGGTACTGGAGAGACGCTGATCCGGTTTAATTTCATCCAGAATCGAGATATTTGTACGGCGAGCCGTCCATGGAATTCGAAGCAGGCGTCTCCATGTCCACATTTCAAAGGCGTCTATACGTCGTCGATCTGATTCTTTGACTGTCCATGTCTCGCATGCATAGTAAAATATGGAAAAGACCAGAGTTGAAACGAGTCTCTTTTTGTTTGTCATAGTAATGTGACGATTACGCCAGATCCCGTTTAGTTCACTCATTGCTGCTCTTGCTAGTTGAATGCGTCTTCTAATTTCGGATTCACAACTGCCTGTGTTGTTAACTAGAGCTCCAAGATATATCATAGATGAGACTACCTCGCATCCAGCAATAGTTTGGGTTTCAGGAAACTGTTGTTGGCAATCAATAACCATGATTTTGGTTTTGTTGTAGTTAACCATGATTCCAAATTTAGCACTTTCTACCTCGAGTTTTTTTAATAATTTAGTAATTTCTTCTGGAGTAGAGGCTAGAAGTCTAGTGTCGTCTGCGAAACGCAAGTTAGATATCTTAACACCACCTAGGTTTACTCCTCCCTCCCAACCATCCAAAACTCTGCGCATTATGAACTCCGAATAGATGTTAAATAATAAGGGAGATAAAACGCATCCTTGGCGTACTCCCTTTTCCAAAGTGCATTTGTCAGACAGATATCCGTCCATTCGAATATATGCCAGGTTATCTTGATACAGTTTGCTAATAAGGTGAGTCAAGTGTTTAGGTACACCCATTGTCGTCAATATGTTCCATAGTTTGTCCCATCTAACATTATCAAAGGCCTTTGTATAATCGATGAAACATATAAATATCGGGATCTGGTATTCTCTGGCTTTTTCTATGATGTTTCGTACATTAAGGATTTGTTCTCTAGTACCTCTGCCCTTTACAAATCCAGCCTGCTCAGGTGCTATTTGATAACTTATGAAGTTTTCTAGATGCCGTTGCAGTATGTAGAGGATCACCTTACTGGCGTGTGATATTAGAGCTAATAGCCTGTAGTTGTTACAATTATTTGTTGAACCTTTCTTATGAAGAGGTATGATTATGGTCTTTCTCCAATCCTCAGGCCAGACGCCTGTGTGCCATATTTCATTGCACAATCGATGTAATATTTTCACTCCACATTCCGGAAGATGCTTCAAGACGTCTGCAGTAATGAGATCATATCCTGCTGCTTTGTTTAACTTAAGTCTTTTTAAAGCGAATTCCACCTCGGAAAAAAGTATGTCAGGTTCAGACTCAAAACTAGTGTGGTGTGTCTCTGTTGAAGGAGAATGGAAAGTGGAGGTCTGGCAGTCAGGTACAAACGGGGCGTCCGCTGGCATCTGGTCCGTATTGGCGTATATATACACTACTTACCAAAATTAACACACCACCTTAAATGTACCATAAGTTTGAAGCTTTTTTTTTCTGAACAGTTGATTGGATTTCGAAGTTTCTTTTATACATTCTAGGTCTATTTCTAAGAAATTAGCGTACCTATGATTTCTGAAAAATGTCAACGTTTCATCCATACGCGGTGTGTCAAAGTAAAGTTGTGTTTGTTCATCTTATTTTGCAATTTGGAACGCGCTTTGGAATTTATTAGAAACAAACGCTACGTCTTATTATGACATTGATTTCTAGTCTAGTCCACAGATTATATGGTCTAGTCTATCATCATCATCATCCAGTGTTCTACGCATGGATTCATCATAATTTCTACGAGCATCCTGGATCTAATTCCCGGCAATAATTTTGACGTCGTCTGTCTATCTTGTAAGAAGTCTATCTCTACTTCTTCTGTCAGCTTGTAGTCTCCACAGTGTAATTTTTTGGGTCCACCTTCCGTCATTCAGCAATGCTATGCGATTTATGAGATCTGTGACACCTGTTCTTCTTGTTTCTTCGTTTCTAACTCTGTGTCTGAGAGTCAGTCCAAGTAGCGAGCGTTTCATTAGTCTTTGTTGGTTGCTGTAGCCTGATAGAGCTCCATATGCGACCCATGCTAAAGTGATTCTTCTTGACAGTTCAGCGGTTTGGTTGTCGCGAGCAATTTGGATTTCGTAACCCAATTATTTATATTTATAAACTAATCCTATTTTGTTGCAGTCGACTTTTAGATTTTCGCGTGGTACCAGATTTGTCATATATTATGTCTTTCCAAAGTTCAAAAAAACTTTGTTATTTGTTATTAGAACAATGTCGTCCACAAATTGTACATTTTTGGTTCAGTACAAGAATTTTATTATACTAAACCAGAAATCTTATTGATTCCAATTAGTGATTTTTATTCTACTTCTGATTCATCGGATATAAAATTTTCATTATTACTTTCGCTACATTCGCCATCATGTTTCGTCATTTCGAGAATGTCTTGCAGATTCAAAGGCGTTTGGTACCCAATAAATCCTGTTGATTTTAACGTCTAAATGCCAACCACAGTTTTCAAGCTGGAGTTTTGTACATTCCGACTCAGTTGCATTAAGCCACACGGAATTAACAAAAATATTTCTTAAAATTTTCTGTTCTTGTAAAGATTCTAACATGGTGGGATAGTGTTGGTGTCAAAAAATTTAATTTTTTTCAAAAACTTTTCATTGTCTTCTTTCGCAGCATAAGTTTTCATAAAAATGCCATTTCTTGCATTATTTACTCAGTTGCAGTTATTTACCGCATAAATTTTCGCGGTAAACTCTTGAACAGCATTTATTTTTGCATCAATAAATTTGTCAATTCCATCTGTTAACGTTGTAAAAACGATTTGATACCTTATATTCTAAGAAAATATTTTCAATGATCCAATGGTTGAACCCAACGTCAGAGACAAATCGATGCAGTTGATGCAATCAAGATGTTGATTATTTAACTTTTTAGTTGCTGGTGAAGCCAGCCAAATTGTGTATTGTGAAATTTTGTACATATTTCCCAGCAAAAACATCAGTATCTGAAGCTCTAATTAAAATCCTTGCTCCAGGATCAGCTTTTTTTAATGGAAATATTGTGATCTTGATACGAGTAGGACTGTTGATCGGCGTTTAAAAATATTTTTTTTGACAGTTTGGATAGTTTTTAAGGCTTTGCAAAAAATCTTTAGTCCTAACTTGTTATGGTCCTGAAATTTTATATGGATTATCGAATACCTTTCGAGTTTGACGTTCAGAATCTTTGATTGGTGACAAATAGCGTTGAAATGTAGTTACCAATGAGGTGTAAGTAATAAAACCCATCTGCATGGGCACGAGTAGAAAATTCAAGCAATGTTCTAGATTAATTTTGTACGCTAACTGCCAGAAGTCGTTCAAAGATGTCTCGTTCAATAGATAGTCATGAGAATTTTTGTGATGTTTTAGAAGCAAAATTGGTGATTTTATTAAGTTTTATAGGTTTCCCAAATATTCCAGGAGTTGAAGCGCAATTTGAAATAAACTCAAATTTGTGTTGACTTACAGTTTCTTTGACATTCAGCTGGAAATCGGCAACTTCTTTAGATGTAGCTTTTTCAGTCGAAATATTCTACTGTGTCATCAAATGGATTCATCGTTACTTTCATTCACTTTATGATACTATCCAAGTTTTTGTGTCCTTTTGAATTTTGCTATGTTGTAAAGTGTGTGAAGTATCCATCTTTATAAGTTAATCCAATATTTTCTTTCGCAGTTCATAATATTTTTGTCCTCAGCTATGGCTGAGTACTCATGCTTTCTACTTACCGTTAGTTTTTTTTTTGTTAAACGTACTAGTAAAGTTTATAAAAAAGTCATTTTTAATTATTAATTATTCTTCTTCTTCGCGTACCATATCAGAATTATTCGACGTTGTCGATCACCATTGCGAAGGCTTCTCGATCTTTTGCAATATGGAATAATTGTCCTGCATTTGGTATCTTTGGAGTCCATTGACGAGTGATTTTTAACCAAGAAACTTGTTTTCTTCCTACACCTCCCCGGCTCTCTATTTTGCCTTTAATAATCATATGTTTAACAGTCTTTAGCAGTTCTCTATCTTTGTTGACGCTCCTTAATACTTCTTCATTAGTTTTCCTTGCCGTCCAAGGTATCTTCAGCATTCATCTATGAACCCACATTTTCAATGTTTTATGTTTCAATTTTGTTTATCATCGATACTTTTAGCGTCCACACTTCTGCACTATACAAATGTTCGGACCGAACATAGCACTTAACCATTCTTTGCCTTAGTTCTAAACTGAGATGGCTATTGCAAAGAAATGACTTCATTTTCATAAAAGTAGTTTTAGTCATTGCTATTCTACGTTTTATTTCTATGTCTGGATCTAGTTGGTCCGTTATCACAGTTCCCAAATATGTCATTTTGTGAACTTTCTCAACTTGGATTCCGTTTAGTTGAAACTTTGCATCGGGATGTGGGTCACGACTAAACACTGAAAATTTGGTTTTGTTTAAGTTTATTTTGATGCCCATTTACTTTCCGTCCTCGTGAATACGATCAAGCAGAATTTGAAGACCTTCAATATTATCTGATAGAATTACTGTATCGTCTGCATATCTAATCACATTAAGTAGTTCCCTGTTGATTTTTATTCCATATGGTTGTCTCTTAAGTGCCTTTTTAAATAACTGGTCCGAGTAAACATTGAACAATGTTGGCGACAAAATGCAACCTTGTCTGACTCCTCGTTGTATAGAGATTTCATCGGTGTAGTTATCTCCAATTTTTACGATAGCAGTTTGATTCCAGTACAAATTTTTAATGACACGAATATCCTTGTCATCTATTCCGATATTTTTCAGTATTTGCATTAATTTTACATGCTGTACTTTATCGAATGCCTTTTCCAAATCCACGAAACATACAAATACATATTTTCTTTGGTCACGGCTTTTTTGTAATAGGATGTTAAGCACAAAAAATGCCTTCCTGGTTCCCATAGCATTTCTAAAACCAAATTGGGTATCTTCAAGATCTTTTTCGTATTTGCGTCTAATTCTGTTGTGAAGTATTCTGAGGAAAAGTTTAAGAGTGTGGCTCATTAGGCTAATTAATCGATATTCTGAGCATTTTCTCGCATTAATTATAGTCTAGACAAAATTATATCGGGCACCTTTTGTTTTTTATAATTTTTAACATACTAAATTACATATCATATACCTTTTATCCATTAAACAAATCAGCAAAGCTCTTTGTTATAAATATCGGTTCCTCTACTATATTATTTTATTATTAAATATTAAATAAAATTAAAGGAAACTGCTATGAATAAAAATATTACTATATAATGTCAATTGTTTTTATCTTCTAACTAATCAGTATATTATTCTGGTAACTATAAATATGTACTATAAGTAACAATCTGTAAAACTGTCTTGTTATATTATCTATAAAGTATATAAATATATAGTAAATGATTTTTCAATTTTCTAGATTATTTTCTGAATGTGTCTGTACATAGAGTTTACACAAAACAAAATATTGTGCTATAATTTTGTGTTGTACATATTTAACCATAATTATATCAAAACCAGAATTATCCTACCACAAATAGTACGTAAATATCTTTCAGGTACCTTTTTTAATTGATTATTTCATGTATATTTTCATTTAATAACTGAAAGCAAAAACTTTTCTATGATAATGCCTATAACTGTTGAAAAAAAAGTTCATAGGTCCAATTTTTGTTAAAAAAAGATATTTGAGTCTCATCTAATGTTACAGAAGTAAATATGCGATAAGGCGAAGGCAGACTTTAAAAAAATTAATAACAGTTTAAACAAAAGTTCGTAGATTATGTACTAATAATAAACGATACTATAAAATAATTTAAACATGTATGAAACTATCCTAACTAGAAAAGTTTCTGAAACGAAATAAAAATAAAACAATCTGTTTTTCCGTGTATAGGAACTAAAAAAACAGATTCGACTTTAACATATTAATAAAACAAATTAACTAACAGTATATAGAAGGTTGCTTTACATAATCACATAGCATACTTCAATACATAATCTTTTGTAAAAGATAATATACCATCCCTTCTATTTTTTGGTTTCATATCTACGTCAAATTGGACATCAACATTTATGGACTGTAAAATAACATAAATAAATAATATTCTAACAAAGAAATTAAATTATTAAGAACTTCTCCAGTTTTGGAGAACCATTTTTGTATCAATAGAACAGTTTTTGCATCCGTTTTTATGTAAGACTATTCCCCTGACAATAAATTATAATCACTATCTAATCTGAACATTATTCTTGGACCTATCACAGTAACTGTGTATTTTAAATCAATTTAGTCAAAATCGTAGCTGTTAGCAGTAGTATCCTAGCTCAAATAAATTATAGGAGTAAGTACTTAACTGTTGATACCTTTAACTTATTTTCAAAGAATTGCAATCAAAGGGGCACTGTTATACTCATTTATATAATTCATACGATACAGGGTGGTGTCTGAATTGGGCAAATACATCAGCAATGTCTTTTTTATTTTTTAATTGTAGACACTCCTTTTTATATAATTAAATTTTTATGCTTCACAATAGTTTTACAACTAAGAAATATAAATTAGTTTCTTAATCTCTATATTTTTGGAAATATGCTATGTGAGTCAACGTTTAACCAGTAAAGGATTACTAGCCAAAATTATTTACAGGTAGTTATCTGTAATTTTTATACACGACCATTTTAACGGAATTGATAGACAAGATAAAATCTTAGTCGATCCCAATCAAAATGTATTTTGTATAAATAAATCAAATATATATGTATCTTCCAAGAACTCAACTCAACCCAAGAAGTCGGGACACATTATCATCATCACGTAGCGCTACAACCCTGGGTGGGTCTTGGCTGACTGTACAACTTTTTTCCAATTTGTTCGGTCTTCCATCTACCTAGGGTCAAATGGAATGTTCATTTTCCGGAGATCTGCTTGGATTCTATCTGTCCATCGCATTTTGGGAGGCCCGCGTGGTCTTTTGTCTGTGGGAATCTCCTCCCATACCAGTTTTACAAGCTTCTCGTTATGCAGTCTGTGCACGTGGCCTGCCCATCTTAGTCGCTGTGATTTAATTTCTTGCGTCAATATCGGCGTCATTGTAGAGTGCTTTTAATTGGTTCTGATCTTATACTGGTTTGTGGTGATGTCATGGTGAGGTCCGAAAATTTTTCTAAGTATTTTTCGTTCAAAGCGTCTGAGCTTTTCTTTGCTGGTTTGGTCATGGTCCACGTTTCGCATCCGTATGTTATTATAGGTCTGACGATGGATTTATAGATTTTGATCTTTGAACTTCTTATAAAATTTTTTAAATTTTATGAGCTTATCCAGTCCGAATAGACAGCGGTTTGCAGATTGGATTCTGTCTTTTTGTGCTGTGATTACGGCCCCCAAATACTTGTACTCTTTCGAAATTGAAGGTGTTGACCGTCACATTTTCTCCTTTTCTGTCTATTCGTGTCGTTCTATTTCTACACATATATTTCGGCTTCTCTTCATTAATCTTCAGCCCTACTTTACTTGTTGCTCCTTCCACCTTGTTGAAGATGTCTTTCGTGGATAGGATGGAGTCTCTAACGAGATCTATATCATCTGCATATGCGAGTATCAGCTTGGGACCTTGAATCGATAGCAATTCTGTTTTTATTTCGGCCGACCTCATGGCTTTCTCTAATACAGGTTAAAAAGTAGTGGAGATAACGCATCACCCTGTTTGAGTCCACTGTTGAGTTCAAAGCTGCCAGACAGTTTATTATTTACACGTATTTTAGATATTCCACCCTCCATACAGACTTTGGTCATCCGAATGAGTTTCTTTGGTATTGAGAACTCCGCCATGGCATTCCATACTTGGCTTCTTTCTACTCTATCATATGCCTGTCGAAATTCTATGAAAAGATTGTGTGTGGGTCTGTTATACTCACAACCCTTTTCTAGAAGTTGTCTCAGCTTGAATAGTTGATCTATTGTTGATCTGTTTGCCCTAAAACCGGCTTGATATTCACCTAGGGCATTTTCAACATAAGGGATTAGTCTACTAAGAATGATGTTTGAGAGGGTTTTATATGCCGTGTTTTTCCATCGTGCTGGTATCCTTTTCCTAACCATATGTGCGTTATTAGCTGGTGGATTTAGTGCGTCTCCCACATATTTTAGAAGTTCTGCTGGTATCTCGTCCGTACCCAGCGCTTTGTGATTTTTCAGCTTATTTGAGGCCTTTTGGGTTTCTTCAAAGGAGGGATTTTTGACGGGTATGTCCGCTGTGATATAGATCTCTTCTTTGTGCTGTTCTTCCTGTATTATGTTTAGAAGGTCCCTAAAATACTCTTTCCATTCTTCAGTTACTTCTTTATTGTCAATTATCATACGGCCTTGATTGTCTCTCAGTGTATGGATGGAATTGCGCCTATGTCCTCGTTTCTCAGAGGAAATTGCTTTATAGAATTCTCTGGAGCCTGGTATGGGCCAGTCTCTCTCCAGAGCTTCATATTTTTGTTGTGAGTTATTTTCCGCACTGACACTGACAAATAATACAGAAATCAGGGAATCTGTGACTGGAGACTATATGACAACAGACGTCATTATGTTAGCAGATTGGGAGCGGATACGAAATTTGTATAAGTTTACGATTTCAGCAAAAGTTTTGCTATCACTTTGTTGAATTGAAAGGCCAAAATATAAATCGCAAGTACACAATTTCGTTAAATCTTCTGTGTATAAATCGGTATCAATAGAGTCTTATAACGTTATTTCTGCATAACCCTGCGTCGTCAGAGACTCGGGTTGATACAAATTCACATACAGAACGGTCGTTGAACGTCTCTTGCTTATTTACCACTTCTAGTGGATAGCTAAAACAGTGTCATCGACTCTAATGGCGATAAACGAAAACGATTTTGCTCTTGCGCCATATATTTTGGACTTTTAATTTATTAAAGCGATAGCAAAGCTTTTGCTGAAATCCTAAACTTCTGCAAATTTCGTATAGCTCAAAAGAGAGAAAATTACATTATTAAATCATTTAGAAAACGAATCGAATATTTCGCAGACATATAAACAAGATGAAAACTTTGTGAAAACTGATTCGAGTGTGTGTTTTCTCCTACAAGAGTACCAAAAACGTTTCCTATGGAAAGAAGCTTCAGACCTTGCACAGAAATTTAAAATCACAGTATGTTTCTCAAACAGCTAGGTCATATGGAATTTACCATCCCGTTCGTCACTTAGAGGTGGTCAGTGGTTGATAATTGACTCTGGTGTAAAGAGCCTTATTTTCATTCTCATGATGGTGCAAGTAAGCCTAAACAATCTTTTAGTTCTTTTTTGGTTTAATCTTCACTAACATACTAACTAGTCTACTTCTTATCTTTACTCGTCGGTCAATTTGAATGGAAGATGGCAATGAGGAGCTGATGTACACGCCAGAAGAGCATCAGCTACAAAATACTTTGGTCAAGAGCAGGGTTGTCCAACTGGCGGCCCGCGGGCCGCATCCGGCCCGCGAGGCTATTTGTTGTGGCCCACGTAAGATTTTCGAAAAGCATATTTTTTCTTTAAATGCCACTGTAAAAAAAGATTTTTTAATTTATTTTATATTTTATGGTTTAGCTGTGTTTTTATCGTCCTCCACCACTATGAGAATTGCACTGATTACTGTGCATCACAGTTCATGCAGGCCACACCTCCCACTGCTTACCATCCGTCGGCAGCCGCTATCGTCAGAGAACTACGAAACGCAGTGTTCGTAGTTCTCTGCTATCGTGCCAGTGTGCTACTAACAGTGAACTTGATTAATTATTTGTCTTGCTTCCTCTTATTCAATAATGAGCGTAAAACCAATAAAACGGAAAATTGATAGTGAGAACAGAATTTATAAAGAAAGTTGGGAGAGTTATTACTTGATTGCTAACAATAATGGAAAGTTGCAGTGCTTAGTGTGCATGAATGTCGTTTCAGTGCCTAAAGAATATAATGTGAGAAGACATTACACAATAGTGCATGAAAATAAGTATGCTACGTACACAAATGAAAGTCGGCGTGCGCTAGTTGCACATTTGAAGAAAAAGCTTAAACAGCAAACTGGTATGTTCAGTAAAATATTACAGTCTCAAACGCATTCTTTGCATGCATCTTATGCCGTGTCGCTTGAGCTGGCAAAGGAAAGAAAACCTTTCACTGATGACAATTTGATAAAAAAATGTGCTGTTGAAATGGCCAAAGCTTTCGGTGATTCTAAAATGGCGAAGAAATTTGAATCAGTGCCACTTTCACATCAAACCATACAAAGAAGGATTGTTGCTATGGGTGAGCAAGTAGAAAAATCTATGCTTAGCCTGGTTAAGAAAAGTTCATATTTCTCACTTTGTTTGGATGAAAGCACTAATCAAACCAATGTTAATCAGCTGCTAATATTTGTGCGCACTACTTTTGATGATTTTACCAATAAAGAATAGTTATTTGATATTTGTCCTTCTTAATCGATTTTCCAATTCCAAACCGTGATTAAGATTATAAATATGATTAGAGGTGGAAATCGATCTCTTTTACACAGGCAACTTAAGCAGTTTTTAGTGGAAACAGAGGCTGAGTATGGAGACTTGCTAATGTACAACCATGTAAGGTGGCTGAGTGCAGGAAAGTGCATGAAACGATTTTTTGCCATAAGAAAGAAAATCACTGCATTCCTCAACAAATACGTTTCATCTGACACAACTGAACTGGAAGAGAAGTTTAAGGATCTAGAATGCTTAAGACAGTTAGCTTTTATAACAGATCTGACTAATCATCTTAACATGTTAAACTTGAGTCTTCAAGGAAGAAACCAGACGGTTTCAGATTTGATCGGAATGATAAACGTATTCCGAAATAAGCTGAACGTGTTTAAACGTGCTTTGGAAAATAACAACCTGACACACTTCCCTAGCTGTCTGCAAATAGCAGAAGAATTCAACGGTGAGGAAAATATTGAGTTTTCATCCTGCATTTCACAAATTGAACAAGTTATTGATGAACTCAATACAAGATTTGAAGAAATTGAAAGTCTCAAAAGTAGTGTACTACTTTATAATAACCCTCTTGGAGCAACCATTGATGATCAACCACCCAACTTACAGCTTGAGTTATGTGATCTTCAAGCAGACATATTCCTAATCACCAGACAAGAAAAGGGACCTGAATTTTTCAAATTATTGTCAAAGGAGAAATTCCCAAACCTGCGAGATTTTGGACTGAAAATGACGTCAATGTTTGGAAGCACTTATACATGTGAAAATGCCTTTTCCTCCATGAAATACATAAAAAATAAAAACAGAAGCAACCTTACCGATTCTTCCTTAAGTCATCTTATGAGAGTATCTACAACTGAACTGGAGGTGGACATTTCTTCATTGGTGGATGAAGCCGATCGACCACAGTCCTCACACTAATTGGATACATCTTTTTCGTTGCTTTTGCAATGTTTGTCTTGATTATTGAAAAGTGTTATCAATAAATTTTCCGTTTATAAAAAATATAGTTGTTGAGCAATAAAAGAAATAATACTCTTTTTTGTTTTAATTATTTTTATACCTCACTTTATTTTGTTATTACTTGTAACAAAATTATTATATGGCCCGCGACAACATGCAAGGTTTTAGTTTTGGCCCTTGAGGCATTGCAAGTTGGACACCCCTGGTCAAGAGAGTGCAATTGGAGTGAAAAAAAAATCGTCCGCGACCGGAAAAAAGCATGGATCCGAAGGCAACACATTAGGAAAACATAGCTGGTAACAAACATGGCAAAATGATTTATATATATGCTAATAGGGCTGAAGTACTACGAAAAACCATCACGAATCAAAGAGCTCACAGGTTTTCAGTGAATATGCGCCAGCCAAGGACGCATACAATGTAACTTTCAAGGAGACTAAAGCTGCAGACTCTGTAGCGAAGAACCTAAAACAATAACTACGAGGATTATACCGCTGGTGGCGAACATTTTTTGGAGACTACCAAGTGATTTCAAAAATAGATGATACCCATCCACTAGACCTATATAGGCTGGTACAGAATTCTAGAATAGAATCGTTAATAGAATAGAATAGAATCATGAATGGTATCATTAAATAATGGTAGATTACAATTAGCCAACTGGCTGAATTATGACCTGTTTGTAACAGACAGCTTCCATGAAAAAAAAAAAAAAAAACGTGAGCCTACTTTCTTTTCAGGTTTGGTTTTTTTATGATACATAAACTGCAGACTGAAGACTGTGTGATGTACAAACAAACATGATAAGTAACGGCAGAGTAACTCCAATTTGTCCGATTTGTCCCAGGAAAAGGCACAAGAGAACACATCCTTAATGTCAGACAGCTAATCGAAAAAACTCGTGAATTCAATACTCCTATGCTTATGTGCTTTGTGGATTACACAAAGGCCTTCGATAAAGTCAAATGGCTGCAGTTATGGTCCATACAAGCGGAAATGGTAACACGCCACTACCTAATTCAACTAATTAGAAGTCTATATGAAAATAATAAGTGCACAGTAAAAATAAACAACACCTATTCCGATCATTTCAGAACAGAGGCAGGTGTCAGACAGGGATGCATAATCCCGCCAACTCTGTTTAATATCTACGGCGAATACATTCTGCGAAAGGTACTAGACGGATGAAAGGGCGGAATATCAGTAGGAGGTCAAAAACTCAATAACTTGAGATATGATGACGACACTTTAATATTCGCGGCAAATCAAGAAGAAATGGAAGACATAATGAGATGTCTGGAGGAAAAAGCAAAACATAAGGACTAAAGCTAAATAGAAGTAAGACAAAGATCAGGATAGTAGACAGCTGGGAATAATCTTCAACACATTAAAGAAATTGGGGGCTTTGAAGTAATCAATAGTTTCATATACCTGAGGTCCCTAATAACTAATGACGGAGGGTGTGACAGAGAGATACGTAGAAGGTTGACTATTGCTAGAACAGCTATGATGAAACTGGTAGCAATTTGGAAAAATTCTAGCACAACAATACACCCAAAACTGGTAAGGGCGCTCATTTTTCTCATAGCCACATATGTATCCGAAACTTGGATCTTAATGAAAGCGGATAAAAATAAACTGGACGCTTTTGAAATGTGGGTATACTGCCGCATGTTGAGAATATCCTGGATTGATCATCAGAGATATTTGCACTATTTTGGACACATTGCTAGAACAGGTACGATGGAAAAACTGATAGTCGAGGGTAGAGTTGAAGGAAAGAGACCTTAAAGAAGATCTCCAAGCCGTTGGGTGGATTAAACAAAAATATTGATTAACCAAGGGTTACATGAAGCCGAACAACTAGCCCAGGACAGAGAAGGATGGAGGGAAATCGTGAAAAAACTGTAAAGGCCTGATGGTGTCACCACATCCCAAAAGGGATTAGAACTGAGGAGGAGGAGGTAACTCCAATTTATAACATATATTATAAAATGCGAATATTAAGGACTCCTTGGAGAAATATACATTTCTACAAATGATAGTACAATTCATAATACTTAGCAATTAAAGATTATTATCTTGTCTAACAATGCAAAAAGTGCGAGACTTTAATCTTTCTTAACTATTTGTTTAACTACAAAACTAAAATTAATAAATTTTTGGATAACTGAAATAAGGCATAACTTGTTTATAGTTTTTGTGTTTTAGTGACATGATCATTAAAAATCTCGGAAGTTCAGTTATTTGTAAAAGGATTTTAAATAAGATTATACACAACAGCTTTCAAAGTATGTATCATTTATTATTGTATTATATTATATATTGAAGAAAAATTTCGATAACATTTTTATAGGGGTCAATAAATAAATGGCTTTTATCCGAATATGGAAAAGGGGGAAAATAAACTGAGCCGATCGAGTTAAAGAATACAAAATTAGTAGAGGTAGTCCATACTCTTTTGCACTGTCACCGTTAAACATTAAGCAACCGACATAATAACAATATTCTAAATTTAGAAATATATTATAAAGTGACAAGAGCGTAGAAATGATAACTGGAATATCATACAAATATGCCTTAGTTGAGTTAAACAAAAATTTATTTGTTAGTTGTTAAGTTCGTAATAGTTGGGAGTAGACTTAAACGCTCACTGTATAAATATTATAATTAGGTCACTTTTTCATTCACAATGTTGACCCACTAAGCATGCAGAATAGAAGTAATTTTAGACTATGGATTAATAGTGAGTAGCCCCCTAAAGCGTTGTCGTTTTTTATTGTTTGTACACTAATTATTATTGCACACATTGTTGCTATTTAAAGGGAAGATGTAAACATTTTATTTAAAGATCGTTTATGTTAAGCACTCAAACCTGTATAATATTTCTGAAGGTTTAAAAGTTCTATACTAAATACTTATACTTGGAAAGTAATGTACTCGAGTAATGGAAAGGATATATAACTGATACGTTTATAGTATTAGTTGTTGAAATATTTTTTGAATCGAACATTACATCGGCATTATTAATACGGTGTCTTAGATATAGTGATAAAGAATTGTGATGATTTGGTTGCCTCCCAATGCCTACGTTTAACAAATACCGAAAATACCAATAATAAAGGAGTCCATTTCCCCTATAAAAATCATTGTGTCATTTTTCTTTCCGATTATATGACAAATTTTTGGAAATAACAATATTTCTATTTATTTCAAAACATTTTCGGTCTTTGGCATCAAATTTACAATATCTGCTTCTTGCTTTTCATGTAGCCCGTGTGCAATTCTCGAGAACTCTTTGGACTAATTTTTTGGAGGTATTGTCAACTTATTTTGAAATTATTTATAGTACTTGCTTAACTCAAAGAACATATTTTCGTTTTAGGAGATTTGTAGACGGATTTTTTATTGTTTATTTTCAACTTTCTTCTTATTTTGTCTATAAATTTGCCATTTTAACCGCAGAAAGACTTAAGCAAGTTTGAATGTTATATCTGTGCATTTTTTTTTATTACATGAATTGCCAATTATCGTGTAATTTCGTCGTTCAGGTTTTAACTAGATCCATTTTATCGGTATTGATTACGTAAATCATAGAAATGAAAACCTGGCGGGTATAGTCGTTTATTAAGTTTAGTTAATTTGTTTCAGCTTATCTGGATGTTTAGTTCTAAGATCCATAAACTCTCTGCCTACTATTGATTCGTTGTTTATTATATGTGCGCCTTTTTCTTCGGTTCTTCTACTAGAATGCATGATATTTATCTTTGCATCCATAGCAGCCACAGGTCATGTTTTATTCTTCTCATTTCATAGACATGTATTGGTTTTTAAAACTTTTAACAATTTGTCGCGCAACCTAGGTAATTTAAAGATAGATGTATTCACTTTTGGTACCAATAATGGACATTCCATTCCCATTATAAAATCAAAAACTATTCTCGGGAATGCCACTTTGAAACTGACACTCACAAACACATTCGTAGCTTGGTACATTTAAAGTGTACATATATTATATCTTATGTTAGCTCCTTTCTTTGAAGTTCTACAAACCATTAATTTTAAATATGGGATATACCATGTGTTACACATCTTAAAAATTAAACGCAACATCTTTATGTTGCGTTCAAGAAAATGTTATAATAGAGTTTGGTCTTCGAGGAGGCAACGGAAGAAAGAACCGATCTGTTAAATTATGTAAAGAGGTAAATCTGTTTATTATGCATACCTTTTTTAAAATGGCCAGAAGTAGACTTTACACTTAAAAATCTGCAGCAGATGGATCTGAAAAATAAATAATTTCATATCCTTTTAAATAAAACATGAAATTAGGAAAATACCAACAGATTCAATTCACTCTGTTAATTTTGTAATGTTTCCAAAAAAAAAGGAACTGCTAAAAGTGACTATGGGAGGACAATCAGTCTTATGAATCACGTTTTAAAAGTATTTCCTCGGATAATTCACTCCAGAATTTATGCTAGAGTTTTAGGAGAATTAGACATGGAAAATAAGACTCTTCAAATGTTACATCTTTTCTACATTATGGTATTGAAAGTTGAACGCTCACTAAATCGCTCATTCTGCTTTACGCACTCGAAGTGAAAGGGTCACTGCTACATACCGGCTCACGCTATTCGAGTGTAAGTAGTAAACAGCTTGAAGAAAATAGTAACCATACAATCCAATGTCCATGATAATAATACATCCAGAGAAAATACTCCCAGAAATAAAATAGTATCCTTATAGAAAACCAAATTAATAACTATGGAGAAGCCAATAGTAACCTGAGAGAATCCAATTGATAACAAGGGAGAATTTCAAATTAATATACAGAGGAAATTATCCAATTAGTAAACAGCTACAAACCACTTAATACTGAGAGGTATTGCGGATACAGAGGTAACGTTACTTGGGAATACTAATAGAGCGTCTCCAAGGGTAGTGGTCCTTTAGGACGTCCCTCGGAGGCGTTCTTAGATAGATCGCGAAGGTTCGTTGAGTGCCTAGCGAGCACTGAAGCGTTTCTTATGAAGATAAAGACACCCTTATCTGGCGAGGTTCTCTCGTTGTCGTTGGTGAGTCTGCCTTCGACCAGCAAGAAACGCTGACAAAAAATCCGCTCTTTTGCGACTTCCTTCCCAAATACGGGCCCTGGGTCCACGGAGCTACCGGACGTCCTGGGATGGAGATTCCATCGCCTCAGTGATGTCGTCCACTCCAGTAAGACCTAGCATGCCTTCCCTTGACACCCCCCCCCCTACCGATGCGGAGTCATCTGGTGACTTTCTCATCAGACTGGCATCCATCATCGAAGAAGCCTTCATACGGTTTCCAGACGCAACTACCAAAATAGTAAGCGACCTCAACATTCTGAGGCCGCTCCTTAATCCCGCTCACCCTGCCACGGAGGACGAAAACGACTCCGATGGTTTTGAGGACATTTCTCCATTGCCTACCATCGCGGTGGTAAACTCTGACGACTCGGTAGCCGCCACCACGCCAGCCAATTCTCTTACCTCTCGGCCTAGGACCCGCTCCAGGTCAAAGAGGATCAGGAAACCAACCAAATTCGCCAATAAATCCAAAAGAACCTAATGTATCCTATGTAGCTTCTAAAGCTACAAACCAACCTCCGAGCAAGCCATCAACTCCAGCCACCACTGCCGCAAAACCAAAAAAACGGGCAACTGTCGCTGCCGCCATTGAGGTACCCACTACCTCACGTACCAATCCGCAACCAACCCCAGCCATCGAGGCACCTAGTGCCTCACAACCAGCCACCAGCGTTGAGAGTCAGGCGAAACTACCGCAACGTTTCACCTACAGGATTCTCAACAACATTCTCAACTGTGTAATAGGTACAGTCAACTGTGCGGGAGTCGGTCGAAAGAGAGCACTAATAAAACAACTACTTTTCTCTCATGACATACAAATCCTTTCTCTCACCGACACCCGCCTTAAAACACCTCCTAATTTCACAGGTTACACAACACACCACCTCAACAAAAGCCAGGCCAATCATGGTAATGGTCTTCCACACTATTCCTTCCACAGCACATACACCTCCTCCTCACATATTAGACCAGCTCCGTGACGCCGACTACCTGGCAGTTGACATACACCTACAAGACAACACCAAGGTTACGATAATATCCTACTATAAGCATCCAAACACACCCCTCTCCTTACCACTTGTTGAGTATTTTTCCGTAAAAAAAAACCGTAAAAATATAAAAAATATAAAAATTGGAGTATGACTCCCATAGAATGGTAAAGTCAATATCCATTTTCAAAACACGGAAATAATAAAAGTTATCCTGATGTTCATCAATCTAAACTAAAAGAAACCCTGAGTTCTTTTAGGTTTTCTTATATTTTGACTGATGTGTTGATAATTAGGATTACGTGGTTTTTCATTTTCATGGTAAAATATGACTTTTTTAACATGCATAAAAAAATTAGAGAATAACAGGAATGAGAAAAACACTTCAAACTAGGCAACTAAGGGATGAAGGTGGTGCACTTATAACAGATATAAACCAAAAAATGCAGAGATGGACACAATATATAGCACAACTTTTTGAAGACAAAGAGAGAACAGAAGCACAAAAAGAATTTAAGGATGATACTGGGCCTGACATTATACGAGAAGAAATTGAATATGCAATGAAACAAGCTAAAGCTGGTAAATCTCCCGGGCCTGATGAAGTTGGGTGAATACACCCGCCAAGGGTGTATTTTATCACCCTTGTTATTCAATTTATACAGTGAAGCCATCTCAGAATTAGTCCGAAGTCAGTGAGGGCCTTATAATAAACGGTGAGCCGCGTAATAACATAAGATATGCTGACGACACCGTCCTTCTGACAGAAACACTAGAAGAACTGCAACACCTTGCTGAACAACTAAATATATATTGCAACGATTATGGACTAAAAATAAATTTAAAGAAAACAAAGTTCATGGTATTTAAAAAGTGCAAAACATCAAAGTTAAGCTAGTACTAGATAATACAGAAATTAAACAAATATCTTCTTGTACAAATACCTTGAAGCATGGATCACAGAAGATACTGATCAGACAAAAGAAATAAGATGCCGCATTGAAATTGCACGGTCAACTTTTAATAGAATGAGAAACTTTTTGTAATCGCGATATCAATATATCGCTCTGGATAAGAATGCTTCGACGTTATATTTTCTCCTCCCTTTTGTATGAGGTTGAAGCTTGGATTCTTAAAAAATAACATTAAAAACCTAGAAGCATTCAAAACGTGGTGTTACCGATGTATTTTGAAAATATCATGGATGGATCGCAAAACAAACGAACAAGTTCTCGAACAACTAGGAAAACAATGCGAAGTTTTAAATTCCATAAAAATTAGGAAATTGGAATACTTGGGGCACATCATGACAGGTGACAAATATGAACTACTAAGGAATATAATGCAGGGTAAGATCAAAGCTAGAAGAAGCGTAGGAAGACGTAAAATCCCGTGGCTACGCAATCTCCGTGGGTTGTTTGGATGCAGTTTAATTGAACTATTCAGGCGCGTAACCAACAAAATTATAATTGAAAGAATGATTTTCAATCTCCGATAGGAGCGGAACTTGAAGAAGAAGAAAGTTTTTGATCGTAAAGGAATAAAATATTCCTGGTTTCAGTAGGTTACTAGCAGATTATGTAGAGTAGGTTGGATAGGCGCCTGGGTACGACTTTTGCTTAGGGTAGTTCATTAGTGCAAGCATTTTGCAACCTTTGTCATCCCGTTATAACTTTCACCAAATAATACATAAATAATAATAATCAAATCGAAGATATCATTAAAATAGAATATTTTTTGGAGAAAAGGTAAAATATATATTGTGTTGCAATACATTACAAACGATCTTTAAATAAAACTAAATCTGACCAGAAACTTGTGTAATAGTGAGATGCAAAACATTGTGGTGATCGTTTTATGCCAAATTGTTGAGATGTGTATACCTCGAAATTTAAATGTGGATTTGTATAGTGGCAATCGCACAATTTGGGTGATATTAGCGTAGATCTAAGAATACCAAAAAATGTTTGTTGGACTATCAAATAAAATTTAAAATATTATGAGTTGGTTATTATTTCTTATTCCCTATACCAAAATATAATATAAACATACAGTTGCGGTAATCTGAAATCTGCATATAGCATGCAAAATTAGTGTGAAAAGAACAGTATGTTTGCGGAATGGATTTAGTGTCCGCAGTCATTTAAACACAAACAAACAACAACAGTGTGAAAAGAACAGTATGTTGTGCTAACAGAGAGACCGAATATTGTATAAAAGTAGTACCGACATGTGAGCTTGTTTTTAATACCCATTATATTTTTTTATTATTTATAATTCTGGTATTATTCGCAAAAAAAACAGAATGAAGAAATTGATATTTTAAGTTAGGAAAATGGTAATCTGTAGAATTGAACACAAAATTCAAAGAAATAATGCCGAAATAAAATCGGTAGGTTTTCGTTTTCATTCGAAGGCCATGTACCAACAAAATCTACAATTTACATTATTTTTAAATTTGAAAAAACTGCTTGTGTCAAGAATTGTATAAAACGCACAGATAGTGATGAAGATGAAAATCAACCGACTCGTGCAATTAATGAAAAACGGGAACAGCGTGAAACTGCCGTAATAGTCTAGCTGAAATCAATTTTCCTTGTAATAGCACCCTAATTTCAAGAGAAACTGGTATTCGTGTTAGAACTGTACGAAATATTTTATAAAGAAACAAGTACCATTGCTACAAATTGCAGAAAACTCAGGAAATGTTCCCTGTTGATTATGAACGACGGATGGTGTTTTGGAGGACATGATACAACGCACTAATCATAACGAAAATTTCGTAAAAAAATCTTTTTTTTTTCTTACTGGCTATTATAATCCATCTGTTACCTTAGGGTACTTTGCAGAAAATGAGCATGTAAGTGTTCCTTACAAAACACAATACCGTCAAAAAATCAGTTTCTGAGCTAGTATTTTAGGTGACAACGTAATTGGCCCTTTTTCATTGTGGGCACTTTGTTTCATGGTAAATGACTAGATATCGAGCATAACTTATTAATATGGATGAAATTTGGTTGCAGCAAGACAGAATAGATTGGGCTACTGCTTGGCTGAAGGTGGTCGACTTGAAAATTTAGTTTAACATAGTTTTAATTAAAATTATAAAAAGGTAATTTTTTAGAATATATTGTTTTAATTTATGCCGTTAAGAATTTATTATGTTATTTTTAATGAATTGAGATTAAAGAAACTGTTGATTCAATTTAAGATATGAGCCTGTTTTTAAATCTTGTAATCACATAGTTGAAATATTTCCCCAGACCATCTAAAAAATAAACTTTCTTTCGGCAACAATGTACATGCAAGACTTCCCATAGTGCTTACGGCACTATCGCAGACATGTGGTTACATGTTATTCTATGGGATATACAGGTCAATATATTATTTTTCTCAGTTCGTTGCCTTGTCTTAATACTCTATAGAAATGATAAAGCAAAACCTAGGATAT
Source organism: Diabrotica balteata (assembly GCA_918026665.1). Taxonomy (NCBI): domain Eukaryota; kingdom Metazoa; phylum Arthropoda; class Insecta; order Coleoptera; family Chrysomelidae; genus Diabrotica; species Diabrotica balteata. The sequence goes on along the minus strand of OU898278.1, from coordinate 89,952,359 downwards.
AAGGTTTCTAATTATATTATTTATGTATGGATATAAAGTTTAATATGGCAGTGACATTGACTTCTGTCACTTCTGTTAAACACTAACAACATAAAGTTGCCCACAATATTTTAAGTCTACAGCCAAAGCAATACCAAAGAGGTTAATATCATATCATTCTCCCACACTATAATCTTCCAAATACCGTGGTAAATGACGAATTCTTTCAGATCTTCTAGGTAGAGCTGAAGGAGGCGATAAGCTCTGTTCAGAACTTATTGGGGGTTCTTCAAGAAGTAATGAATCTGGTGGAGGGGAAGATGTAGATGTATCTGCCAGGGGCTGCATATGTGGGTGTTCCACGAACATTGATTCTTGACCTGGTATTTCTAGTATTTCCCCTTTACTCGTCCAATCGGAGCCAGATGACGATTAGAGACTGTGGTCTGCTATCCGTCTTTTAGTTTAACAAAAGTGTATTCAGGATTTGCCTCTGTCACCTCCACTTCCTCTACGATAAGCTGGTACTTGTTTTCTCGATCGAACCTTTTCATCAAGACATGCTCAGATTCTGCTAACCATGACTGTGTTGTATTCCCATTTTTAGATCGACGTGTGTGCACGAATATGTGTGTACAGTTAGTTGCGGTACACAGCAGTGAACGAATGGAATTCAGCACGATAGGTAGGTATTGTTCTTAAGTCTAAATAGGTGCTTCATGTGATTCACAAGCCAGTTATACAGCATTCCAGACAGTAGAATTCAAGTTCTCTACTTAATCATTTCCTTGAGGATTATAAGCAGTAGTTCTACTTGTTGCGATTCCTCTGGAGTTAAGAAACTCTTTGACTTCAGCTGATAGAAATTGAGTCCCTCTATCCGAATGAATGTATGCAGTCATTCCAAAAATCGTGAATAAGTTATTTAAATTCTTGATTATTGTTTTGCCACTAATGTCATTGCATGGGAAATTAAATGGGAATCTGGAATACTCATCTATTACCGTACGAATATAACGATTATTGGTATTCGAAGCAACTGGTCCTTAAAGTCAATACTAAGGCGTTCGAAGGGAGATGTGGCTTTTATAAGCTTTGGAAAAAGCCTCTCATTCTTAAAGTACTTCGGCTTGATTTAAACATATACCCCACAGTCACGAGTCATAGTCTTGACTTCATTGAGAGAGAAAGGCAAATTCTTTGATGTTATCCAATCAAACATACGTGTTACCCCTGGATGACAAAGTGCAGTGTGAAGTGGCTTAAGTTTTGATGCACCTGCCACCGTGGTAGTAGTACAAGAGCAGATTCGAGATAACGCATCCGCTGCTTGGTTGTCTTTTCCTGGTTGATACGCAATGTCATATTTATAAGGTGCCAATTCAAGGCGCCATCTTTGTATTTTCTCATTTTTAATCTTGCTGGAATGCTTCGTGTTGAACATAAATGTAACACTTTAGACACTTCTTTAGATATTCAACAATAGCGTATTCTTCTTTCTCCACAACAGAATGGTTCAGCTCACTAGAGTTAAGTTATCTTGAACAGAAAGCAACGAGTCTGGAATCCTGACTCAAGGCAGCAGTAATTGAGTGTTCTGAAGCATTAGTTTTAACAACAAATGGCATATTTTCGTTGAAAGCGTGAACAGATTTTGCATCTATATATAGACTTTGCAACTATAGATTTCAGATTTTCAAAACAAGATAAAGCATCTTCGTTCATTGGAAAATTGTTGACATGAACTAATGTTTGGACCCTTTCGGAAAATTGGGTAATCCATTTTGAATAATGGCAAACATACCTAATACCCTTCTGAGAGATGCAGTGTCATTCGGTGGAGGCATTTTTAATAAGGGTTGCAGTCTGCTTTCATCGGGATTTATGACATGGTTTGGTCCTATAGTATAACCAAGTAAGTTTATTACTGTTTGATTAAATTTGTTCTTGGTTTTGTTTAGTGTCAAGCCATATTTGTCTGTGGCCTTCAGAAAGTCTCAAGATTTTTGTCATGTGCTACCTTCGTTTTACCTCAAACAGTTATGTCATCAAGGTAGGCATATATCCCTTTAAGGTTTTTCTGTACGTATGAGCCAGTCGATTGTTCTACAACTGTCGGCTACAAAGTGTAGCCAGTTTTCCAAAGAAAAACAGCCAAAAATTGGTACAGTTTCCCAGCGGCTTCAAAAGCTGTTTACATCTTTTTATGTGGAATTATTGGAACCTGATGGTGGCACTTTTAAAATCTATTGTACTAAGGACATTGTGATACTATTGTAATACATTGGACACCATTTCCTCGATATTTGGCAGTGGATAGGCATCAAGTTGAGTGAATCGTTTAATTGTTTGAGAATATTCAATGACGAGTCGCTTCTTACGAGTTTCGTTTTTGGTGATAAGCACTTGCGCTCTCCAAGGGGACTCACTTTTTCAATATTGCCATCATTTAAAAGCTTCTTTACCTCATTGATCTGATCTTCAGCACTATGCCTGCGCGATTTTACTGCGATAGGTTTACAATTTGAAGTCAGGTTACAAAATAAAGGAACTGCAGGTACCGAGGCTTCAACTACTCTACGTACCTTGAATACTTCTTTAGGTCCTCCAAATTCAAACTCTAGACTTGAGTGGTTAGATAGTACATCATGACCAATTATAATATCAGCACATAGATTTTTAATTATAAGTAAATTAATGTTGTCGTAGGAGTGGTCACCAATTTTAATATTTTGAGTAGTCACATCTTTAACTTCAGAGGTGTGTGATAATGAGGCCATAGAAACAGTCTAAGTACAAGGCTTCCTAAGGATTTTGCACAGGTTAGCAAAGTCTTCATTAATGAAACTGATAGAGCTACCAGTATCTATAAGGGCATCAGCACGAAGGCCTTTTAATAGATGCAGGCACTATAGCTTTCTTCAATGAAGCAGAAGCAGCAGCAATAATGCAGGCTGCGCAGTTATCATAGCCTTCAAATACGTTGGCAGATACACTAGTGCTCTTGGAGCAGCGAACCTTTTCAAAGTGTCCCTTTTATTACAGGATTTGCAGATGGATTCCCGAGTAAGACAGTTCTTCCTTGAATGTATTGGTCCACGACATAAAAAACATTTGTGTCTTGACATAGAAGAGTTAGTAGAGTTGGTATCAGCTGTCACAGTGATACATTCAGAATTTGTTGGAGAGCTCTGTAACTCAAATTGATAGTTACCAAGTAGAGCACTAAGTGCTGAATGTTGATTTGAATAAACCTGGGAGTTGAGTTCTACCATTTCCATTGAAATAGCTATATTGTAAGTTTCTTCTAAAGTTAGTGTTAAACTCTCTAACAATCTCGATCGTATCTTTGTGGATGTCATTCCAGCTATAAAAGTTCCACAGATCGTATTTTCAGCATCTACAGCAGTAAAATTGCAGTATTTTGCTAACTGATTAAAAGATTGCATGCAAGAATCGATAGACTCATTTGCCTGTTGTCATCTAGTGGTTAGTATGTGACGAGCATGAATAGTATTATTTGGTTTGATGTATATTTTGTCAAGAGTTTGAATGGATTCGTTGTAAGTGGAATCGCTTATATAAAATATGTATATACTCGTGGCGAATAATGATTTATTAACAGTTGTAGCTTAGTATCATTAATATCTAGGGGTGGTACAGCAGCACCATCAGCAAAAATAGCGGGAGTGACAATATGAGCAGCTAAAAAGTTCATAAAAGTTCTTCCAATGGTCGCTTTCCTTTGCTGTTGATTTCACAGATGGATTCCCGTTTAACCTCTCGGGTCTTAGATACTTCTCCATTTGTGTTAATTAAATTAAAATGATAAAGCGAAACCTAGTATATAAAGTTTTAATCAACATAAATCAACATAATTAACAGAAATTAATATGGCCGTGACAGTGATTTCTGGTTCTGTCAAACACTGACAGCAATGAGGTTAATATCACATAACCTATAGTCAGAATTTTTTGCATACTTGTATATCGTCTACGATATAACTCGAAAGATGGAATAACTGCAGAGATGCTGAAATATGGTGGAAAAGTGGTAATTAATACTCTACATTCCCTTTTTAACAAGATATTAAAAGAAAAAAGAATCCCAAACAACTGGAAGGAATCAGTAACCATTATCCTATACAAGAAAGGGGATAAAGCAGATATAAAAAACTACCGTCCTATAACACTCCTCAATGTAGTGTATAAACTCCTAACAAAAATTTTAACCAATAGATTGACGACAAAATTCGATGGATACCAGTCGAAAGAACAAGCTGGTTTTAGAAAGGGATTCAGCACAAGTGACCATTTACTAAGTATGAAAATACTTATAGAACGAGCAAATGAATACCACATTCCTCTATATATGGCGTTCATAGATTTCGAAAAGGCTTTCGACAGTGTCGAACATTGGGCAGTGAAAAGTTCTTTGATTAACAGCCGAATTGACCACAGATATACGGAACTAATAACCAATATTATATAAGGAAGCTAAAACAACAATTAAAGTATATGAAGGAACAAAATCATTACAAATAAGTAGAGGCGTGAGACAGGGTGATACAATATCACCGAAACTTTTCAATCAGGCTCTTGAAGATACTTTTAAAAGATTAGAATGGGAAAAAAAGGTATAAAAATTTGTGGACAACGCTTGAACCATTTAAGGTACGCTGATGACATCGTAATGATAACCGATAAAAAAGAAGAATTATTTGAAATGATGAAAGAACTGGACGTAGAAGCTGAAAAGATAGGCCCTAATATGAGTTACAGCTAGACCAAAACTATAACAATTACATATGAAGACATCACAATGAGAATCGGACAAGATGAAATAGAACAAGTTAAGGAATATATATATCTTGGTCAAACTATAAAACTTAACAAAGAGAACCAAACAGCAGAGATCAAGAGACGAGTTAGACTGGCATGGGCGGCATTTGACAAACTAAGGTACATTCTTAAAAACAAAAGATATCCACAGCATCTTAAGACCAAAGTATATAATCAATGCGTACGCCCTGTTCTTACTTATGGTTCCCAAACGTGGACATCTACAAAAACAAACATGGACAAAATCATAAAAACCCAAAGAGCAATGGAAAGACAAATGTTGCACATAAAACAAATGGATAAGAAGAGAAACGAGTGGATAAGAGAGAAAACAAAAGTGAGGGATGTTAGACAAGAAGTTGCAAAATTGAAATGGAGATTTGCCGGACACAATATAAGACAAAAAGAAGACCGATGGAACAAAATTCCTATAAGTTGGAGACCGTGGGAATATAAACGAAGTAGAGGAAGGCCCCAAATGAGATGGGCAGATGATATTAAGAAGCACGTGGGATCTAGATGGATGACTGTAGCGACAGACAGAGAAGAATGGAAAAGGATTGGGGAGGCCTATGTCCAAAGATGGACCGAAGAAGGCTAATTAGATAGATAACTTGAAAACAAGCTTACATAAATTCAAATGGACACCCGGATAAAAAATACACAAGCAATGGTTATCTATAAAGAATCCACATGATGCAAAATGGCAATGTATTAGAGCATAATCTAACCGGTTTTAATATTGAATTACTTAGGAGTGGTAGTATACGTAAAAAAAGAGATGATCGAAGAAGTACGAACACAATTCATAGAAGTATTATAAAGATTCGCATGAAAAAACAAATAGTAAAATCTATAAAACAAGTCACCAGACGTACATGTTGGTGTTTCTTTTACACTAAAAGACTCACAGGATAAAACCTACACAAAGATTAAAAAAATTTAACTAATATACTTTATCAAAAAAACAAACTGATTTGATTGAAAACAAACGGTGATCCTTAAACACCGGCCTTCTGGCGAAGTTATCCGAGATTTGTATCGTGTGATCTCTTTGACCAATTAAAAAAAATCGATTTTAGAAACAACTAAGTGTTTCTGGCCACTTATGAAATTCCAAGAGGAAGCGTTATACTCCATGTAAGTTATGGGTAAACATTAAAATGTTTTCTTCGAAGATTCGTAATTCGTAGTTTAAAATCCTATACAGGGTCGCATAAAATTTACTGCTTTCTGAACTAAATTCAATTTGAAAAATTGAAACGGTTTTGAATCGTTACTATATTACTTGACATATTTTTATAGATATACTAAAATTTGGTTAATTTCAGTTTTATGATTCAGAACATAAGGGTGAAACTTTAGATGTGTATTGCATATTTAGACAACAACAAAAATACGTGTATTTTTATAAATGCAAATTTGACTTAATGTACAAATACCTTTTATATAAAACATCAAACATTTATATTTGTTATTTTTTTTTAATATTTTTTAAATACATTTCATACAATTCGAAACAATAAGGAGACAGTATAAATGTGAAAAAGCGTATATTGTATACAAAGTATAAAAGTCTATAACTCCAAATTTCTCTTTTTCAGCTCTTCTGATATCCAAGATTTCAATTTTAAAGTACTGGCATACACACCGGGAACATTTTCTGTTCCGCACCCGATACCCCAAGAAACGATTCCCATATGGAAATATCTCGTTTGTCCAGGAAGTAAACACATTAAAGGACTTCCTCCATCTCCCTTGCAGGCATCTTTGTTCTTTTCACCACCTGCACACATGAATGACTGGTTTAGAACAAAACCAGATCCCAATCTCGTTTTTCGAAGCTGTTCTTCACATTTACCAAACGGTACAATTGGTAACTCAACTTTTTTCAAAACTTTGATACCTGAAAAGAAAACGTGTTTTATTATACGGGATTGGTCTCAAAGAATTAAATATATAAAATTTACATAATATAAAACACGTATGCTTTCAAAGATGCTACTTTATACTTTCAGCACTACGGTACACCAATGAGCAGCAGATACGATAAAAGGTTTCTTAAGCGGAGTTTACATTGGTATAGTTACTTGCACCAGTAAAAGTACCTATCAGAATAAAGGCGGAAACCGTAATTTGAAATTCCTCATAAAACTAGAGTAAATGTATGTTTAGTTTGTTATATTCTCTCCAAACTGTGCAGAAAGTTTGATAATAAATAAGTCTACCTGAGGAGATTGATGGTACACTAATTCAAGTGTGGTAATTTTATTGAATTTTGGTGTAGCTTACTCTCAAACTCGTGTGATTGAGTATGGGAGTAAATTTGAATTTATCGTACATAATTACCATTTTTTCGCTCTGATTTAATTCAGTTTGAATCCTTTGAACCTACTCGCTTTTTACACTGATATAATTATTTTTAATTAACGCTTAGATTTGAAATTTCAACAGTATAAATTAATAAATTAAATATGCACCAACCCGAATTCCTGATAACACGTCTATGTCTGGTCATGACTATACACACATTTAATGATAACGTATAAAGACTAATTATATCTCCAAATTATATGTTAAGCAAACGTTAATTGTTTTAAAAATGTCAGTGATCTGTCCGAGAGGCATTTTATTACCGCCAATTACAAGCCAATTTTCGGTAAAAATAGTTTGATGGTTTAGAGGAAGTAATTTTGATATATAAATATAAATAAAAACATAATCGTCGTTTTGCTGACGCGCTCAGTTAGTTTAATGTTTGAAAATTAATAGATATAAAAATTAATTTATCACGATTGGTATTTAAAAATTACATCATATGATCCTCTTTAGTCATCATCGACAACAGAAATATAGTTTACATATGATCATGTATGTGAATGTTTTTTGTTTATTTTTTATTGAGTTTATTGAAGTTCAAGTAAAATCTTAAATACATTTCGATGAGGCAAACAAAAATAAGAGAATAAAACAAAACGTTCCTATTTATCACAAACATTATCTACATAAGACAAATATAAGACTAACGCATGGAGTCTTTAAGATTATAACTGGTTACGGTTTTTACATCTACAATTTTCAACTTCTTTTTCTTTAAGACCTTCTTCCACGCCTATCATCCAACCATATGTTTCATAGCCTGAGAAAAAAATGAATTTTTGATGAATGGCTACGTCAGTAAAGAGAATTGTCTAATTTGGGACGATACTAATCCAGATAAGATCTAAGAGCATCCAATAAATTCCGAAAAAATCATTGTTTGATATGTCCGCTATAGAAGCGGAGTTTACATTGGTATAGTTACTTGCACCAGTTACTTGTACAAGTATATCCAGGACAGTTCACATACGCAAGTTGACATGCTAGTAAGTGTTTACACACAAAAGATTATTTATTTACCAGTTCCCGACGAGCACCAGATGCGTAAAGATCATGGACGTATAAATAAAGATATTTATTTATACGTCCATGGTAAAGATGAAACATTTCCATTGTCGGCGCCGTGCTTTGTGCAATAATCCAAAATTAATAATTAAAAATTGCATTAAAAAAATTATGTTGCGAATATCGAGAATTTTAATTGAAGAAGCTGTTAGTTTGATTGAAGAAGAAAAAGTCGTCCAAAAAGGATCGGGGTTCGAAGAGGGATTGATAGAATAATTACAAGAGGGGCATCCACTCTTCTTTTAAAAGAACTTCGTATGAAAGATCCTGAAGAATATAAATTATGCCTTCGGTTGACAACAAGTAAATTCAAATTGCTAAATATGGTTCTGCCTAAAATTCAAAGAAGTGACACGCTTTTAAAAGACGCCTTACCAGCGCATGTTAAATTATAAGCTACCCTCAATTTTTTGGCAGCAGGAAATAGCTATAGAACTCTTCAACATTTTTTTTTTTCGAGTTCCAAAAACATCAATATCTAACTTTGCACCAGAAGTTTGCGACGCAATTTTGACAACAGTAAATCCCTCAACGCCCATATGTGTTGAACTAGTTGTTCTAAAGTTGTCGATCTCATTTGATTATTTCTATAACTTTGTTTGGTAACGTTCCAGAGACATTCGTATTCCCGATAAAGTTCGACAAATTTAACAGTTTCTCCCTCGGACCACTTCATTATTTCACTTTTAACAGTAAAATTAAAAAACAATATCGAAATAGAAAACCGCGACACTGCTCTCACAACGTTATTTGCCAGGACACTTGCACACCCGTCTACACTCGACTAGTTACCAAACCACTTGCCATGTTACTTGCGTCGAGGCGAAAATATGGTGGAAAGGGAAGGACAGTAGGCAAGTAAATAGATGGGCTAGCTATTTACTTATCTGTCCTCGCTACTGGTACAAGCACTTGTACAAGTACTTACCCGGTAGGTTGACATTGGGTTAGTTGTTGCCTTACAAGCTACTGGTATAAGCAACTAACCCGTTTACTATACCAATGTAAACTCCGCTTAAAGATGAAACCTTTCCATTGCCGGTGCCGTGCTTTGTGCAATAATTCAAAATTAATAAATAAAAATAACATTAAAAAAATTATGTTGCGAATATCAAGAATTTTTATTGAAGAAGCTGTTAATTTGATTGAAGAAGAAAAATGTCGTCCAAAAAGGATATGGGTTCGAAGGTGGATTGATAGAAGAAGTAGAAGAGGGGCATCCACTCTTCTTTTAAAAGAACTTCGTATGGAAGATCCTGAAGAATATAAATTATGCCTTCGGTTGACAACGAGTAAATTCAAATACTTGCTAAATATGGTTCTGCCTAGAATTCAAAGAAGTGACACGCTTTTAAAAGACGCCTTACAAGCGCACGTTTAATTAGAAGTTACCCTCAATTTTTTGGCAACAGGAAATAGCTATAGAACTCTTCAACATTTTTTTCGAGTTCCAAAAACATTAATATCTAAGTTTGTACCAGAAGTTTGCGACGCAATTTATGATGTACTGAGTGAATATATAAAGGTTAGTTAAACATTTTTTTTTCTATAGTAAAACACCGATTAACCGGACTAATTAAGACCAGAGGTATTCCGGATAACCAATCATGTTCTTATTATATAGAGAGTAATATTTACTTAATTTTAAACAACTTAATTTATTAAATTGTGATATATATTGAAAATATCTTTGATGTCAGCCTTATTATTTATAAATTTTTCATCTTTTTTTATGTGAATCATCTCCAATACGCATCTATTGTTGCAGTTTTGTTCGTTTTCCAAAATCTGTATATTTTAAAAATAAAAATAATGAGAATTTTCCAGAAAATGATTGGCTAAGGTTATTGTGTTCAATTTCTTGGTTTGTACAATACTTTTGTGTACAAAAACCCTTCTCTGCAGATATTGGTGTGTTTGCCCAATATAAATGTGTTGAATTGCAGTCTTTACTACGAATAGCGCCATTTTGGTGATATTCGAAATAAACTCCAATTATATCATACAATTTGATATACTCATCACGAATTATTAGTACTGATAATTAATTACTAATATTACCAATATTAATATCTATTGAAAAAAATGCAATTTTCAATTCGCATTATACTACATATAACACTTCTTAACAATATTTTGACTGCTGTCAATAAATAAACAATATGAACTCCCTGTCAAATTCATTGTCGTAGCCTACTTAGTTTCGAAAAAACAATTTTTAATCATATGAAATAACAATGGTCAAAATAGATATCAACATTAAGAGTTTTCTGCTATAAAAAATTATGAAAGTACCTACTGACTTATTTTTTAATTTATTTTATAATACAGGGTGTGTCAATACTATACTTACTTATGTTTATGCATTTTTATTCATATCTCGAGTTCGATAAAAGATATTAACATGCAGTTTGCGCCATTTTGTTACGAATTTAATCTAGTTCTATTATAATTTACAATAAATAGGTGTTTCCATTAAAAATTTGGAAGAAAAACAAATTTTAATTTTTTCTATTCGAAAGTACCCTCTACCTACGACAATTAAAACTAAATGCAATTATTTTATAGTAGATTTAAATTAAATTATCCATACTCATTCTAATGACACTAATTTTGTTAAAATCAGTTGATCCAAACCAAAGGTATAGGTATTTATCCACAAATACTTTCCCACTCTCCCCCACCCTTTATTTGAAAAAATAAAAAAAAAAGTACTCGAACAACTTTGTACACAATTTATGCCTCTTTCTAGTTTACTTATTTAACACTTGGTATAATTGGACATATTTCCCAAAAAACTGGTTTTCAAAATTTTCTTCGCAGGTTACGCCCCCTAGCGGTTAATCCAGAATCTTGAAAATTATTTCCAGCGATTTCTCTTGGCCACTTTTACTAAGGAATTTTTTTCCCTAAAGTTATAACATGAATAGTTTCTGATATATAGCCGAGAGATCGGCTTATTGGACCACCCGGTACATGGGCAACTAGAACAAAATATCTCGTAGATACCATGGTCTTTATTGGAGATTTGGTCTTTTACGAATCTGAAGAGATTGAACAACTTGGAGTAAGTAGGGAAGATGGTTCTGATGTTTAGAGAAATAAGAGTTCTACTGATCTTATCAGTTATACCTTTATTAAAAAGTAAAAAGATCTAGACAATTATGAATGTCCTAAGTGTAATCTAAATGGTTAAAAACATTTACAAAAGGCTTTTTCTATCTCTTCTCAAAAGTAATAAATCAAAATATTTTTAACCAGCTGTATCTTATGAAAAATTTAATTGTAGCTATTTTATTTCAGTACAACTTTGCTCTAAAATGAATTGGTTTAAAATTATAAGCAAAAATAGTTGAAAAAAGCTATGTTTTTAGTATATTTTGAATATATTAATTTTTTATTTATGTTCTCGTCCTACGTGAGAGGGAGGGAAGTCAATTACAATTACTCAAGTTATAACCTAACTATTTCTGCAAAAATCCGAATGCCACCTCTCACGTCCACCTCAAAACAGATCCGCCTTGGCCAAGCCTATTGCGTTGTTTACTTCTGACAGACCCGTCGAAGGCAGACTAAATATTAAATTAATAGTGACACAAGTAAATATCACTTGAGAGTAACTTATATAAACTAAATAAGATGTTTAAAAATAAAATTTGAGTATAGTTTAGTCCAGAAATTAATTTATTAACAACTAACGTTATAATTAATTAAAAATTAATCAAATATTAAAATTCATTCAACGGCAGTATAAATAATAGTGACGTTTTCGTCACGAACTATGTCGTATCGTATCGAACTATTTCATGTCGTGACGATCCCCTTTGCATTTTACTATTTACAATTAAAATTAGTACATCAGTATAAAAGCATCTCTTCAAATAATTGTTTTTAATCTCATAACCTATTACAATAAATCCTTAAAGCGTCTAAAAGGGTACGTTTTCAATATGTCTTCATCATCTAAACGAACCATTCTTTTCCATAATATAACTCCAAAAGAGCAACAAATTATATCTAAAAAAATACCAATAACTGAAAATATTAAACTAATATTTTTTGGTAAATCCGTTTTAACATGTCCCCTTAAAATGCTTATACACCAAATACAATTTAATACCGTGGAATAGGCAGTGACAATTAAAAAGGGGACCATTGCTTCAGGTCCATTATATAATGTTCCGATAACCATTGGTATGCAAGTCACCAGAAACACGGATTGAAAAAACAGATTAATTTTAAGTGCAAAATTCACTTCTTCAAGATATGGTCCTTTCATAGAGAAATATAAACTCGTCGAAGAATGTAGTGTAAAGAGAAAAACCAATACATAACTAATTATTTTCCAGAATAATTGTTTCATTTTAAACTTATTTTGAAGTTTCCCTTTAAATCAAATTATTGACAAGAGAATTATTTTATAAAAAGTTTTCTTCTTTTTCTTGTTAGGTACTACTTTTTAGGAAATGACATCCATTGATTATCTGTTAATTGATTTATTATATACCAAATATATGATATGTACTGAATATACCTTGACAAGATACATGAACCAAATGCAGTCAGAAAATTAAAATAAAAACTGCCTAGCCCTTTCGCTGCGCAATATATATTCATATTCATGCAGTGCTCGCCGTGCAGCGTTTTATGTTCTGCAACGTCCGGAGCAGCCGTTGGTTTTTTTTTATTAAAACTATTAATTTTCGCATGGTCTAGAAATTGTTCAGGTTAACTAAATAATGTAAAATTTTTACTTATTCTTTATTTATTTAAACAACAAGGAAGTTGATTTCTCATAATAGTTAGCATGTCAAAAAAAGGAAAATACTGTTATTATTTTAAAAACACAAAGCATATTTCTACTATTATATTGTTTATCTATGGCATACCTAAATTAAACTCAAATGTCTGATTACTAAAGTCAAACTAACTGTCAAACTTAGGGGAGAGTGTTGTACCTTGGGTCAATTTTTAGTTTTTATTTTTTTCTAAATCCTAAAATTATATATTTGCAAAGTTTATCCAATGCATTAGTTACTTTGTCTATTTGGCTACATGCTTTCTTTTTATTGACACATTTTAAGCTTAGTAGTTAGTTAAAAAATATATTTTAGCAGGCCCTTGCATGTTGACCCAAGGTACAAACTGGTAATGTACCTTGGACCAGCATATATTGTACCTTGGACCAGCATTATATTGTACCTACCTTGGGTCAGTTATAAAAAAAAATAGAACAAATCTTGAAATGATTTATTGAATATCTCAAAATAATCAGAACATTATGATTAACTAATGATTAATTTAGTAAATAAAAACTTATTTGACATTATATCCGCTAAATTTAACATTACATTTCAGGTGCGCATCGTGACGTGCAGTTCCGCTTATTTTGTGCGGTTGTGGAAGTTTACGTACAATATCATTGCGTAAAACATCATAAGTCTCGGTTGAGTCGTTTATAAACTTATTGGAATCTAGAATTCTACGTAAATATCTAAGTTCATTATTAATTCCACTGTTCAGTATCTCGGCAACATAATAAACAAAAGATTTCTTCCCTGCCACTTTCGCTAAAACAAAGTCTCTCTAGTTAGCAAGTCCTCAAATGTACCTCCATCACTTGAACTTGATTTACTATCATACTTAGCAGCTCTTTTTGGCACATTTTGTATATCTTCTGTCGCTATTTGCTTTGTAACTGCCTGCACTTTCTCAAATGATACCGTCTTTCCCTTTTTAAGCGTAGCTATTTCATCTTTCTCTGGAGTGTCGGTAAGTATTCGTGACTTTCCTCTTGCTCTTCCTAACTTCTTTTTGCGAACAGGTGCCTTTGGATAGGGTCGCAACATTTCAGGTGTAATAGAACTTCCTGAAGTTCCTGCTTGACGAATATTTGAGGTAGAAGGAGTAGAGACTTCCATTTCATTAACTGTAGTTTTAGTTTTTTTCCCGTCCTGTTCAACATTGACTTGCTTGCAACTGTCAGTAAGCTGGTTTAAAGGACGATCAGTTACATACGAAGACAGAAACTCATTATCTTAAAAATGTTTTCATTGACGGGATAGAGACCGCTCACCTCAAATCCCTTCTGGATATTAGATGTAGTAAATGCTTTTGGAAATGCCTTACCTGCAAGTTCGGCTATATCGTAAATCGTAATAGGTTGTCCAGGGTGCATATTCATCCACTCACTACAGGCGGTATTATAGTAAGTTTTCATCAATTTTCAATTTTTTGATAAGTGTATTTAGATGCCATCTACCGCTGATATTATTAAACCACTAATTCAACCAAATCGAAGAGAAATCTGCAGTGGGTAAGAAATAAAGTCAACTGATCCGAGGTACAACCCGGCCCGAGATACAACACTCTCCCCTAATGTAAATTTTGGGATTCTTCCCGAAAATTATTAATTTTTGGCGGTTTTCTGAAGATAATTGTAATTGTGCTAACTAATTATTATTCTTCTCAAAATTTGGTATATTTAAATTGATTATTTGTAAATAAATAAACTTTTATATATCCAGTTAATGTGAAATAAGTGAAGAGAAAATTTTTCCAACAGGGAATGGACCAGGATCAAATAATTTTCAGTACCCTACAGTTTTCAGTGCAGTTTCCAACTATAATGCAAAACAAGCCTACAATTGTAATACATCCGTATTACCAACTAAGTCAAATAAATACTCAAGATTCACCATTGTGCTCAAATCAACCACCAGTCAACCAAAAAACACTTTTTGATAATTATCAACAACAATATTATTCACAACCAGTAGTTGCCAAGCAAACCAACTTTTCTCATTCTACATCAAACTCTCATGCTAACTTAAAAAACAATCCAGAAACACCGAATAAATATGATTCGATGTCAGATGCAGAACATGAAGACTCTCAAAATAATAAACACCCATGGCAAACTATAAGATTAAAAAGAAAAAGGCTTAAACGTCAAGATTCAATAGAAGAAAAAGCTCCAATTACACTCTCAAATAGGTTTCAGCCACTTCCACAGGAAAATTTCGTAAATGATACGAATAAAAATCCACCAATCTCAAAACCCCCTCAAATTTTTATATATGGCGTGAAATACTATAGTAAAATGATAGATAATTTAGCTCAAACAGTAGAAGTAGAAACTTACTTCACTAAAGCCTTAACAAACAATACAATAAAATTTTTACCAAAGACACCTGAATGCTACAAAAAACTAATACATCACATACGAGAGGAAAATATCGTCCTCCATACATACCAACCTAAGGAAGACAAAGCATACAGAGCATTTATTCGAGATCTACATCACTTTTTCGATAGATGAAATAAGAGCAGAAATCCAGAAAAAGGGTCATAAGGTAAGGAACTTAACAAATGTCAGACACATATTGAGCCGTGAACCATTACCATTATTTTTTGTGGACCTCGAGCCTCAAATGAATAACAAAGAAATATTTTAACTACAGTATATACAACATTGTAAAATAAGGATTGAGCCACCGAGAATTAAAAGAAATATACATCAATGTACACGATGTTAAAAATATGGTCACACTAACATGTACTAGGTATGCAAAACCATATAATTGCGTAAAATGCACTCCAGGTACTTGCACTAACTGCAACGGAGACTATCCTTCTAATTACAGAGGATGTTCTGTTTATCGTGAACTACTTAAATTCAGATACCATGACAAATCAAAACAAATCCGACTCAAAATCCTGTCAACAATCCCAATGTAAATTACATACCCAATATCATGTTCATAATTTCAAAAGAATCAGTTATAGAGATGCTACCATTGGAAACATAAATGCAGATAACAAAAATAACAACAATGAATTAACAGATAAACTATCAAATTTCCTAAGCGAATTTAAAAATATTTTCTTTTAACTCTTAAACCAAAATAGCATAATTTTAACCATGTTAACTACAGTCATTAACAAAATAGCTTTTAAGTCACTACGAATTGCATCGTGGAGTGCTAATGGCATTTCAAACCATATACTAGAGATATCACTGTTTTTAAAAATGTATAATATAGACATTCTATTATTATCTGAAAACCATGCCACACAAATAACGGCCATTAAGATAACTTACTATAGGTACAGTGCATTATGGAAACCATCCAGACGGAGGAGCACATGCAGGTTCTGCTGTTATAATTAAATCAAAAATTAAACATTATGCAGTCCAACCTTATATTACTGAAAAAATTCAAGTGGCAATCATTAAAATCGAAACAAACACCTGCCTCAGTGTATCATCAGTCTACAGCTCACCTAGACATCCAATTTCAAGCGAAGAGTATCATGATTTCATACTCTTGGATCCAAATTCATAGTAGCAGGAGACTGGAATGCTAAACACACCACATGGGATTCCAGATGAATCATGTCTAAAGGTCGAGCATTACTGAATATTATACAACAAAATAACTTATCCCGTAGATACTTATCTACGGGAGAACCCACATACTGGCCTATGGATGCCAACAAAATTCCAGATTTGGTAGATTTTGCTGTAACAAAAGGAATATGTGACATCCATAGTGCCATAGAGTCAAACTTCAATTTAACATCAGATCACACGATCACAGTACAATAATAATAACTTTAAGTACACACATAATATGGAGAACACCACCAGCCAAACTTACAACTAAGAACCAAACTTTTTTCAAAATTCTGTAAATCCAAAAATTAGACTAGATATTAGGATAAAAGAAAAGCAAGATGTAGAGAAAGCAGTAGACTATTTAACAACAGTTTTACAGACAACAGGATGGGAAGCAACACCACAGCGCCAAAGAAGTGTGCAAGAAAACCATAATATCCCCCTTCATATTTTACACTTTTTGGTTTCATATACAATCATTTTGGTTTTGAATAAAATATCATAATGCTCAAGAAAAAATTAAGAAGACGTAAAACCGATTGCAAAAACCATTCTTCCAAAAAGGTTACAACAAAGATAATAGGGAGAGTGCTAAGATAACACAAAATAAATATTTAATATCGACAAAAAAATCTTGACTATTTTTTCATCCACCAAATTAAAAATATCGTTTGAAAATCAAGGAGTATACGAGATTCCTTGTGGGGACTGTGGCAGCTTCTACATCGAACAGACCAACCGAACAGAAGAATCAAGGTTAGACGAGAAGAACATCAAAATGCCATCGACAGGAGAGAAAAAAACGACGTCCATTGGACAACTGTATCTCAAACACAGGACATACAATAAACCTGAGCAAACTACGATACTCGCTAATATTAAAATTAATAGAAAATGCGAAATTAGACGTTCAATAGAAATAGAAAAAAATTTCAACAGTCTAAACCAAAAAGACGATGCCTAATAACATGGAAAAAGCAAAAGTCAAAAATTAATCAGACCACAAGATCGACTAGTAGTACCCCTATAACTTATATACAAACAGAACCAATCAGAAGAAGCTTTGCCAAGGACCGTTCGAGAGAAGCGCACCAAAATCGGCTATATAAGCAACCGCTTCGATCAGGAAAGTCAGTTATACTAAGAAAGATAATGAGGTATGACGCTTTCCACAGATTCCACAGAGAATTAAACCCCCGATGGAAACGTAACCCCAAAAAACACCAGAGCGAGAAGAAATCACAAAAATCAAAATACAAAACACAAGGAAGATAGTTCGTAGCCCACCCAGGATACCGCATATCGCCAAACACACGGTGGACCCAGTTGCTCACACAAGGATAGAGTCTGTATTGTGGTATAGTATAATATTAATATATTTTCATTATATACTAATTCTGATTTTTGTTCACAGGGCCACCTACAAAAAAATCTACAAAAAACACAAAAAAACCGGCTTCGGCCACCAAAAAAATTTAAAAAATTACTAACAAAAACCAGCTTCGGCCACCAAAAAAATTAACAAAACCCCCAAAACCCCAGGGTCCAACCACTTGAGCACCAAGTCTCCGAACTGAGCCGGGACTTGAAACTTGAGGCCCAAGTAAGCAATTTTAGTTTGCGGATAAGCCACTTTAAGATACCAGGAATATAGCGGAGATGCGCTGTCCTGAGTTTTTGCATTCGGTTAGGAAACCATGTTCAAATGGTTCAAATGGAAATCAGCCAAAAGAGCATTTGGCTGATTGTTGTGCCTCTATTGCACATCAGAGTGCTATATGGGTGAAAGGGATGGTCTAGAGCATTGGAGCACGGTGGGGTGATTCCTGTTTATACTCGAGTTAACACACCTTGGTCCAATGAATTACACCCGATCGTAATTCTTAGGGGTGAACATTTCTCATAGGCTGGGTTTAATCAAATTGCTTGCTTGCTTGGAGAGTCAGTTTAATTCAAGCACCAGCAAGAATCGTTACTCCCTGACTTGACCTTCCATTTCTTTATCGATTTCTGAACTGGAAAACCTTCAAGACGAGTTTTGGCATCTTTAACAAACCCTTATCTCGGACGGTTACTTGAAATTCACAATGTTATATAAATTGCTTGAAAAAGCTACATACAAGTGTAGAAAAACGCCAAGATAAACTCTCACAAGTGGTGTCCAAAAAGGCCGTATTTAAGCCGATTAGTTATTAATTCAGTTTACTATGTTGTTACAATTTCTTATCATTCATGTACCTTCTCCAAAAAATATTAATCTCCTAGCTTGCTTTATTTGGAGCTATAATTAGATAAATATGTATTGTGACATAACTTACTTTTATTGTGAACTTCTCTAATTGCTATTTTACATCAAAGTATATTCCAAAGCACATGTTAGTTTAATTAATAATTTAATTAAATTAATTAATTAAGATAAATTTTTAATCTTGAAAAAATTTAAAAAATCATATATTTATTAAACCTGTCATACAGGGTGGTGAATCGTCAAACGGGCCATAGGAAACTCAATGGGAAATTCTAAATTGTTGAATTCCTGCTTCCCTAATTATTTTACACCAAAAGTCATGGGAAACTATTTGTAGAGGACTCAAATATGTATTGAAAACAACTGTTAAAATTATTCTACGACTTAAACGTATTCCAAAATTTTGCTAAAATATAATACAATTTTCTGTGAAAAAATGTGTATTACGTGTTGCGTTTTGTCATATTATTGTCTCTGATATTTGACAATATTTAAATCAATTATTTATATCTTTTATCTATAATTTAAATGGCTAAAATTTTGTGATTTATTGTTTAAAAAAAAATTAAGTTGATTAAAAAATGTACTCAGTTGAGGAGAAAAAAGCAATAATAAAAATGTTTTCTTCATGTTTTATTATAACATTTGTTATAGTTTTATGTTTAGAAATTATCATATATTATTATTAGGGATAAAGATCACAGTAACAGTATATTGGAATTCATTGAATTGTTGTATAACTTAACTTAACATGGAATTAAATTTTAGTGAATTAGAATATCTTACGTTAAATAAAGATCCGGTAGTGGCAGGAAAAGGATCGCTCTATGGCCTGAATACAACATTATGCGATTTTTCGTCAACTGAGTACATTTCATTATATTGATCGATTTGTAAACAATATAATTTATTGTTCACAAAGTAATAATGTTCAGTAGTAGTAGTATTTAGTAAAATTCATTGTTTATAATTTAATCATAAAATAAAAAAAAATGACAATTCAAATTGTCAAACATCTGACAAATATGATAAAACACATACGTCCTAATATATATTCTTGCATTACGTGTGGTCTAACTTTTAGAGGTAGCCTGAAAAATGTATTATATTTTTGCAAAATTTTGAAGTACATTTGATTCGTAGAACGGTTTTAACATTTGTTTTTAATTCAGATTTTAGTCCTCTACAAATAGTTTTTTATGACTTTTGATCTAAAATAATTAGGGAAGCAGCAATTCAACAATTTAAAATTTCTCATTGAATTTCCTATGGTCCGTTTGACGATTCACCACCCGGTATAACTTTATACTAAGAAAAAGTTAGTTTGAGATCTTGAAAAATAACAATAACCAAAAAAAAATTTACCTTCCTCCTCGGATCCTTTTCCCCATCCTGCAACAAGACATCTACCAGAATTCATGTTGAGATTATCAGGTGGTAAGCAAAGAGTATTTATGGAATTTGTTTTCGTAGGTTCGAAAGGTCTATCTAAGATTAATAAAGCTCCGTCATTGTAAAGGGCACCTCCATAATATTTTGGATGGTTTACTATTTCTGCGACGTTTCGCTCGTTATCGACATTATTTCCAACTTTGGTCAATTCCACATCACCAGTGAGGATTATTTTAAAGTCATTTGCATTTTTCCTGTAATTAAATTGTAATAGAGAATATAATTAGCTGCATTCTATTAAATAATGATACAGATATCAATAAGGCATTTTACAAATAACGATGATCGTAGAGTAATATATGTGTCAAATTTACGTGGAAAAATTTAATTTTACTAGAAAATTAAAAAAGAATTACCTAAAAATTGAAACAAAACTTCCCCAAAAAGCTGAAACTTCATTTAGTATGACTCCTGTTAAAAATATTAAATCTTGGAAGACATACATCTCATCTTTAACGTTCATTTAGGAAGCATGCTATGGATTTTGAAACTGGGAGAATATGTTATACAGTTTTTTGTTATTTTTTTTTCTTTTATTGTTGTGCTTTTTTGACAGTTTTGAAAAAATCTCTCAATGAATAAATTTTCTGACTCAAGCTTACAGCTAATAAATAAATATTATGATTTAACTGAAAAATATTGCCCAATAATGTATCTCAATGCTCTGTACAAGTTTCTTTTAATGACATAGACCATACTGCTAGTAACAACAGCTGCTAATATTGTCTAAACAGCAGCATTGTCTAATATAATATAAAACGATATTATAAATTTCAAACTATAGTAGCATTACAAATCTAAAACATTAAAATAATTATTAACCTCCTTAGTTCCAACGTCGTCTACACAATCCGCTCTGTGGCTCAGTGGTAAGAGCTCCTGCCTTTAAACCTAAAGGTCGTGAGTTCGAATCTCACCTGGGTGGAAATTTTCGTTTATTAAAAAAATTAATAAATGAAAATAATTTCTATCCTTGTGTGATCGGTACTCACCGGAGGGACCGCAGACGTTCGGATACAATAAGCGTCTCTTAGCAAAGACAATGACGTCGACTTTGCTAAGTATCAAGACAATTAGTCTACACACACAAACACACACTGCATTAATAAACTTATCTTGATTGAGACTGGCTGAATGACAATTGTCCAAGCCAAAACACAAAAAAAAAACGTCGTCTACACGTGACATTTTTTTCAAGCTGTTACCATGAAAACGTTTATGTGGTCTGACGGAGACATTGGGATTTTAGATATATTTTTTTACCGTTTGGATTTGATTATTAAAACATACAATTAGAACTTTTTCTTCAAATCTGTGAAATCCTGGTAACATAATTTTTTATGATTCGAACCACTGATCACGTCAGTTAAACAGGTTGTTTGCTGAATCCAAAACCTCAAGTAGTAGCTATAGACGAACAAATGATTTGTTTCTTGGGGCATTGTTCAGCCAGACAAGTAATCAAAATAAAGCCCAATCCATGTGGGTTGAAAAATTTTGTTGTTGATGATGATGTTTTGTAGTTGATGATATACATTTTAAACTTCTAGATGTTGGTGGTAAGACTGTGTTGAAGCTTCTGTGTACGTTTCCTCCTGGTGTTTCAGTTTATATGGATATATTTTAATTCTGAACATATTTTAAATTTATTACATTCAGAAAGAGAAGCTACAGGTACTGGCACTTTAAAACAAATAAGAATACCCAAGAATTCCAAGCTAAAAACTGATTTGAAAAAAGAAGGTAGGGGGCAATTTATAAGAGCATAAGATCAGACAGGAAGTGTCTGTTGTAAAATGGTTTTACATACGGTAAAGCCGTAATTTTGATGTCAAATAGAGAGGGCTCATAACCTGTCGATAAGTGTAGAAGATGGTGTAAAATACAAAAAAAAACTCATTGAAGTCAATAGGCCTCTGGCAGTTAAGGTTTACAATGCCAATATGGGAGGCATTTACTTCTTAGAACGAATGATAAGTAATTACAGGACTTCTGCTGCGTGAAGTAGGAAATGGACAGTTGGAGTTATCATGCATATGTTTGATTTCGCAATTTCAGCATCATGGATCGAATACCGAGGAGATCAGCGACTTCAGGACATCAGGAGAGCTCGAAGGATAGTGATCCAGATTATGAGTGTTCCTTTCCCCCTTCTCAGAAGTAAAAAGCACACTTTAGATTTACCAGAAATCTCAACCCCTACCAAAAAAAATTTATACCGAATGCCAGGTTGTTCAGCGAACTCAGCCTGAATCAGGTGTTCTACACCTGATTCGGCTGAGTTCTGGCCGACTTGTGTGTACTTGTGGTGTTGAGTTACTGTTTATTTATAATGTATAGTATTTTTTTTGTAAAACTAAAACTTTTTATTTGTTACTGTATATCTGGTTTTGTACCTTTT
Organism: Diabrotica balteata; assembly: GCA_918026665.1. NCBI lineage: Eukaryota > Metazoa > Arthropoda > Insecta > Coleoptera > Chrysomelidae > Diabrotica > Diabrotica balteata. Next base: position 89,929,593 of record OU898278.1, on the reverse strand, counting down.
TCAAAATGCGCTGTGCAGTTGCTTGTTGCAATAGTGACAATGAAGATAAAATCTTTAGGTTTCATACATTTCCTAAAGATAGTTTGACCAGAAAACTGTGGATAATATCTTGTTTTAGATAGGATAAGTTTAATTGTAATACTGCAAGACTTTGTTCTAAACATTTTAAAACTGAAGATTACCAAAGAAATTTACAACAATAACTTTTAAATTACGTTTCTAAACAGGGTCTAAAACTCAAACCTGACGCAGTACCTATTCTTTATTTGCCTAAATCAAAATCGGCTACCCTTTCAACCAACCAAAAGAAACGCGTAGGTATATAGAGCCGAACACAGAGAGTTCAAAAAGTATGTTGAGCAGCTTCTTACTACTTCTAAGTCAACGATGTCTAAATCTTTATTTTTATTAATTATTATTTTAGTTATGATTAAATATTATAATAACATAATTTTATCATGTCTTTATAATTACTATAATCAAAAAAGCCAAATTATATAAAAAAAAACTTAAAATTAAAATCTTTACTATACAACTACATTCCAATGTTGCGGAAATAAGCGGTCTTGACTACGTCATGCGCGAAAGCGAACTGTTTTTGGAACATTATGTATGATACCTTGTATTCATTGTATGTGCCAAATTTTAATACAAACATATGTTATCTGTCGTATAATATACCAAACAACCTAATAAGTTTGCTTTTAGTAAATAAGTCAATTTAGCCTTCAAAAATTACAGCCTTAAAACTGTGTTAGTCATTTCATATACCAGAATATATTTTGTATAGTGGTGCTTAAAACAGTTTTGTTTACGTTAGTTACAAGTACAGTTAGTTACAAGAAGTACAGTAGATAGCGGGTAGGAACTCCTTTTTGGATAGTCCTATCAGGGAAAGTGAATCAATCTCTGCATTCCGCAGATTCCAGATGTTTCCTGACCCGGAAAACTAGTACCTACTAAGGGTCCCTTGTCCAGGGTCCAAGTCCACAACGGCATTCAGGGCGGAGAAAAAGGTCTTCACAACGGTCTGGAGGACGGAAGTGGCAGCCCCCTGGTTTTAGGGCTTGTTTAAAATCGAAGGGTAGGTGAGACTCTCTAGCTGTAGTGGAAGCAACTCGCATAGGAGAAGGATACTCTGATCCATGGCCCTCCAGGTTGGGGGCTGAGGCACCGGGCTAACTCTTCGGTTAGGTTCTAACACAGTAGACGAAAACAGCAAAGAAAACGGTTAATGAATTTTTGTACGTGGATTGTGCAAGGTATCTCCCGAAAAACACCAGAAATCATGTCAGAACTCAAAAATGCAGAGATAGATATCGAGGTGCTTAAAGAAACTAAAAAGGAAGGTATGGATTCTGAAAAGTGGTCACTATGACCTTATCTATAGTGGAGTAACTAAAGACCAAAGTGCACAACAAGGTGTAGCTATTGTTATCTACAAAACTTTAAAAAGACATATTACCTCTTGGGAAGCAATTAATCAGATATTGATAAAAATGAACATCACGATAAAATGCAGAAGAAGCACTGGGGAAATTTGACGAAATCATAAAGGAATAAAACCGTACTAGTGGGATAAAGAAATAAGGAAGGAAATTAAAGATAAACGTCAGAAATACCAAACATTCTTAACAACAAAAACAGAAAACGATAAAACAATTTAGTTTAAAGAAGCACAAGCCAAAGTAAGAAAAAAGATAACTCAAAAAAAGAACTAATCATGGGAACAGAACTGCCAAAAGATCAACACCTACATAGGAGGTAGAAGAAGCACAGAGAGTTGGAGATTGATTAAAAGTATGAGAAATAATAAGAAAAAATACGTTTTATGATCAATAACAACAGAAGAATGGGAAGAATATTTTAAAAAATTACTAACAGAACAAAGACCAGAATTTACTAACATGGAAGACAACACGATAGGTATACGTATAAATTCATCACCATTACAAATAAGTAAATCAGAGATGGAAGAAATAACCAAATCCCTGAAAAATGGAAAATTCTCTGGTCCTGGTGACATCCCTGCAGAATTAGTGAAAACCGGTACAGACACACTCCAGGAACAGGTAAGAAAACTCTTTCAAGACTGCTTGAATGGGGCCGAATTACCAAACGAATGAAAATTATCTATCATGTCAACTATCCACAAAAAGGGCAGCAAGGATCAATGTGAAAATTACAGAGGAATTGCGGTAAACAGCACAATAAGTAGGATGTATGGGAAACTTATTAAGAACAAAATAGAAAATGATTATAGAGATTACGAAGCAGAGGAGCAAGCTGGTTTTAGAGCTGGGCGATCCACATTAGATCACCTGTACTATATTACGCAAGTTATTGAGAAAAAACAGCCTTCAATAAAGAAGTTCACCTGGTGTACGTAGACTTACAAAAAGCATATGACAGTGTACCCCTATGTAAACTATGGTCAACGCTACAGCAAACCAACAGTAAGCATGATCTCATCAAAGCAGTCCAAAGTCTGTAAAATGGAACGACTGCTAAAATTAAGACTGGATCAAGGATATCTGAAGGATTTAAGGTCACGAAAGAACTAAAGCAGGGTTGCTGTATTTCGCCTACCTTTTTCAAAATATATCTGGAACAAGCACTCAAGCTGTGGAAAAGAAAATGTAATGGCATGGGAATCCCTCTCAATGACGAGACTACACTGTACACCTTATGTTTCGCTGATGACCAAATACTGATTGCTCTGAGTTACATGATTCGAAAGGTAATAGAAGAATATAACAAATGTGGTTTCGAAGTCAACATTAAGAAAACTGAAGCCATGTGTAGAAATTAGAAACTGTGATGAATACAAGTACCTGGGTATAAAGATAACTCAAGATGGAACACTCGATGCTGCTATAAAAGACAGAGACATACAGGGTAGAAAAGCCATATCCATGATGAATGGCATTCTGTGGGACCAAACAATGTCTAAAGCGAACAAACAACTCATATACAACACCATACTTAAAAGTGTAATCACATATGGCAGTGAAGTTTGGCCAATGAAATAAAGAACAGAGAAACTGTTACTAGCAACAGAAATGGACTTCTGGAGAAGAGCAGCAGGCAAATCAAGAAGAGATCGGAGACCAAATGAGAGAATACGAGAAATGATGGGAGTCAAGCATACAATAGTTGATGACATAAAAACAAAACACATAATATGGTAGGGCCATGTACAGAGAATGCCAGATGACAGGATCCGAAACAGATTTTGACATGGACACCACAAGGGAGAAGGAAAAGAGGAAGGCCGAGAAGAAGCTGGAGAGAGGGAATTTAAAAAGAACTAGAGGAAAGATAAATCCCTCCAGGCCTATGGTTAAATAAAGAAGAATAACGGTTAGGAGTCGGAAGGCGTCGGAGAACGCTGTAAACCGATAGTAGTAGTACAAGTACAGAGAGCATATTGTAATAATCTACTACAGATTTACGAGAAGTGGAGAGGGATTAAGGACTTCTATGTATAGGGTCCTGTAAAGACTGTCACCAAATGTAAAATACAATAGATCCTCAAGGGATGCTAACCCTGCGAGCGGCTGCAAGGAATACTGGTCACACTGGTCTGGAGGGCTGGCTCGTCTTCGTGGATTTACGAGAAGATAAGGGATTTCGGGATAGGGGTAAGAACTCCTCGGTCTCAGGTCCTGTAAAGAGTAGAGGTTATGGGCTTACTTTGAAGCCGGAGATATGTATACGCAGAATTCTCGTGTTCTCCTAGTCTCTAGTGAGTCGGACGAAGGAACATTAAAAAAAAACCATATTAGAGTCAACAATATATTGAATCTACCCTGAAGTTCCTAATACAATCGTTAACACGTTATTCTGCGCGTCGGGAGACGATGTAGCAAGATAGTGAAAAGTTGACAGAGGTACAAATATAATTACACAGGTTAGTATAAGAAATCTGTTACCTTATGTGTATATTAGGGCTTCAACCGCGACACGTTCAGTCTTCTGGAACTCGGTCAGTTGAGGGTTGCGAACTTTCGAGCTGCCACAATAACCGGACTACACGCGAATTCTGACAGAAGATACCCGGCCCCCGGAAAATCACCGACTGTCTCGCGTACTGGACGCTATCGCGTCCGGCGATCACTGCCCTGGGCGGGCAGTTACGGCGCCCCCGTTATCACTACTAATTGGTTGACTACTGACTACCGACTGTCTGGCGTCCGTCGTTTTTTCTTGTTTTATTGTGGTCGTACTTTCAACGCCGGTTCTAGTACCAAGGTCGTAGGTTCGCTGAGTTGCAGTTTTGGTATTATTGCTGCCTATTTGGGTCACGGATGTTTCGTGCTTTTTATACGTTTAACAATTATCAAACAATGCAATAACTAGGTCAATTGTTATACTTTGTATAATTTAAATGTATAAGTTAACTGTATTAATTATCCCTTATTTAATTTGGAATATATGATAATTATCTCGAATAATTATTATCTTTTCTATGCTACTTATTGTTCCATTATCCCTTTATTCCAACTTCTCACTCACTTGCTACGCTTACATTACATTACTCCCTACGCAAAAAAAGAAAAGGGCCGAGGGGCCTTTTCCTTTTCCAACAATAAATTTATCTATTTACATATTATATTACTTATAATCTACTATATATATTTTTTCTATAAGTCCCAATTTATATTTTATCATTTACTGTTTCTTATAGACTATTGTACCGTGGTCAGCGAATGTATCGTGCTGCCCCCGTATTGAACCTATGTGTATGACAAGTTGAGTTAATCTTGTATTAATCTTATTGAAACTTAACAAGTGAAAGACTTTCCTAACTTATTACAATTGTTCGTGATTACATGTGTCCATTACGACAAGCGTATTCTAATTGTTCTATACGATTGTACTCGCGTTTTGCGTTCACTGTTCACACTTTATCGCGTCGTCTTGGCTGTTTTAATGTCCGTTTGCCAATTCCACGTGTCGAGTTAACTATATTGATGCGTTACTGCTGCTGTCTGCCTCCATTGGTTTGTCCTTGCTGGGTGGTCGTCTTAGGTTGATACTGCTTTGCTTTGTCGCATTATACTTCTACTACATTGGTCTCTAGTATGTGTTTGCTGCATCTCTTTGTTTGGCATCGTCGTAGTACTGTGTCTAAGTATAACTTTTCTGTTTCTCTTTGGTAGGATTGTTCGGTGTAAAGGAATTTGCTAGTGATGTAGGTCATAAGGTCTACGTTTTGAGGTAGGAATGGCGTACTAGGATTTATTTTGTGTTTACTAGGAAATTTATTAGGATTAGGGGTGTTCTGTTTGCCATACTTCTGTGTTACATATTATAGCCCTTTTGTGTAACGTTAGAGCAAATATGTTTTTATCTTGTTCTACTATTACCAGCTCTTCTAGTGATTGTTTATTTGTGATCTTCTCAACGTGCCCTCTGTAAAGTTGTGACAATTGACTTTCACAACTGTTGTCTTTGTATTGTTTTTCCAAGTTATTTCGCCTATTGTAGAGTCCAAGCAACAGCCGTTGATGAATGAGCATGTTACTCCTTTTCGTAGGTGGATTTCGTTGTCGTCTTCTCGTAGAGTTGTATCGATCGTTAGCAGTGTATATTTCAGCATTCTTCTGCTCCTATCTTCTTGATGTAGCTGTCTAGTCCTCCATTGGTTATGGACGTGTGGCTGTACATCCCACAGTGGAACATGAGTCTCTCCATCGTGATGAGTCTCTCCAGTGTCACTAATCGCACTGTTATTACTTCCCGAACGATCGCACTCCCGTAAACAGACTTTAGTTCGCATTAGTACTTTTTACGCGTAATACCGAACGCACATTAACCTATAATTACATGTATAGCTGCTTATTGCAGACAATTTTAGTGATAGCTTTACATAAATCTGACTTATAAACTAACCTACATTGTATTGCATATTAGTATGCCTATTGACCCTAAATTGATAAATAAATTGATATCTAAACCAATAATAATATGTTAATAATTGGGACTTGTACTTTTTAACTATTTACAATAATATATCATCTTTCTGTTATATATACACCCTGTATATTAGAGTCATATATTTTTAAGTCTCAACTTGTCATCACTTATTGTTTATAGTTACGTATGTGTAACGAATTTCCCTTATTTGAAGAATATTTTAACTACTATATTTATTCTTAATAAAAGAGTCAGAAAATATTGTAATAATTTCTCACTCTTTCCCAAATCTTTTTAAAATAATTCAAAGGTGGAATTTATTTTGATTTCTCGTGAAACACAATGACTTGTTTTTAATGTTACGATATTTATGTTTCAAGGCTATTTAATTACTTTTTGCTGAGACTGAATTTTTATATACTCACATTGTTGATGAAATTTGATACTGACTAATGTAATGAACTCTTGGTGTCTGTTATAACTACAATATTTATTTTTTTAATTAATTGTTACGTTTTTTACACTTGACCTTTATTAGTTGTTTATTTACCAGTGCTCTGACTCAATCTTTATACTACTTTTTTTTAGTTGATAGGAATTCAAGTCTGTCAATCAGTTTTGACATAGCAATAAAGGATTGGCGTATGGTATCTTACCTATCCAGCTCTTACTAATCAACAGCAGCTTAGACCCCTATAAACTTTAAATTAATTTACTTATTTCTCTTTCTTAAAACTTGCTTTTAGTTATGATCTACTATTATGTTTTCAAAAAAAAATATTTTCATTGAACTGTGCTAATTTAACTATGAATACTTATATTACCTGTGGTTTGTCCTTCATTCCTTGTTAAAATTTTAGTATTATTCGAGCGGCCGTCTCTTGTAATACCAAGCTTTCAACTTTTCTTATAGTTGTTTTGATATTTTTTCATTATTCATCTATTGCGTCGAAAAACATGTCTGTGTCCTCATCGCTCTGTGTTATTATTGCTGTCTCATTCCTGTTTATTATTCTGTTGTACGTGTTCCATCCTTTCTTTTTCGTTTTGTGGAATATGCCGCAACATTTTCTTTCGGGCATCTTGCCTAGTCTATTCTTTATTCGTTCTGATCTTTTTGGTTGGCTGGTGTCTCCCTGACTTACTTTTCTTCTTCTCTGCGGTTTGTTAATTGGGGTTCCTGGTCCCCATAATGGCAGTGTTGCCACCTTAGACGGGTCAACTCTTTCTTCTTCCGTCTCTTCTTGTTCTGGTTCTCCTATTTCTTCTTCTTCCTCTGTGGAGTATTCCATTTTTTCATTCTCGTAATATTTCTTTAACCTGTTGACGTGCACTACCTGTCTATTTTTCCCTTTTTTTGTACCTACTGCATACGTCACTGGTCCAACTTTTTCTATACTTTGAAATGGTGTGGATATGACCATTTTTTCTATAACTTCTTTGAAAGACCTGTCGTGCTACTTAAGTCTCTCAAATATACCTTGTCTCCATCTTCAAATTCTCTCAAATTCAAATTTTATATATTTATATTCTCCTGTGTTTTTCTATACACTATTTTCATTTTTCATCCATGTCCTTACGCATGGGTTTCCTTTTCTATATTATTCTTCTGTGTTTTTCCATACACTTTTTTCTGTTTCTTATTGAGTGCTATGCCCCTGGCAGTCGTCGCATCTCTTCACATTTCACATATTTCTCAACATTTCTTCCTAATTCGTTCCAGAAATAATATTCTCTTATATTTCTGTATTATATTGAATGCTCATGCCCCTGGCAGTCGTCGCATCTCTTCACATTTCACATATTTCCCAAAATTTCTTCCTAATTCGCTCCAGAAATAATCTTCTCTTATATTTCTGTACTATATATCCTATTTATTCTTCCATATCCTTCCTGTAACATGTGGAAGGTAATAATTATAACTCTTCTTTTCCTTTACTTTTCCGTTTACTTCATTAACGAAAATCACAATTCCAGATTCGTTTCGCGTTTTTATTACATCCTGTAGTTACTGTATTGTCGTGCTGGAGCCGCGGGACTCTTAGCGGGTTGGGATTCTAGTACCACCCTAGCTTATCCCCTTAGCAGCCTCCTACTTGACGTAAGTTTCACCCCTTAAGGTCGAACCATATACAGCTTGCCTACATTCCTGTAAAAAAATATACTTCTGGCACTGTATTCATCTTCGTATGCTGTGTGAGATACGCCTCTATTTCTGTGGCATCCCACCTGTGTCCGCTGATTATTCTTTCTTCTTTATGGTTCTGCTTCTTTGTCTCAAGCAAAGAAACTGGCTTAAACTCTTCTACATTTAGAGTACGTTCCATAAATACATAAATAAAGTTCCATACTGTTACTTTAACGATAGTAACTAACTATGAATTTTCCGTCTCCAGCGAGTCCTTGCCTTAGCAACGATCCAGTGCTTCAGTGAAGGCCCTTAGGTCTTCCTGTCCAATTTGCACTTTTCCCTGGTACATAAACTGTAGCAAAGTTACTTTAAACGATAGTAACTATTATACTTTTTTCCGTCTCCAGCGAGTCCTTGCCTTTGTAACACTTCGGCCGCTTCAGTGAAGGCCCTTAGGTCTTCCTGTCCAATTTGCACTTTTCCCTGGTACATAAACTGTAGCAAGCCTCCTAGTGTCTCGCAAGTTACGTTTGTCAAAATCACTATAGGACGTTGACAAAGATTCGACTCAAATTTTCTTTAAATATGGGCCACAGCCCAAAGAATCACTTTACGTGTTTCTATACATTTTCCTTGCGATGCAAGCTCCACGTCTACTAAATCTTGACTGTTCCATAATGGATCCATTCCCGAACTCATATGCTCGTGGAAATCATTCCAAAATAGTGAAAAAGATTTTCTGACGCCACGGTCAATTATCTTCCAAAGCTCCATTAAATTCTTTTCCCTTTTTTATATGTCCATCTCAGTATGATGTGCCAATTTATGAAGTTAACCAACAATTGTATAAAGAATTAAATTTTTTGTTAAAATAAAGAACTTAGAAATATACGCTGCCGAAGTTTAAAAAACAAATCTATACAAAATATCAATTAATTAAATCAAATAATAATCGATCAATCAATCAATACTCAGATATCAACTAAGGTGTTAGTATTTATTTTTTTTGAAAAATTAAACTCTATTAAATTCTGTTCCTTTTTACAAATGAAACGCTATTTTTTCAATTCCAAATATCCCATAATTCATTAGTTAAACAAAGTCATATCTAATTTCTCAGTGTATATTACTTGAAGAATTCGTTAACCAAGCATTTTATGCCATAATGTAATATTTTCCTATCCGTCGCGGTGCATTTTCATGGTCAATTATACATACTTTCACCACGCATCAGCAACAAAATCATATGATTGTTTGGCTTACTTGTTTCAATAAAAAATAGAATTTGATAACATGTAAACCGTTGGTTAATGAAATAATACTTAAAGAATTTATATTTTGCGCTTTTGAAAGCAATAAAATCGTACACTCAATTGAACTTGATCTTGACCTAATTACCTAAATTCTTTATATTCAACTAGTTAGTAAACAATATATTTATTATTTTAAAAAGAACAATTATATAGAGAACGTCATATAATGTGTTAGTATGTATTTTTGAAAAAAATTTGTACTTGTCATCTCTTCACATATATCATAAAAGCAATTCACCTATCTTAATTTAGGATTCTAAGTCTCGGGAGGAATTGATATGAGGTTATTTTCCAGTGATACAAGACAAAAAAAAATCTACTATATACGAATAATTTGTGTAAAACCACTAACAAGTTTATATAACAAAGAGAGAAAAAGGATTTTCTTCCAGAAAAGGGAGTCCTGCACTCCACACAATATTTACTGGATACCTCACTGTTTCTTTAATCTGTTGTCGTCTTAGGAAAGAGAAGAAAAAAATTGGAATGTCACTGGCGAAATGAAACGATGAAGGCTTCTTATAGCTACAAAACTTGCAAAAGTTTACAAGGATACTGAAGAAGTGACTTAATTATCCCTATTTACCGAAATTCCCCCAAACCGGGACCGCTGTCACCAATGTAATAATCTAAAGTAAAGGTAAAGGGTTCTGTAAGAGGCAGAAGAGAGCAAGAGAGTGATGAGCTTGACAGTACAACTAATATAATGGCGTAGGTTAGTATAAAGAAATCTGTTACCTTATGTGTATATTAGGGCTTCAACCGCGACACGTTCAGTCTTCTGGAACTCGGTCAGTTGAGGGTTGCGAACTTTCGAGCTGCCACAATAACCGGACTACACGCGAATTCTGACAGAAGATACCCGGCCCCCGGAAAATCACCGACTGTCTCGCGTACTGGACGCTATCGCGTCCGGCGATCACTGCCCTGGGCGGGCAGTTACGGCGCCCCCGTTATCACTACTAATTGGTTGACTACTGACTACCGACTGTCTGGCGTCCGTCGTTTTTTCTTGTTTTATTGTGGTCGTACTTTCAACGCCGGTTCTAGTACCAAGGTCGTAGGTTCGCTGAGTTGCAGTTTTGGTATTATTGCTGCCTATTTGGGTCACGGATGTTTCGTGCTTTTTATACGTTTAACAATTATCAAACAATGCAATAACTAGGTCAATTGTTATACTTTGTATAATTTAAATGTATAAGTTAACTGTATTAATTATCCCTTATTTAATTTGGAATATATGATAATTATCTCGAATAATTATTATCTTTTCTATGCTACTTATTGTTCCATTATCCCTTTATTCCAACTTCTCACTCACTTGCTACGCTTACATTACAATATTAAACATTTTATCTGTGCTATATTAAAATAATTTCATGCGTGCTACATTATCCACTTCGAAGTTTTCTGAACTCATATTTTTGATGACGTCATCACTGTTCGAGTTGACTCGAATGGAAAAAAAACTTTTTATCGAAAAAAGCGTATTTTTTTGTATAAGAATGTGCAATTTTTTATGTCGCTTGTCTCATATATTCAAGAATTAAATAATATTTGACTCATATCTAAACGTAATTTATAAAAATATACATAACACTAGGTTTATTTAATACACCTGCAAACTATTCAATAAAATGCTCAAATTACAAACGCTCAATATGCAAGACGATGTTGAACCTCTTGCAAAATATTAATAAGGATATCAGCATTAATTAAATTAATTTCGGTCCTGATTCTCTCTTTAACTACATCAATATTATTACGTCTGCTAACGTAGACTTTAGAATTAGATATCTTCATAAGAAAAATCTAGTACAGACAGATCAGGAGATCTAGCTGGTTATTCTAAAAATCCTCGTCTGTCAATCCATCTATTAGGAAAAACATTGTTCAGGTATTCACGTATATGTCGTGTGTAATGCGAATGGTAGTGCTCTCTCTTGTTACAATAGCGAATTTTCTGGTAGCTGAGGATATTGATGATTTGGGTATAGAGCCACAAGTGCAAGAATTATTCGCTGTTAAAGTAAATCACAATACTTGTCACCGTTCAATAAACCGTCAATAAAAAATGGTTCCACAATTTTATTACCAACTATTTCCTCCCAAAGGTTGACTGCGGATATTAAGTGTGCCCTTCTACCGCCCAGTAAGGGTTCTCTTGTACCCAGTACATACAGTTCTGCCTATTTACTGTACTATCAGGCTACCTGGAGATCACCTGCACTTTATATAGGTGAATCTTATTCTCTTTTAGAGACTTTAAAACAGACGTTTAACATTTAGATTGCGCCACTGAAACTTGACGGGTAGGTTTATAAGAATGTTTTTTCACCGATAATGATAATATTACATCCAACTGTTGATCTTGTGTAAGGCCTGGACAGCCTTTCATATATTTGTTACTGACGTTGCCCAAGTTTCTAAATTTTGCTTCTACTTTGCTCACCGTCGATTATGTAATAGGTCCATCGGGATATTTATTGTCAAACTTCAGCTTGTGTACGAGTCCTTTCTCCATAATCTATCATCATTAAAATCCATGTGCGTTACTTTTCGTTTACACGGGCTATGATGTCGATAACTTTTTTAAAATACATTTAGAGTTACATTCTGATCAAGGATGAAATTCTGAATCAGAACTATCGCAATAATTAATGAAGATCTTGCGTATTAAGAAAAGTCGCACTACGCCTCTTCATCCGCAATAAGACGGAATGGTCGAAAGACATAATAGAACTAACTGTTTATCAATACCTTTCAATGTTTATCGTTGATAATCAAAAAGATTGGGATACTTTAATACCTCTATTCCTGTTAGCCTATAGAAGTTCGGAACATATTTGAACAAACTTATTTTTGGAAGATTGCCTCCCTGTGAAGAAGAATTTTATCCCTGTAGTAAATCAAAAATTTATAAGAAAAGTTGGAAAAAGTGTACGAAATTTCTCGTAAAAGTTTAAAGGTTCAAATTGATGAAGCCAAGGCCAGGTTCCACATGTATGCGACTGGTACAACTTTCGAAAAAGGTGACCCAGTATGGTTATAAAATCTCACACGTAGAAAAGGACTTTGTCAAAACAAAACTTCATAGAAACTCGAAAGGCCCGTATATCGTCCTGCAGAAAATAAACAATCCAAGTTACCGCATCCAGTTTTGAGCTAGAAGTAAACCCAAGGTAGTTCATATTGAGGGACTAGCTCCATACCATGGAACTGATCCACCCTTTTGGCTTTAATCAATTCCTGATAGTCTAGATATTCGAGACATAAAACTATATAGGAGCGAGCAGTGTTACGAAAGTTCCGTAAGATTTATCAAAATAGAAAAAGTCCCCTGACGAAAAAGAAGAAGTAGTTCGAGAACATTCAAGATGATATTAAAAATTCATAAAATATATTAAACCATGAAAATGTAACTACTTGTCAAAAAGGGAACGTTGTAGGTATCGAAGGATGGACCAATCCTGGTAACATAGGATGCACTTGATACAAGAATAGTACCAGATATTCATAGCTCCCAAAATTTTACGTGAAAGAAGACGATAATGGCAAAATTGGGACAATCTCCCAAATAATATTTGACATGTTTGGCAAACGGTTGTTGTTTTAACCGCACGGTAAAATAGATGAAAAGTGTCAATGTCACGAGTAGCACTAGGAAGGAAGACATGACCTGAAGAAAGACAAGTGCTACAATGGACGGCAAGAAGGAAGAAACTACGCCAAAAGTGTATGGTAAAAGAAACAAATGAGTTCAAGAGTCTAAAGGCAAGTATCCAGAGATAACAAAATCGCGATAATTATTAACAAACTCAAGAAAATAATTCCAATAAATCAAATAAATAATTCAAATAAATCCTAACACAGAACTTGGTGTAAAATGAATAATGAATATGGCGAACACCGGCTGTATGCGAATAGAAGACATAAAGTATGAGATTGATACGTGTAAGGGATCTGTGCAGTGTGCAAGTCCAATTGGTAAACAGTTTTTCCTGCTAAATTTTGCCGAATTGTAAAGACAGGATTACGAAAGTAGACAGGATAACATCATCAATTAGGTAAAATCATTAGAAAGTAAGTGTGTGATCCTGGGCACTTTAATGCCAGAGCGACGAAATAGAGTTCTCCAATAACAGACACTTTTAGACAAATGCTTACGGAATAAATAAGAACTCTCGACCTTCTTAACCTAAACACTAGTCCGGAGCCAAGATCTAAGAAATTTGAACTCATATATTGATGTTATCTGCACCACACAGAATCCAGCCATGGACCGTTCGACCAGCTGGTATGGCTACATGCTATATTGACTTCTTAATGGTCTAGGTAAGGACTGCCAATACGGACTTTTCACCAGACTAGTTAGGAGGAGGATGAGGAGATCTTCGGGAATCTATGAATAACTTCATTAACGGGTGTCAGATGGAGGAAGAAAAATGACTTATTAGTAGTTCGAATAAATCACCATTAAGAAAAGAATGTATTGCCCTAAGACAAAAAGCCATAAGCTCAAGAAAAAAGAGTAAATTAATCGAAAAGTTCATTGCAGCCCAATACAGAATCGAAGATCCTAGTACAGTTATGAGCCCGTATAAGCTTGGAACTGGCAAATAATCTCTTAAGCTACTGAAAAAGCCAATACGTCCATGGAAAAAGCACAAAAAATTAAGTGGTGGGTTCGACCGTTACTTGATGGAAATCCATTTTATCTAACAATAAAACACTAAAAACTTTGCTTTCGAAACTTCAACAAAATCACAAAATTCACTTAATTTTTTTATCACTAGAGCTGTTTCGAAGAGTGGTGCCTTTCTCAAGTGATTAATTTTTGGTATGTATTTACACTTTATAACCTTTCACTGAATATTTTGAGGAGGGTAGAACTGTTTGTTTTAAGTTGGTGACTTAAATCTGTATTTTTTAATTCGTTAATTATCATAGATTCTAGTAAGGATAGCTTTAAAAAAAGGCCTTTATTTTGAATTTGAAAAATTTGAAATTCGTCATTAAAAGAATGATTATGGTCTGGAAGTCGAAGTGCGTACGTAGAATCTGTTTTGCTATTAGTGAAAGTTCTTTTATGCTCTGCTATACGTTTGTTAAAAGTTGTATCACTTTGGCCGGTGTTTCTGGGCAGCCGCCACATTTAAGATTGTAAACACCACTGTGTAAGTGTTTTTATTTTGTCTCCTGTTGTTCTTAATATATTTCCATAAGTTGTTGTTTGTCCTAAATGCTGGTGTTATTCCTTTCTTTTTTATGTACTTGGCTATTTTTATGTAATCGAGCAGAAGGTACTGGTTTTTTTCTCTGGTAGTGGAATTACTAATTTTATAGCTTTCTTATGTAGCTTTTCATTTAAAATTTTATTTATTGTTTTTTCGTTGTACTCATTATTTAATGGTATTTGCTTAAATATATTCAAGTCTTCATAATGACGGTACCAGATTTTTGTTTCGGTACAGAGCAGCGGAAAGCCGCTTATACGTATTTTGACCTCTTTAGGTCTTCTCGGAGCATTATAGTCACTACTCTGAATAGAAACAAAATCTATTTCCGTCGTAGATAATAGTTGTTATCAAAATAACTATATACGGACGTAATTATGCCATCTAATAACAAAAAGAGAAACCACACGATTTCTACACGGCGAAATCGATTTCAAATTTTTACCACTGTGCTTTCTAAAGCTTGCAAAGCAAACATCTTGATAAATTATTCGGCAAGGGAATCTAAAATTGTATTCCACATGTCGTTCATCATGGACAAAATTCGTAGTAAATTCAATTTCTGGTGCTTCAAACGGAGTAAAGAAATAAAACATAATGACGGTACTAGATTTTTGTTTTGATACAGAATAGCAGCAAGCCGTTTATACGTATTTCGACCTCTTTAGGGCTCCTCAGAGCGGTATAGCCATTACTCTTAATCGTAACAAAATCTATTCCCGTTGTAGGCAATAGTTATCAAAATAACTATATACGGACGTAACTATGCCATCTAATAACAAAAAGAGAAATCATACGATTTCTACATGGCGAAATTGAATTTAAATTTTTACTACTATGCTTTCTAAAACTTGCATACTTGCATACAACTTGATAACTATTGTCTACGATGGAAATAGATTTGGTAGAAATCGTATGATTTCTCTTTTTGTTATATTCAATTCTATCTCGAAGTTGTTTTTTGACACGGGAATTTATATTAATCTATCTAACGTGCTCTGATAGGCTGCTAGTTTATGTTATGTAGGATAGAATGATGAATTGTGTGTAGTCGTGTCAGTATAGGTAGGTTTATGAAGTACGGAGAACTCATTTTTGTTTCTTAGTCTGATAATTTTTAAGTCTAGAAAATTTATGGATTAATTATGTTCTGTTTCTATTGTTAATTAGATATTACTATGAAATGAATTAATATCCAATAAAAAATGGTTAAGTTGCCTGTTTGTTCCTTTAAAACACACCAGTGCATCGTCTACGTATCTCCACAATATAAAAAATATTTGAATACGGGATGTTTTAGAATCTTTTTTTCTAGATGATCCATAAAAATATCTGATAGCAATGGGCTTAGAGGATTACCTATTATAAGTCCTACACTATTATTTGTATTTATTTGAATATTAAATTCATAGTAGTTTGGGTTTATGCAAATTTTAAGAAGATGTAAAATTTCAGATGTAATGACTGGATTTGTATTATTATAGTAGTATAAGGTTTTTTACTAGAACAAAAGTTTCTGTAGAAGGAATACTAGGAAAAATATTGTTTACATCAAATGAAATTAATCTGGAGTTGTTAGGTAATTGAAAATTATATTTTATTAACTAGTTCTATTGTATTTTTACGGTAAATTTAGGTGAAAATTTAGTGTGTTATAAAATAATCTCAGAGTTTATTTTTTGAAAGTTTATATGACATATAAAAAGAAACACATGTCTTATTGGGTGATCAGGTTATATAGTTCAATAAAAAAGTATAAGTTAGCAGGCTGTGGGTTCATGATATTGAAATGGCTGTTTATAATAAGATTTTTAGGTTGGATTCACATATCGGTAATACATTTTGCAACATTTTTTTCAATATTGTTGACAGTTTTGTTTAATGCAACTTTATACCAAAAATTAATCACTTGAAAAAGACACTTCTGTAGTGATATAAAATAAATTTTGTGGAAACTTGAAAACAAAAATTTTCAGTTTTTTATTGTTAGATAGCAAATTAAGTTCGTATGAACACAATGGCATAAAAGAATTTCTGATAACTATATTGCTGATAATATTGATAAATTAGAAGCTGGTATACCTTTTATAGAAGGAGACCAATTCACATCCCAAAAATATGCATCGCAAAGGATGTCAAAAAATGATCAAATAAACTGCAGCATCCTGAAAATATTACAGACCAAAGGTAAGCAAAAACAGAACTTAGAACAATTATATGTGTGATCACTCAGATATCATACCTTTAAACGGGCTGAGTGAACAAAGTAGAAGTAATGGATTTTGACAAGAGCTATGACCTTGAAAATAACAGGTAAACTTGTGTACTGAATCGGCATGACTCATGGCTCTCGTTAAAATCCATTACCTTTAACATGCAGATACTATGAAAATGTCAATCTGGTTAAACTGTGTGTAACTGCTGGGTAAATATTTACAGTACCTAGCGCACATTTATAAGCTGCCGTTACAGTATCTAGCACATATGTTTTTAGAATATCAGAACAGGTAATAAATGTAGCTCTAGAACATATAATACAATATCTAGTAACTATTTAAGTTAATATTATTCCTCCTAGAAAAATCTCAACATTTAAATAAATTGATTTCATAGTCTTTCATCTTCAATTAAATGACGTTAGACAAAAACATACCTATGGAAGTAGTGATTGGCTGTTAAAATAACTTTGGGATGTATCAGCGCTCCACTAGAGTGGAAAACCCATCTTTCCTTTTTATTTATCTTGTAAATAGCCGTAATCCATGGGAACTCTCCGTCCAGTGGATTGACTTCTTCATCACTATCCTCGTCCGTCATAATTCTGACATTAATTTTGGTTCTTTGAACTCCACACTGATGCGTTGGGGCTATAGTCGAATTATCATATTCTATCTCTGGATTTCTGTTCTCAGCACTACTGTTGGTGGTATTAACTTTGCAGCAGACAAACTCTCCTTCGAATTTTCCTCCTTTGCATTGGATTTTAGTACTGTTACCTAATTTGGCCTCATCTTCACCCAATCTGAAATATAAAATTGAAACGTGAATTTAAAAGTATTCAGGGATTACCGTAATTTTATAGATTCATAACGAAAATTTATAGATAATGCTATTCTTTTTAAACTAATAGCTTAAAAATTATAAGAAAAACAGGAAAATGAAATTGTCTGATGATAAATTTAAGTCATTGAACACGTCTGACGCCTCAAACATTTCGGAAAAACGAAATGTTTTTCGTCTGTGACGAAATTCATTAAAAACTTTTTTTCATAGATAATTTTTTTAGAATAGTTTCATTAACAGCAGCAAAAACAACTTTTTATATTGTATGACGGAACTTGTTTTCCGATTTTCGTGTGTAACAGGTGAAAGTGGTCGATTTTATAACTATTAAAAAATTTATTACTACCCATTTTTCCAAACTGTTGTTAAATGAAATATTATATACTTATGATATAATAATTGTCTGATAGTAACATAGGGTAATTTTCATAGAATTTTATAAAAATTAAATTTTATATTAGTTTTTCTATAGAAAATGGGACCTTGCATTTATAAGTATATTATTGTTTTCACCCATTTTACAACATTAACGTATTTGTGAAAAACGTACTACTGTAATTAAAAACAAAAACAGTTTTAAACG
This sequence comes from Diabrotica balteata, assembly GCA_918026665.1. Classification (NCBI taxonomy): domain Eukaryota; kingdom Metazoa; phylum Arthropoda; class Insecta; order Coleoptera; family Chrysomelidae; genus Diabrotica; species Diabrotica balteata. The sequence goes on along the minus strand of OU898278.1, from coordinate 89,911,344 downwards.
TTTTAGATCATTTGTAATGTGAAAGTTTAAATTCAGCGTTTTTTAGTTCCGAAAACTGAAAATTAAAAGTTATTGCTGGAGGTTTTAAATATTAGACTCTAATAATTGAAACTTTATAGTGACCGGTCAAATTATAAAGAAAATCAAAATCTGACAGTTTATATTTTTAATACCTTTATAAAGGCTGACTTTATTTGTGACAAAATTTAAAATCTGATCATTTTGATTTTTGTCCATAAGATACTCCGATTAAAAGATATCGAGTTTTTAACGTCGAGTTGATACAAATAAATTTTATTTAACATTGATTTCGCGCGCGTATCCGACATTCAAAATCACCGCTGGCTTTAACCCTTTGTTTCTGAAAGAACGTTTTATTCTACACAAAAAGTCCAAATACACTTTTTTATTTAAAATTATTTCAGCTACATTTTTTATTTGAAATATGTTTTTCTATGACGTATATATTCTTGATATATCGAATTTTTTCATTTTTTCCTCACTACGGAGGGGCGTTTAAGGGAAGAAGCGTTGGGTTAACTTTTTGCATATTCTTTGCGGTCCTAGAATTGATATTCTAAGCAAAATTCAGCTTGTTCGTATGATCTTTAGAGGGTCAGTGACATTTTTGTCTCTGACGACTAGAGTAAATTATAAAATACGATTAGTGTTTTGGTTTGTCAATTACATAAACTTAAAATAGTTTTAAATTTCCAAAAATCGCAATAATAATTTTTTAGGGTGCCTAATATATAATTAGAAATTACTTTAGTATAAAGACTATTAAATCACTATAAAGAAATTCACTTTTCATATTAATCATGAAAAGAAATACTAATTTAAAATATATCGAAATTTCTGTTCACTCTCGAAATGCTTGCTTTCTTTGCGTTTGATGAAATGTTCTTAGCTGTCTTAAAAAGCAAATTTTATTTAACATACATTATCAATCTCAAAATCTTCAAGTAGCCGGGAGTTAAATAAGTTTCTACTTTTATGAAATATAAAATATTTTGTTTTTTTGTGTGTGTCTTAAAAATAATAATAGAATAATTACTTTGATATAGCCTTCCTATAATTATATTTCCTGATTTCCTAACTGTAATTGGCTTGTCTATGTACCTTCAAGTATATACTTCTTCTTCTTCTTTCTTCTTGTATGTAGGCTTTAAAGCCTGTTTCTTCTTCAATATTAGCCCTCTAAATTGTTTAAATTATCGCACCATCTTTTCTTGGTCTGCCAATACTTCTTCGTCCGTTTGGTGACTTATGTCGTGCTATTTCGTACTATCATATCCTCTGCCATTCTGGTAAAGTGTTCGTTTCACTCCGTGTCTCCGTTTTGTCACCCGTCCATTCATGTCTTCTATATTGCATGCCCTTCTTATGTTTTTGCTTCTCTCCATATTCAACAGACTTTTCCCTGATATTCGTCGAAGTATTTTCATCTTTGTTGTTTCCAGTAGTCGTCTTGTGTTAAATGTGTCAGGTCTTCTCTCCGTCTTGTATGTTAATATAGGTCTAATTGCTGCTTTACAGATTCTTGCTTTTGTGTCTTGTCTTAGGTGTTTGTTCTTCCAGATTGTGTCATTAAGAGATCCCGCCGCGTTACTTGATTTTAAGCTTTGTTGTCGTACTTCTTCTTCAACATCTCCGTAACTAGTTTTATCTATTCCCAGACAACTAAACCTTGCTTCCTGCTTTATTATTTTCTCATCAGTTTCTATTTTACATCGTAGTGGGTATTTAGATGTTGTCATAAAGTATATACTTTAAATTTCAAATTTTGAATTGTTTCAGAGGTTTTCCATCATCAAGGCTATACATTCAAATCGGCATCTGCAAGTGGTAGAAGACGAGCAATATTCATTTGGATGGCCAACGAAGTAAGAGACTGAGTGATTGCCGACTAACGGATCTATACGAATATGTTCTTAAGCGGTGAAGCAATATTTTGTTCTGAGTTAAGAAATTGACGCTGAAGCAAAGTAATCGACAAATGATTAACAGTATATGGATGGAGAAGGCAACGGAGTATCAATATGGCAAATATTACAAGGAATACTAGTATTGATCATTGAAGATAGAGTTTAAGATCCGACACAGAAAGAACATCAAAAGACTATAAGGCTTCTGCAGCTGGAAAATTAGATAATACCGTATATGACGTAGGGAAACTCTAGATAGATATATTGGGATTTAGCATTTGGCAGAGTACAAAGGATTAAACAAAAACATTAAAAGAAGAATACAAGATACCAAAGAATTATTGATTAAAAACCAATGTGAAGAAATGGAAAACTATAACAGAAAATATGATAGCTTTAATATATACAAAAAAGTACTAGATAACAATGGGTTCGAAAGAAAACTACATCGGTGTACTTAAGGGTAGAGAAGGGAGGATAATCACGGATCTACAAAATAAACAACAGAGATGGACTAAATGTATAAATGAATTATTTTCTAACAATATAAACAACCCAAATTGCCGCCTATGCCAGTGACATCAGCAGTATCTCTTGCAAAACAGAAGGGGGTGGCAGAAATATGTTCACAATTAAAAAAGGAGCCAAAAGAGACTGGACTATAAATAAATATTCAAAAAACAAAAAAGGTAACACAAGCAAGGCAAGGGGAAACAGCAGCACAGTTGAATTAGAGGACGATGTTGAAACTGTAAGTAGTTTCACATATTTGAGAGTTACATTAAATACTGATGGAACAGAAGAACCAGAAAAATAACGCTGATTTTTCACCCGCTCATGTGTTCTTCTCCAAAGCAAACACTAGAGATAGAAAATCAGGGTCTACAAAATTATAATTAGACCAATAGTATGTTATGGATGCAAGACTTCAGTGATGATAAAAGACACAAAAAGTCCTAGGGAAGATATTTGTACCTACTAACGAAAACGAAGTATAAAGATTTAGGTACACCTATGAACTCTACCAACGTTCAAAGAGAAACCGAGCTCAAAATTTGTTAAATTTGAGAGACTTTGATTGGCTGGTCATATATTGAGAATGGATACCAAAAGATTGCCGAAAAGCATCCTAGATAGTAAAATGCAGAGTGTAAGATCAAAAGGAATGACACGGTAAACATGGGAAAATAAGTGGCAGCAGACAGACATGAGAACTTGGAGAAGATCAGCGTGGGACCGGCAAGGTTGGAGTCATAGCTTTGAGGAGGCCACAGCCCGATTTGGGCTGCAGAGCAATTGAAGAGAGAGAGGGAGAGAAACAACCTTTCGTTAATGAGTCATTTACTTGAGGTATTTCTTAAAACTATTTATAACCGTGTTTACAGAAAGTTTAACCTTGATATTAGCGAGACACAGTTGGGATTCAGTAAAAGGTTAGGCACTAGAGACGCTCTGTTTGCTCTAAATATTCTCACATAGCGGTGCTTGGACGTAAATTAAGAGATAAAGCATGTTTTATAGATTTTAAAAAGACTTTCAACAGGGTACGCCGTGATTATCTTAAAGAAATTCTTGAGAGAAAAGGCGTAGGTGAAAAAGATGTGAAAATAGAGAAAAAACAGAGATAATAAGAGTAACACAGGGATAGAGGGAGACAGGGATATGTTTTCACTACTGCTTTAAGTGTATAGTAAACACATTCATCAGGAAGTTTTCTTTTATCAAGCACAAATGAAGGAATAATCGTTAATGTTGAAATGATAAATGTAATAAAATATAAATGAAGTATGTGAATAGAGTGTCTTTGTTTCATCATAAAAACATTACTATAGATAGCACACCTATTCAAACGGTAAGTAGTTACAAATGCATGGGATCTATAATAAACGAGGCTAATGATCTAAGTATCGAAGTCAAAAGACGTATTGAAATTGCTAGGTCCATTTTCATAAAAATGAAGAAATTGTTTAATAATCGTAATATTAAAATTCCTCTACAAATATGAATGTTAAAATCGTATTAGGCAAATAATAAGTAAAATTACTTATCCAAAATCAAGCGCCGTAAGTGGTGAAATGTAGCCGACATTATGTGCATATCATGAACTCTCGAAAATTTTGAATTCAATCATTGGCGGCGCGTAAGAAAATATGTTTCCTTGCTGGTCACTTTTCATTGTAAGAAAAAATATTATATTTTTGTTTATAAAATAAAAAATAATACATTAGATCTAGTTTAGAAAGTAAGTTTTTATTCACATTAATAATATGTCAACTGAGCGGATGAGCGGAAGTCGACTATATACCTAAAGACGTAGAGTACTCAAACAAGGATTTTTTTTTATTTTAGAAGGATATTCAGTTATTTATTATATCAATAGAAAGAGTATTGACAATCGCAGATTCTTGTGTGGCCTGTATGTCCATAATGTCTTTTAAAACATGCCTAAACGTGTTTATTTGGAAGAAGTTATAGGATTGTCATGGAGTACATGAATCATATTGATACAAACATACTATTTCCGATTATTGATTCTATGTATTGCGTTTATGACACTAAACAGAACGAAACACAATTATCACGATTTAAAGTTTATTTCTGAGAAAAAATAATTCTCTTGAGTGTCAAATAACCCAGATAGTCTATTTAAAAGCGGAATTAATCAGTGTCCTGACATTATGTCGAAATGTGTTTACACAGATAAATAAATATACAACAGATAAATAAACAGCTGAATTAGCGGATTGATACAAGGAAGCAAATACTTTTATTGTAAGTATTGTCAATAAAAAACTGAAAATTCTGCCAAATGAAGAATTGAAATAAAAAGTTACTGCCTAACTTGCATTATACGAAACAGGAATAATAACACAGCCGAACAAAATGAAAAAAATTGGTGCTTGATAAATAACGAATTTTAAATATTTTTGATGCTGTGATTTCAAAAAGTTTTCTTTTTTTCATAGTAGTTTTTTTAATCGATTGTATAATTTTAACTCGGAAGGATATACACAACGGCACCTGGAAATCACTCAGACGGACTTACAGTAAATATGATAAGTCGTGTTGTTATAGACTCTATTAGCTAATTGTAGAACATTCGCTTGCAATTAGATTTATCAGAACTGCACTAATATATTATACGTTTTCGTTTTTCCACCTTCCGTATATAGGAAATAGCATTCTTCCATCCTAATTGCGTAATCTCATCAATAGCAGTATTTAGCCGATGTTTCACATCTTCCATATTTAAAGTTACATTATGATGTGCCACATAACCCATTGTTTGTACCGAGATTAGCTCAATCGGGTTCAATTCGCAGTAATATGTGGAAGTCTTAAAATACGAGAACGGACCATTTCATCCACTACGTAATCGATATGATTACGGAATAGTTTTTTCCCGGAGCCATTTTTGCATTTCATCCTTTCGACTGTTTGAAGCGGAAATTTGTTCACTCCAATGACAATGGTATGATGCATTTATCCATAATGATGACGAAGTTATCAACACGTTGAAGAAAATATTGTAACCACTATTCGAAACGATCTGCATTCATGTCCTCATGGTAATCACCGCTTTTTTTATAAAAAAAACTACACCGCTGCCTTTGAGAAAGCCAGTGTCACTTCTAATATGGATCACTATGAGTTGTTGCTGTCCTTTACCTGTCAATCCTCGGAATCCTTGATTTAAAATTTTAACAAAAGCTTGCCTACTGCTTGTTATAGTAGTGTCAGTTAACAAATATTTAACACTATGTACAGCATTGACCGAAGTTTCATATATGTAATAGTTATTTCTAGTTTGTTTACCAAACTCTGACATTTTACGCAGTTAGTTGCGACGTCATGTAATGATTTCAGGTTTCTCTATCAGTTGTACTTAACATAAGTAAATTCCAATTTATGTAACTGCTGAAGCAAAGTTTCACGACGAATCATTTGGTAAATTACTTTATTAGTTTTTATTGCAGAAAAGAGTTTGTCAAAAGTAGGAATTTCCTTTTTAAAATAAAAACAATAAACTGTACGTCTTATATCTTAATTATTATGTTCATTAAATTCAATTGGTTTCTTGTGTTTATTAATTATATTTCTATATTCTATATTATATTTTTGCTGTGTTAATTAAATTAAATGTATCTGTGGAACCTGAATTTTAAGCAAGCGTTGTTTGTGACGGACAATCATGTAAACAGTGGATGACGATACTCCTGTTATAACAGTCATAGCTTCCAGTCCTAACTGTTTATGAGAACTTTTCACATATAGTCTCCCTGCTAGTACTACCTTCATCCATTTTTATTTAATTAAACAATATTTATCAAACGCAATATATCGTTAAATACAATATTTAAGAAATTTTACTTAATTGTACTTACTATAACTTATTTACGGCGTGGAAGCATGGACTCTCAAATACAACAACATAAAAATATTAGAGAGTTTCAGTTTCAATTTGAGTTAACCGAGTCACAAATGTATTATGTCTGGTTGCCTCGTATTAAAAAGTATGATATCAGATGGAAAAAAGGCCCGAAGTAATACTTACCATAAAAAAGAGAAATATAAAATGTTTGGGATATCCAATGCGGGGACAAAAATACTAATGTCTACCAAATAAAATGTAGGAAAAGATTGAAGCACGAAGGAATCCAGGCGGCAGAAGAATATCCAGCATGAGATATTTAATAGAGTGCTTTGGTGGTACCATAAACGAATAATTTACTCGAGATGAGTCAATACTCACAATCTTAAGTAGTTTTTTATTGGTAAATTTTTGCCTACCGGTTTCGAGGCTTACAATATATGCCCCATTACCAGCCAACAAATATAACCTTAATTAATTGTAAGTGTCTTGTGATTTCTCGACAACTAAATTAGAAGTGGAGAAAAAATTTACTACTACGTAGTGCCAAACGGTGGTATGGTAAAGTAACAAACTATATATATCTATACAGTGTGGAAACCACGTATGGAATAACATTGTTTGTGTACTTATTATAGAAAATAATAAAAAACTCTGGGACACGTTAACTTTTAAATTGAAATGGGTACTTTTTAAAAATAAATTGAAATGTACAAGGTGATCCACGCAAGTCTGGCATAGTCCATAATCCTTATTTTTAATGAAATACCCTGTATATTTTTATGTTTTTAAAAGATTCTATTTCAACGAACTATATCATGCAGGGTCTATAATGAATAATCCAAGGTGAAATTTTGAAATTAATAATTAGTAATTCATAATCACATGTTATGGTATTATTTTAAATTAGCTAAATACAGACAATACACTTCTACTCTGAGTGTCAGTTGGGGATTGGGGAAAATTTCTGTTTAGTAACCGTGTTAACAGTTTTTTGTCATGAATAGGTAAAAATATTCTGCTAATTAAACTCAATCGGTAAATAATGCGGATTATTATCAATCAATTGTTGGTGTATTGACATTTTACATTAAAATAATAAATTCCTAATTAAAAGCTAATTTCTTGCAAAAATTAAAATGAAATATTTAACTAAGACCCACCGAATTGAGATTTTAATGATGATCGGTTACGGGGAGAATTGTAGAAGTCAAGTTGAAGTAGCAAACTTATTTAATCAGAGGTATTCTCAGTTGCATAATATTTCACAAGGTACTGTGTCTAAAATGTATGTACAATTCAAAGAACTTAGACATGTGAAACCATTAAAAAGAAAACCGAACTTCATTGAAGATGAGGTGAAAGTGGATATTTTGTTAAGTGTCGCAGAGAATCCAACGTCAAGTTCACGTCAAATTGCATGTTAAATTACTGAAATTACGAATGAGAAGAGGATTATCAAAAAAATATTGTAATTAAGAGAAAATAAGTCGGATGTAAGTTTAAGCCAAAAAACGGCGAAGAGAATGTTACGTTTTTGGATGAGTATTTTCCCAAGAATGTGTTCATTTAAAGCATTTGTCAACGTCTGTTCTCCAATTAAAAATAGACACTCCTTTAGAATTGGTACAGGTTTTATACGAAAATAGCTTAATATCTTCGTTTCCAAACGTTAATATTTGCCTGCGTATTTTTTTCTCCAGAATGGTCGCAAATGCAAGTGGCGAACGATCTCTTTCGACACTAAAAAGGGTAAAGACCTACTTAAGAAATGCAATTTCTCAAGAAAATTTGAACTACTTAGCACTTTTTTTCAATAACTAGGACCTGCTAAATGAATTAAATATAAATGATATCATCGAAGACTACGCTTAAGTAAAATCAAGCAAACAAGCTTTAAAATAGTACAGGTATTTGATTACCTACCCCATGTTACCTGTATGAATGTTATTAGGTACATTTTTATTTTACTTTTTTAAGTTCGCCCTTAATTTTTTTTGTTGTATTTTGTTAGTATTTATTTAAGTTTGAAACCCAAAAAAGTTGTAATTTTTAATATTGTTCTGAAGCTATTTTCTTGTGGCATTGTAAATTAATTACTATTAAACTGGGAATAAGCCACAATTAAAGATAAAAATACGTTTATTGACGTTTCAATTTCCACTTTGGAAATCGTTCTCAAAATACAAACAGTAAATTGTTTACTGTTTATTTTATTTACTCAATTTACTGTTTGTATTTTGAGAACGATTTCCGAAGTGGAAATTGAAACGTCAATAAACGTATTTTTATCTTTAATTGTGGCTTATTCCCAGTTTAATAGTAATTAAAGTTGTAATTGTTTATCTTATTTTAATAAATTAGTATTCAAAATATGTTTTGTTGAATTGAAATAAAGTTAAGAAATATTTTTGAGCCTGGGCGCGGCATCCGTATCAGCACCGGGCGGCAGACTGTGTTAAACCGACATTGCAATCCAATAGATCCGACCTTACCTCGAAACTGTCTGGTTCCAGCAGGACGGTGCAACACCCCATTATGCTTTAATGGTGAGAAATTACTTGAATAAAATCTTCTTTAATAAATGGATTGGAAAAAGGGGTACTATTGAGTGGCCAACTGGGGCGCCAGATCTTACGCCTTTTAATTTTTTTGTAGGGTTATCTCAAGATAAGCCTACACAATTCAAATAAAGGATAACTACAGAAATACAAACTATTTCACCTCAAACTTTAAACAAAGTTCGGGACGAGTTTTATAGGAGAGAGTGTTATTGCCAACAACAAGGTGGAGAACATTTTGAGCATTTATTTTAACGTAATCCAATCAATTACCTCGAGTATTCTATGAACTTCTACGAACTTTTTTATTTCTCTTATTTAATTAAGCTTATAGTTATTTACTCTAGTTGTCAGAGACGAAAATGCCACTGAACCTCTAAAAATTAAACTGAATTCTGCTGAGAATGTCAATTTTGGGTCTTCAAAAACTCCGGCTTCTTACTAAAACGCTCTTTTTGTGTAAAATGAACCGTTCTCACAGAAACAACACTTAAAGCGACCGAGGATTTTGAGTGTCAGTTACGAAATTGCATGCAAAATCAATTTGAAAAAAAATTGGTATAAACTCGATGGTAAAAATTCGATATCTTTGGATCAGAGTGTTTCCTCGACAAATTATATTCATATGCGTTTTAAAGGCAATGCAATTTTTTATTTTGCAGCGAATGAAGTCAGTCTTTATAAAGGTGTTAAAGAAATAGTTGCGTAAATTTTACCAATTTTTGTCTGGGGCATTTAAAATATGCCTAAAAACTAAAAAACTTTTTTTAGTTGCCTAAAAACCGCTGCATTAAAACTTTCACCTTACAAACAATCTACAACTTCTTTTTGATTGCACAAGTACGTTTTTTGAAACTAAACAACTTCAGCTACAAACTTTACCTAATACCGCCTTGGTGAAGGCCTTTCCTGTAGGACGTGTGATTGTTTGTACTTTGAAAGTTTAAATTCTACGTTCTTTAGGCATATTTCAAATGCCTCATATTTGTTGCCAAAGTCCAAAATCTAAATTTATTCTTATAAGTTTGGAAGAATAGACTTTAGAAAATGTAAATTACAGCACGATGGGTCAATGAAAGTGATAAATTATGTTGTAAACCGCGCAACGTTTATTTATTTAACAACTTTATAAAAACTGACTTTATTTGCAGCAAAATACAAAAATTGCACACATAAGCTGAACTCTTTACCTTTAAAACGCATTTTAATTTTTGTCGATAGGACACACTGATCAAAAGATATCGAATTTTTACCGTCAAGTTGATCCAAATTTGATTTAAAATTAATTTTGCGCGCGTAACTGTCATTAAAAATCGCCGGTAATTTTAAGCGTTGTTCAGTCTACTCAAAAAGTGCTAATAAACATTTTTGTTAAAAATTATCTCAGCTACAATTTTTATTTTAACATTTTTCTGTACGGCGCACAGATTCTTAGTAAATAGACTTTTTAAGTCGCCCCCCCCCCCCTCCCACGATCAGGCTTTTTAAGGGGAAGCCGGAGTGTAAAAGTGGTAAACTGTTTTGATTTTTTTTTGTGGTTCCAAAATCGACATTCGACATTGTCAGCAAAATTAAGCCTATTCCTATGGTGTTTGGAGGTCAAATCTCTAACTCATGTACTGTGTTTTTGTTAGGACAAATACTTATATACGGTAACATGATATGGAGCCTATATTGTACGCCTCAATACCGACAAGCAAAAATTTAACAATAAAAAAACTACTTACTTGTGAGTATTGACTCATCTACTGTACATTAGTATTATGTACTCACATTCACTACCTTTTCATCATTTGAATAATTTATAACAGCTGTAAAAAATGTTCTAATAAATAGCCTTAATGATATCCAATAGAAGAGGAACGAAAAGAAGGCTGTACATACTTTTGACACTGCCGATCTAAACAGATATTAATTATTATTTTTTTTGTATTTAAAGCGACAAAGTCGCATACACCCAAAGCTTATTACCGACATTTCTGTAACATTTGTAATAATATTAAATTTAACATTTGTAACAATCAATCATTGTAACAATTAATTACAATTTGTGAACAATTGAACATTTGTAACGATTAATTAAGTTAAATTTTGTGTAACATATTTATACATTTTAGGTAACCTAATAAATTGTTCAGAACTAAACTTTTGTTGAGGAGTGCTTTATACTGTCTACTGTATTGCATGTTTCGCATTTTGGAGGTTCACTATTTGAGAAGAGATAGGCATGAGTATACCTACAGTGTGCAATTCGTAGACGTGTAATAATAGTTTGGCATCTTCTACTTCTGGCTGTGGACTTCCATGAAAAAATGTCACTTTTGATGGTTCTGAGTTTCGAACTAGAATCATTCCACTTCCGATTCCACGTACTTAACACCTTATTTTTGTAATAAACTTTTAGATCGCCTGCGACACTCCGATACTCTGTTTCTGATGCGTCACTGGTGATAGCGTTACGCGCACTAGTATCTGCTTCTTTATTTCCTTCTATGCCTATATGAGATGTTATCCGCAGGAAGTGGACTCTCCGGAAATTTTCTTGAGCTTTCATTAATTCGGCCCCGATAATTTTCTCAATGGGGTGTTTAGGGTATACATTTTGCACAGCTTTGACTGCGCTGAGAGAGTCAGAAAGGACTAGACAATAAGGGATGTTTTTAATATTTACTTGCTTGATGGCTTTGAACAAACCAAATAGTTCTGCAGTATAGAAGCTGGAATTTAGAGGAAGTTTAAATTGAAAAGTGTCATTTGGGGTTATCTCTGCTACTCCAACGCCAAGTTTACCTTTGGATGCATCTGTATAAATTTTAATCCACTCATTGTATTGTTGATCTAGGATTGAATTTAGTTTAACTTTAAAAATAATAAGACTAGTTTCATGTTTATTATATATACTTAACGTTGTAATAACTTTGGGCTGTTCGATAGTCCAAGGTAGATAGTTATGGTATTCGTTTGAAATACTGTTGGGAATTGAATGTTCAGTCTGGAGCTATATACTCGGATTCTCTTGTAATAAGGTTTTGGGGCACTGGGCTTATTATTGTAATAATTAATATATTTGTTATTAAAAGTATTACAGTGGAGGGGTTTTTTTATATTTGAGGTTATAGATGTAGCATGCGCTAGAGCTAAGTATATTCTTCGGTAGTTTAGAAGTGGTGCGCCGCGCCGGCTTCGCTCAGTATGCTTTCAGAGGGAGTTGTCCGGAAGGCTCCAAGTGCAATTCTAATGTCAGCGTTGTGTATGCTGTCAAGTTTTTAAGTAGTTTTTTGTGAAGCAGATGCAATTTAGGGTCTCATATATTCTCAACAGAGTTTCCTGATCTGATCCCAAATTTCGGTTTGCCAATGTTTTCATTAGATTCAGTCTTTTATGACATGTTAAAATTGTTTGTTTTATATGTTCTTGCCAAGTAAGTTGTTGATCTAACCACATTCCTAAGAACTTTGCTGTTGGTTTAAAGGGGAGCATAGTGTTGTATAATTCTAATGTAGGGGGCATTGATGAAACCTTTTCGGAGAAGAGTGTTCCTGATGTTTTTGTTACTGAAAATTTTAATCCGGTCGTTAGAGGCCATTGTTCTAATTGGTTTAGAAAACACTGCAAAGCGTTTGTCATTGATTCGGTGTTATTTCCTTTGATATAGACAACAAGGTCATTTGCGAAAAGTCGAGCCTTTAGAGGTTTAGTAAGGTTGTTAATAATATTATTTATTGCCACTAAGAATAAAGTAGGGCTTAGGACTGATCCTTGGGGTGTTCCATTTTCTTCACTTTTCTCCTCTGAGTAAGTTTTATGTACTCTTACGCGAAAAGACCAGTTCTGTAAAAAGTTTTTAATAAATTTAAGGCAATTTCCACGAATATTTCATGAATATAGTTCTCTTAAAATATTGAATTTCCAACAAGTATTAAATGCCCTTTTCAAGTCGAAAAATATTGCAATACAATGTTGTTTGGTTAGGTTAGGCTAGCGCTTCATGAATGTCAGATTCTAGATCAAGAATATTGTCAATGTCCGAGCGATTTTGTCTGAAACCGTTTTGTTCCGGAACTAAACGATTTGATAATTCTAATGTCCACGTTAATCTAAGATTTACCATTTTTTCCATCAATTTGCTCATAGAACATGTTAAACTGATTGGTCTATATAAGTTGGGTTCTAGGATTAATTTTTAAGGTTTTAAAAAAGGTAATATAACAGCTTTAGACCAAATTGATGGAAATTTATTATTTTGCCGATATTGATTATTGTTGAGTATAAAATTTAATTACCATGACTTTCAGATAGTTGCCGCTTTTTTGTAATAATTATAAAAATTATTGTTTATGATAATTAAGTTTTTGTTTATGGTATTAAAACATAGACACAATTCATAGCATGATTGATATCGTCCAGAACTACAAATTTACAAAAAATGAACACAAATTAATTTAAACTTAAACAAAAAAAAATTAATTTTTTACCTATAATTTGCATCGTGTTGTTATATAAGAGTTACCAGAATTATCTCTGTAAGTTGTAATTAAATTAAACTTTGTACAACTAAATTGTAATTCAATTTTTTAAATTACGATTGACAACATAATTTAGCGACCATAGATTAGTATTATGTCATGAAATATTTCACACCTAAGAGAGTGACAACAACACAAACAAAAATCAGAGTTAAAGGAGTAAATACAGAAGCCAAGGAATACTTTAACAGAAAAAGAGTATCAGAGAAGATTGCTGGAAATGAAATATTAAAAAACGATAACATCGGGAAAAGCTGGAAAAATACAAAAATATTATAATTAACGCTGCAACGTCACTTGAAGATATGAAAGTAACAAACACTAACATATCAAAAAAGAAACTCCCATGGTTTAGAGAGGAAGTGAAGACAAAAAATTAATAAAAGAAGAAAGCCTTTTAACAATTCAGAACACAACAAACACAACAGGCATACAACCACTATAAACAAGTCAGAAATAAAATAAATACTTTAGCTAGACAAATAAAAAGGGGTCAATACAGAGCTTCACAAAACAAATGAACCGTAACTTTTACGGAACACAGAAGGAAATGTAGAGAATGATCAGAAGACAAAGACAAGAGATGAACAAACTAATAAAAACGAAACACATTTAGAAGGAAACATGAGCAAATTACTTTTGATCCCTATTTACTAAAGGGACAATAATGAACCATCAACACCAGAGGTGGTGGCAAACGAAGAATTAGATATTGAAGAGGAAGAGATAAAGTAAGCGTTAAGGAAATTAAAAAAACAGAAAATCACGAGAAGAGGACAAAATACTGAACGAACTCCTAAAGTACGGAGGACCAGATTTGACCAAACAACTACTAAAATGAATCAAAAAAAAAAAAAGAACAAAACCGAATTCCTCTAGAATGGGGATGAAGCATCCTAATACCTGACTTCAAAAAGAGAGACAAAACGAACCCGGAAAATTACAAAGAAATTAATTTATTTAACACAGCACTAAAATTAACAACCAAAGTGATAACAAATAAACTTAATGAAATTAAAACACTAGCAGAACAACAACAAGGTAGGAAAGATTATGCACCGACGCTATATCTATAATGAGGCAAATGCAAGAGTAATCATTAGAATATATGAAACCAGCATATCTATGTTTAGTGGACCTTAAAAAGGCATTTGACGGGGTCAAATTCAAGGTTTTTCACTTATTGTACTTTTAGGAATAATCAAAACGATCGAAAATATCTGACCCTATTAAAGCTGGCCATATGATAAGACAGATAGATTACCTGAGTCCTCTGCTGTTCAACCTGATTATGGATGAAATAATAAAAAAAGTAAGAATTAAAAATGGATACCAAATGGGAAAAAAAACATCTTATAATAATCTGCTATGCAGACGATGCAATACTCCTATCTCAAAGTGAAGATGATATACAACGTATGATGCACCAATTCAATATAACCATCAGAAAATTTCTTTTTTTTCTTCTTCCTCTTTATAAGCAATTCTGTTGTTTATTGCTGGATTAGTACCTCTATGGAAGATTGTCACTTCATCTTCTGCACGGTCGTCTAATACGTCTTCTGCTAATTGGTGACTTATCTCCTGTTATTTTGACGACACGTATCTCCCCCATTCTGCGTATGTGGTTATTCCATTCTTTTTTTTTTCTATTTAGTGTTAATTCGTTTATACACTGTATGTTACAGTTTTTTCTAATGTCTTTAGGTCTCTTTCGATTTCTCAGCGTATTTCCTGCAATTCTTCTCAGTACTCTTATCTCTGCCGTTTCCCATAGCCTTTGTGTTGTGGCTGTGACGGTTCTTGTTTCCGATGTATATGTCACTATTGGTCTTATACTGTCTTTATAAATTCTTAACTTCATCTCAGTGTTAATGTGTTTGTTTCGCCATATAGTGTTATTAAGGCATTCTGTCAGTATATTTGCTTTTTGTAGTTGATATTTCACTTATTTATCCAGGTCTCCATAGCTGGGCAGTGTAATTCTAAGGTATTTTATTTCTATTACTTGTTCAGTACTGATGCCATCAATTACTATTTTACATCTGGTTGGTTCTTTGCTGATTACTATTGTTTTAGTTTTCTGAAATAAGATGAATTATCTTCATCTTAAGCTATAAATATTGCGTCGTCATCGTCAAGAATGATATTTTTGAAGTTCTGGTTCTTCTTCTGGTTCTCTAGGTTGTGTAAACTAATAATGATAACACCTTATATTTCGGGGAAGTTGTCTTCTTCTAAATCTTGGTCCATGGCGTTTTGATATAAATTAACATCAAACTCTTGTTGTTATTCTGCCGAATCAAATATATCTTCAAAATGGTCGTTTGGTAGTATAAGATCTTCATGTTCACTTTTGCGTTCATCTAAAGAACATTCTACTTTACCACTAGAATCATCCCCACAAAGGGCTTTCCACAATTCTTCTTGCGTAAGAGGACGTTTATTTGAATTCATGGGGCGTTGTAGTTAAAAAAATCATAAGAAATTATTATTAATACTTACCGATAAAAAACTTGTTACTCGCTCCTCTGTCCTTATTTGTTATATAATAATAATAATAATAATAATATATATATATATATATATATATATATATATATATATATATATATTTATATATAACTACAAGCTATACTGGGATCGCACGGTGCTCACAGGCCAAACAGTGGCACATAATAGACCAGATCTCATACTAGTCAATAAACTAAAGAGACAAACAACATTAATTGATGTGGCGATACCCAACAACAATAATCTTCGTGTTAAACAGAACGAAAAAATCGCCAAGTACAGGGATTTGGAAATTCAAATACGAAGACAGTGGAAAATGGAAAGTACCCAGACAATACCTATTATTCTCTCTACTACTGGAGTCATTCCAAAGAACCTCCTAGAAAATATAAAAAAGCTAGGTCTGAGCGAACATCTCTACAAGACCATGCAAAAAGCTGTACTACTCTCAACATCCCGATGTGTACGAAAATTTTTGGGAGATACTCCAGCATACCAAGTCACCTAGGGCTCGATAACACGGAAAGAGTCCCACCAGAGCTCAATCCTTTTGATACCGTAGGTATCTGGGATGAGTGAATTTTCCCCTTAGAGGGAGTGTGAGCCGTATGGCTAAATCTGGATAATAATAATAATAATAATAATCACAAGGTGGCGTCAAAAATCAGAACTGCGCTGAATGTGTGAAATGCGACTAAAAATGTGAACGTTCAGAAAACACACATCACCACTTACGAATCATATGAAATACTAAATGTAGATTGGCGGACAACTTACAGATCCATCAGGATCGCCCGCATGTCCAAAAAAATTTATGGACTTCCTTTGCTTATCCGATGTTAAAAATGTATAACATATTACTTCAAATTGGTACAGGGCGGCAAAAAATGAAAAAATTCGCACGTGCGTCCATAAAGTAAGGCATAAATTCATTATTAGCTAACAAAACAACATTATTACAAATTCCTGAAAGAGGCCGATTTTTGATTTTAATTTACTATTTTTTCAAATTTTAATCTATTCTACAGACCTTATGATGACATCATAACTATTTTTTTGGAACCCCCATTTTTTTCAATTTAAAGATTTTCCTTACTGAGCTGATTCCACAAATGCATAACACGTTTCTTCAAATTGGTACAGGGTGGCAAAAATGCAAAAAATCCAAGTAACTTACAAAATATTAAATGAAGAATAAACGTATTAAACACATTATATGAAATTTCATATTGGTATACAACTATAACATTTTTCACATAAAAATGCTTGCACGTCATTCAAGATTTACGACGTCAGAACCCTACAAAACTTGCCAAAACTTCAGAATTGTTAGTGAGTGAGGAATTTTTAAAATGTCAACTATTTGTCAAACTAATATATTAACAGTAAATACACTTAGTTTTAAGACTACTACAATAGACTAAAATGCATAAGAAAATTTTAATACAAAATTATATATTCTAAATTTTAAATTTACCGCTTTTAGGGCTGTAATAGTAAAAAGGTCCCGCCATTATTTCTTTTTCAAAATAATCTATCTTATATGAAAGCTTATCAGCTTTCTACACACTATTTATTTGTTTTGACATAGCACATTCACAATACACAACAATAATTAGTTTTTTATTAATCTAAATTTATAAATACAATTTATTAATATATATTATATTAGAATCAAATTATGTAAGAAATCGAAACATAAACATTATTCTTCCTTTAAAAAAGCGGCAACATTTTATACACTTTTGCCACCCGCAGAACTGTCAATAAAATTTGAAATATTTCAGTATCAGTTGCGTACAATTATCTAATCTATTTAATTAAAATTATTATTTTGTGGAATATTAGACTTGAAGAGTTATTTCATAAAATTTATATTATTAATAATAACAAATGTTTTTGGTTATTTAATCAATATAATTTTAAAATTTCTAATATTATGATGACTACATTTTTCTGATTATTACACCATGTTGACGCCTCTGAAAGATCGAGCAGTTCCGTATGGGCTTCGTATTCTTAGCTGTGTTAGGAAAATTTGAACTCCAAGGTTGACGTTCTGGAAATTTTAAATACGAGTGATGTCACTTTGTATAAATCGTGGCGTGCAAGTGTTTTATTTTGAAAAATGGTATATTTTTAGTGTAACAGTATTTTTTAATTTTGTATTTGACGTTAAAAACTAACAGAAATAATAAAGTACAAATATTGTTTACACTTAACAGAAGGTAAGTTTACGTGAAAACTATTTAAGTTATCGTTTGCAACTTTTTTACAAAATGAATTTAACCGAAAGTGATAGGATTGAAATATTAATGATGAAAGACCCTCAGATCATGAACTTATTTCACAATCTACGGTAACCAGAATATAGCAAAAATACAAAGAATTAGGCCATGTAAGGGATGCAGCAAAGCATGGTGGCCAAAAATTAATGAAAATATTCAACAAGACATCATTTTGGTGGCAGTGGAAAATTCTCACCGTACAGTGCGAGCATTATCTGGGTATTTTGGTGTTGGAAAGTCTTCACTATCAAATGTTTTTAAAAAAGTAAAATATTATTCTTATAAAGTACGTCTTATCCCTGAATTGGCTGAAAATTACTTTGAGCGAAGAATTAATTCTGCAAGTATATGATGGACCAACCTAACAATTTCATTAATAGCGTTTTATCTTCGGACGAGGCAATGTTTCATTTGAACGGTCATGTTAACGGACAAAATACCCGTTATTGGTCTGATGAAAATCCACACTGGATGCAAGGGTCGCATATGCAGACCACAAAAAACGAACGTATGGGCTGGTACTGTGAGAAATACAATTATTGGTCAATATTTTATTGATAAAGATTTGACAGGAGCATTATATCGGGATCTTCTATAAAATACACTTGATCCAGCTTTTTCCTGATATTCATATACCCACTAATTTAGACCGCAGAATGTGGTCATTTCTCAGTTACTGTGAGCTAATTTTTAAATAAAACTTTGCCACAACGGTGAATAGAAGAAGGGGACCAGTGAGATACAGCCCTAGATCTCCTGATTTAAATCTGTTAGATTTCTTTTTATGGGGTTATTTAAAATCTAAAGTCTACACAAACAGAATTAGAAAAGAAAGAAAGAACATAACACCCGCTATGCTACACAATGTTAAAGACGAAAGTAATGACCGGTTCAGTTATTGTTTTACGATCAATGGAGAACAATTTGAACATTTACTGTAAATTTTCGTTTGTTTATTTTTGTTAACGTATTACAGTAATTGCATATTAGTAAAGTAGTTGTATAACAATATGTAATTTAATTTAATGTGTTAATTACGTTTATCCTTAATTTATTATTTTGTTGGAATATTTTAGAATTTTTGCACTTTTGCCACTCTGTACCAATTTAAAGCAACGTTTTATACATTTTTGGAATCTGTTAAGGAAAGGAAATACCATAAATTAAAAAAGAGTGTTCCTTAAAAAAATGGTGATGACGTCATCATACGAAGGTTAAATACTAAAATACTAAATTAAAATAAAAAATCGACCTGTTTCGGGAATTTCTAATAATTTTGTTTATTTAGCTAATAATAAATTTATGCATTGCTTTATGAAAGCACGTGCGAATGTTTGCATTTTTGACACACTTTACCAATTTGAAGGAACGTTTTATACATTTTTAGCATCAGCTCATCAAGGGAAATGATGAGGGGGCTATAAATTAAAAAAAGGGGGTTCGATTTAAAAAAATTTGTGGTGACGTCATCTTACTAAGGTGGTTCACTCTTTATATTAGATTGTAATTTGAAAAAATTGTAAATTAAAATCAAAAATCGACCTGTTTCTAATACTGTTGTTTATTTAGCTAATATTGAATTTGTGTATTACTTTATGGACACACTGTATTATGTTTTACTCAATAAAAAATAAATTTACTCGTAACTAGCAAATATTACGTGTGTAAGCAATAATATATTTTGGTATTTCCATGGCGAAAGTGTAAGTAGGACAATGTCACAACTAAAACACATAGGTACCTACGTGATTTTATACCCAGACCATAATGGTAATTGTTAATAGCCGAATTATAAGAAGAATGTGTTGAATGATGTTCTGTAAACTGTACAATAAATACTCATCGGCATAAAAACAGATAAGTTTATGATAGAACTGCCCAAATTCTTTAACGAATTTTAATTTTATTATTCAAATTTGGTCAAAAATTTACATATTCGAAGCTAGCTAGAAAGAGCTAGCAAGAAATTTACATCCTGAAGCTAGCTTTGCTTAACAAACGTCTTCCAAATTAAATATATTCCCTATATTGTAAAAAAATCTCATAATATCAAATATCATTTTTAGTACTACAAGTGAGTTATGCACTTTATATCTTTTTGATCGCGATATATCTATTTGTGCAGCACACTATGTGCAGGAGAGAGAAGAATTGATAGCAAAACATCGAATGTTATAACGTCACCAAATCCTTAGACGAAGAAGAATAAAGGGCAGAGGGGGAGGATCTCTGTTTTCTGATTATACTAAGAAGATATTACGATCTTATATCATAATTTTATAATTATCACTAATTTCAAGTTACCATTTCCCTTATATCACACGCCGGTAAATAATGCTACACATTATCAATGGGAGACTAAAAACTATTTTAGAAAGAGAAATCCCCAAGAGCAAACTGGATTTACCAAACTGGTCCATTTCTGAAACTGGTGCTCGTTTTAAAATACAATTTTTTACATTTTCTAGCCGCTTTTGAAACTAAAGCAATTCAGATTTGAATTCCTCAGAAAAATCTTATAAGATTGTACCTTAAAGCTCAATTTCTTTGAGTTTAATACTAAGCTCCTTAATTATGCTACTATTTTTCCCTTGACTGGTAAAATATCGACCGAACGCAAAATGTGTAAAAATAAATTGTAGGAAATCCCGTTCGCAACAATTTCAGTCCTTGCCATTTTTTGACGAAAAGTTGAAAACATCGGTTCTCCTTTAAAATTAAGATGGCGGCTGATGCAGCGGTGGAATTCAGTCGCAATTTTAAATTTACAGTACTATAGACAGGGTAGAATAAAAAAATCTAAACAACTTGCAATGCAAGACAAATGCTATTCCTACTACACTAACTTTTGGCAGTGAGATTGGTAATTTAATTATTCTTTAATATTATGTTAATGTGGGATTAAGCCGCAATTTGCTGTAATAAAAATTAAAATTTATATTTGTTTTGAAGTTTTGACTTAATAAAAAAATAAATAAAATTAAAATAAAGTGGTTATATACCTATTTTGTTGTGTGTTATTATATATTTTTTGCTTTTCAAGTTACCGGTATTTTTAATAAAAAATATTAAAGATAGATTATTTTTACAAAAAAAAATGTATCTATACTCGTTAATATCTTCAAAACTCAACAGTATTCGAGATAATCTCATTTTAGACATCAACTACATAATTCGGATTTATCGCAATTACTCCAGGCACCGAAAGAAAATTAAAGAAAAAAATCAATACTTCTGAATTTTGGTATAAAATACCTTTAATAAAGTTAATAGTTAACGAATTATTAAATAAAATAAATATATTAGCAGGATAAAATAATAGGATTTAATAAATAACAGAATATGTAATAGGATTCCATCAAACATTTTACGTTTTCTATTAAATTAAAGTCATAATCAGAACATTTTATTTACAAACCAAATTAAGAAATAGTTAAACTAAATAACATTAAATTTTTGTCAATGTAAGTGTTTAATATGTCCACTATTTTCTTCAATCCATTTCTCAATGCATTCCATAAAATATCGTCTCATGTTAAATAGTATCATTGATTCTAAAGAAACTGCTGCAGTATTTATTATAAGTGTTATAAGTTTATGAAATAAATAATTATATTAATATCTCACCACAAGATTATGACCACCACGAATAATCCAACGTTCAGGAAAGTTGTATTTAAAAACTGTCTCACTCCGCTTTCTTTGTAATGTAATGGTGTACCATCTTGTAGAAACCACATATTTCGCCTTAAGTTTGATGACAATTCGTCCAATAAATCGATAAAACCATTTAATAAAAAATATAAATAAATCTCGACATTTAAATCGCAAGGTAATTCGCATATCCGTAAAAAATAATTACCAGTGATTCCAGACCATAAGACATGTATTTTAAATATGAATTTTGAATGATATTTTACGGATATGCGAATTACCTTGCAATTTGAATGGAGAGATTTATTTTCATTTTTGATATAATGATTTTATTGATTTATTGGAAGAATTGTCATCAAACTGAGGGCTAAATATGTAGTATATACAAGATGGTACACCAATATGTTACAGAGAAAGGGGGATGAGAACAGTATTTAAAAACAACTTTCCTGAACGTTGGATTGTTCGTGGTAGTCATTCCTTGGTCATGCGGTGAGATATAAATATAATTAATTAATTTATACAAATCCCTATAATATTATTTTACTTATAATACTTATTATAAGTACTGCAGCAGTTTCTTTAGAACCAATGATGCTATTTAATATGATACGATATTTTATGGAATAAAAAAAGAGGTTAGTCTTTGTAAATGGGTATATTTATTTAAAAAACCCTTAAAAGGGCTACATCAATAAAACAAACGTTTTCGAACCACTCCGTCCATCATCAGGTTTTTAAAATCGAAAAATGCCTAAAAATAAGTATAAACCATTTAGTTAAAACAAACGTGATTATGAAATTTTGACTATAGTTGAAAAGCAAAAGATGGTTATACTTACTAGGTCACAATGCCTGAGCCACCAAAATACTAGGGTAAAAACCCTTTAAATTACTTTTAGTTATAAAATATTATACATTGTGTTGTAAAATAACTGTGATGTTCAGTATTAAATTAAATTTGACTAGAGGTAACACATGGCTGAAGCGAGTTCCAGAGCCGGTGAGAGAGAACCTCTACACGCACATCATCAAAACTTGTTGAATCTTTTGGCTGTAGTAATACTATGTACAACTAATATAGTTTTTTGTTACATTGACATGTTGTTTTCGACATCGTTCATAAGTATCTTGTCAATCAGTTCCCAGCTGTTCTCCGCGTGTAGAGGTTCTCTCTCACCGGCTCTGGAACTCGCTTCAGCCATGTGTTACCTCTAGCCAAATTTAATTTAATACTGAACATCACAGTTATTTTACAACGCAATGTATAATTTTTTATAACTAAATGTAATTTAAAGGGTTTTTACCCTAGTATTTTGGTGGCTCAGGCATTGTGACCTAGTAAGTATAACCATCTTTTGCTTTTCAACTATAGTCAAAATTTCATAATCACGTTTGTTTTAACTAAATGGTTTATACTTATTTTTAGGCATTTTTCGATTTTAAAAACCTGATGATGGACTGTGTGGTCCGAAAACGTTTGTTTTATTGACGTAGCCCTTTTAAGGGTTTTTTAAATAAATATACCCATTTACAAAGACTAACCTCTTTTTTGTGATACGTGGTATACAGCCAGCTACAGGAATTTTTTTTCCTTGTGGATTTTATGGAATTTATTGACAAATGAATTAATCTTTTATTGCCTGGAGTAATTGCGTTAAATCAGAATTATGCAGTTGAATTATAAAATGCGATTATCTCGAAAACTGTTAAGTTTTGAAGTTATTTAAAAGTATACCTTTTTTTGTAAAATGTTCTTTATTTTTTATCAAAATACCGTACTTAAGAACAAAAAAGTTAAGTGCAAATGTATGCCACGTATGTGGCATATGTGGCGCCCTCTATTAGCTGTATTAAAGTATGCATCAAATTATAATTTCTGATATTTAATAATAACCAGTTGTAAATTTTTATACATAAATGTTTACAAACATGAAAGTTATAGTGAAAAATAAAATTTTAAATTTCCACTTTAACACCGTGTATCTTTTTTAATATCAACATTTTATTAAAGCAAGTTGGCTTAAATCGTAATATTTTAAAGTGTAGAATCTGCGGTTTTTTTTTGTACAATTACTCAAGGGCCACCCTGTATATATATATATATATATATATATATATATATATATATATACATATATATATATATATATATATACATACATACATATATATATATATATATATATATATACATACATATATATATATATATATATATATATATATATATATATATATATATATATATATATATATGTATATGTGTGTGTGTGTGTGTGTGTGTGTGGAACAAGAAAACAATTTCAGAGTCTGTTTCCTTATAATATTGTGGTGAAATATTGTAATATTATCACCTTTTTATTTAGAAGATGTGATTGAATAATAAAGAGCAATCATAAACAATTAATCAATTTGCTAATATTGCCGAGGTAACCTTGAAAATTGTGGTAATAACGTTACTATAATAGTAACAATAAAGCACCATGACCGGTTTACAACAGACGGCTTTTATTAAAAAAAAAAACAATTGAGCACTGTACAGGTATATACTACTTCATAAAATTAATGGAACATACTTTGTTAACATATAATTTGTTTGGCGTAGATGCTATGAAAATGAATTTAAGTAATTTTTTTTAAATCAATATAAGGTTGAATGTTCGAATAAATGAACTTTGATGGTACACAAGGCAAATATCGAACACAGTAGTTAATCAAATCTTGCCCAAGATCCAAGATAACTAAATCTTGGGCAAGATTTGATTAACTACTGTGTTCGATATTTGCCTTGTGTACCATCAAAGTTAATTTTTTTTAATTGCCGTATTGCCAGATTCCAGTAAGAACCTAAGAAGGTATCCATTGAATTCTGACAGGCAATGGTGGGGGAAATTTTTTTTGGACATCTACGTCACGGAACAAGACACCCTGGCATCTTTCGCCGAGTAAGATACTAAGCCAGAAGACCCCAGGGTAGTGCCGGATTAACCGTGTTCCGGCTAAAACCTTAACCACCGTTCCAGAGAGGTGGTCTTGCTACTCTATAAACAACTAAAATAAAAACTAAAAATTTATAAATAACCATACCTGTTACCGTAAATCAAAAAATGTTTAGATGTTAGGTCATAAACTAATAAATAATATTATCTATAAATTTTTAGATCCCTGGCTTAATTTCCTCCTCTGTCCTGCTCCTTTTTCTTCATCACCCCAGAAATCAGACAGTGTACTTCTCCCCATTCTTTCTCTCCTCTCCACATTATGTTTACAATGTTTCTTTTATCCAGCCCGAAACCCATTCGCCTCTCGAAATCTCCAATCTCATTTGCCCATCTCTGGCAGTTAAAAATGTGGGCGGGAGCGTCCGGTACCCCACAAACAGTACAGTCTGCCGAGGCAGATTTGCCTATTCTATTTGTAAAGGTGTCAAAACTACCATGTCCGGTCAGAAACTGCGTCAGGAAGTAGTCTAGTTTCCTGAACTTACATTCCCACCACGGTCTCAGATCGGGAATAAGCTCCTTCGTCCACCTTGCCTTTCCACTATCATTCGCCCATTCTCTCTGCCACTCTACTATCGTTCTTTCTTTCTCATTCTCTTGTATATTTTACATCCATCTTCCTCGCATACATCCTCGCTCGCTCTTTTCACAACAAAACGATCGGTATCACCGCTCCAATGACATATAGAGCCTCATTCGAGACTGTCCTATATGCACTAGACACCCTAAGGAGCATTAGATTTTGCGAAGTCTCCATCAGCTTAGCGTATTTCGCAGTGTTTAGTACACTACACAACACAGGGGCAGCGTAGGTTACTACCGACTGGAAAACTCCATTTAGCACCTTTCTTTTGATGCTTCCTAGGCCTCCAAGGTTTGGCATCAACCGTATCAACGCTAAGTATTCAAGTTTTCTCTTCTTTATATTTTTTTATATTCTATAGAAAACTTGAATACTTAGGCCACCTGATGAGAGGACAAAAGTACACGTTCCTACGATGAGAAATTTAAGAGAGTGGTTTGGCTGTACCACTAACGAATTATTCAAAACAGCAGTTAATAAAATTAGAATCGCCATAATGATATCCAATCTTCGATAAGAGAGGCACTCAAAGAAGAAGAAGTATCAACGCTTCCAGATTTCGGTTCGCCTTCTCTACAGTCTTTTGGATGTGTACTCCGAACCTTAGACCTTCCTACAACCAGACTCTCAGATATTTAATTGATTTAACTGGTGCAACCTTTGAGAACTAACACTTCAGTATTGGCATTCTGATCCTCAGTGGAATCAATGTTTTGAAATCGAAAAGAAGTTATTGGAAAAACTCAGATGATATGAAAAATATTATGATATCAGAAGCCATATGCCATGATAGATTCTTGCAAATCTGCAGATTTATTCATTTTACTGATAATAAAAATGTAAACACCTCTGATAAAATGTATCGTCTAATTACAGACCACTTAAAATCAAGTTTTCTTAAACACTTTATACCTGAACCAAATCTTTCCTACCATGAATCGATGATTCGGTATTTTGGTCGCCATGGATGTAAAACATTCATCCGTGGCAAACCAGTAAGATTTGGATACAAGGTTTGGTCGTTGAATACTGCGAATGGTTACTTGGTGAATTTTGAAGTATACCAAGGAAAAAATCTCAGATCAAATTCTAATTATGAATTAATTTTTTAAAAACCAACGGCTCCTCTACTGCAAATGATTGAGGAATTAAAGGAAAAAGGAACTTACAATATTTTTTTTTGATAACTTGTTTACAAATCCAAATTTATAATGTACTCTAAAAGCTAATGGTTATAATGGAACCGGCACTATAAGGGGAAAACCGCTTGTCAAAGGACTGCCCTCTTCCTTCAAAAAAGGAGATTGGAAAACAAAGAAGAGCAGACTTTTCATACATTGTAGACAGTGAAACTGGACTAGTGTATGTTAGATGGATGGACAATAATGTTGTCACCCTTGCTGGTACGAGTTATGGTATTGAGCCAGTGAAGGCAGTAGACAGGTTTAACAGAAAAGAAAAGAAAATACTTCCCATACCAAGGCCTAATCTTATAGCCCAATACAATAAAAATATGGGTCGAACTGACCAAATGGACATATCCAAACAAACATATCTTGGTAAGTTTGTCTCTTTGTCTACCTTTAGAATATATTTTTTATCTGATTGTAGTTATCGCATTGGTATTAGGTCAAAGAAATGATACTGGCTCATATTTACATATCTAATTGACGCTGCATTACAGAATGCATGGATTTTGTACAGAAAAAGTGGCCGAAAAATTAGTCAACTAGATTTTAGACGAAGTATTTACCAGGTACATAAACAGGTAGAAGGAAGCTATTCAGTAGTACAAAATTAATGGGAAAAACCACGTAATTGGCTGTATACCATCGTTTAAAAAAACACAGAAGTTAAAACACTTCACAAATGTGTATTTAGGTATAAAACAAACAAGTTAAAACTTTTTAAAAAAGTGTCGTCACATTTAAAGTTCTGGCAGAACATTTTCGATCACTACGGATCATCTTCAGTGCCTAGTATTTGTTGCTAACTATATAAATATGGTTATAAGACTTCCATGTTTGGGTTGGTAAAGTGTCACATTTTATATTAGATAATGTTGATACTGTAGGTCGATGACAATGGATGTCTTTAAAATTAAAAATTTTACTTTAGGGACTACATGTCTCCTAAGCTCGAGTACTTGCACGTTGTCAGTTGAAGCGACCACACAGACCAAATGGCTGATGTCACAGGAGATAACTTAAAGACAGCTAAACTTGACAGGATTTCAGTATGTTCCGAAATTAATGTAATTTTTAATTTGTGAAATTATAAAATTTGTTTGCTTGTAGTAATGAATAATAACTTATTAATGAACCTGACTTTAACAATTAGATTTGTTTATATGATAAAATTTTATTGCCTTGATCAGTGAATAATATGTCAATATGTCAATCAATAATAGAGATTCACTGATCTAGGAAATAAAATTTTATCATATAAACAAATAAAACTTAACAACTTAAAACAATATTTTGAGCTTAGAAAAAGGCCAAAATATCAATATTTTTATAGCGCGCTCTTAGGCTCGCAGTGAAAATGTACTCGTGGGAACCGCTCGGTTTCAAATTAGAGTTGTTAATATATTATACATTAATATATGTATACGGTATTTTCATTTTTCAGGATCCTAATCTAGGTCAATTAAGTTAGATTTTCACTCGACACAACTGTATAAACGGGCATGAAAGGTAAAATGTGTAGTATGAGATAATACAAAAGACTCTCATCTAGGGATTCATCAATTTTTTAGTGAAACTATTTTGAAATAAACAATCAAAACGTCAATTATTATTTTGCGAGTAGCTTAAAAATGGTCTATTTAGAGACTTAACGTTAATAGACAACTTTTTCAGAAAAAAAAACATATAATGAGATATGCTAAATTAAAATCGGTTAATAAACAAAGAAGGTAGGTATTGCAAAATTAACAATGAAATCATTGTTTTTGAATATTGTTAATAACTTTTTTATTGTTTATTAAAATTTGTTTAAATATACCTGAACTATCTTACTGTGTTTGCATTGTGTGCAAAAGATGGGCCAGATTGGTTAAATAGTTTGTGCGAAATCTAATTAGTGTTAAAAAAGAGCCAATTTCTATGGCTGGTCCAGATAATAATGTAACTGAATGGATTTCAATAGTCCAGAGCTTATTTTATTTATTAAGATTCATACTATTAACCTATGGAAAAAAAGTTTTAAAAAATCACGTATACTATTATGTATACTAAATACTAAAATTATGTATACTAAATGACTGAAAAAGGGTTTCATGACAATTAGCAAAAAATTGAAAAAAAAAAAAAGACAAAAAGGTTCTATGACCCTTAATAGCCAAGAAATTCCCAAGAAATTTAAAAATCCCTAAATCCATAAAAAATCACTCAATGTCACGTTAATTAATAACATTAAGGGCTGAAATTAACGAATATTTTATAAGCAAAGTCAAAATGTTTAACAAAACTTTCAACAAACAATATTATTGAAAATTGTTTAAACAGAAGTGTTATAAACAAAGAGTTATTTCCGTTTGTAAAATAATAACATTTATCGTATTTTCATTGCAAAATTATCCAAAATAAAGCAGCTAATGACTACAGAATGTACAAATCTTCTCCGAAGTCGTCGGCTTTTTATTGTTATTTTTTATTTATTTGTTTAAAATATAACTATACTAAATATATATATATATATAATATATATATATATATATATATATATATACTTACATATATATATATATATATATATATATATATATATATATATATATATATATATATGAAATAACGAGAAGTCGAGAGACCTCTCTGATAGCAAATTAGGTGAACCGCAAATTCAAAGCCTCTTGCTAGAGGCTTTCAACGACGCTAGAAGTACATTTTTACTTCGACATGCATCTACGATTCACCTTTGAAAATTACCATCTTTTTTCTCTTTACGTAGAGAAAGACGTTTAAATGAAAGTAAAAGATTGCATTTCATTTCGATAGGAACTCCACCATAGCCCGACACGTGTTTCGGGTTATTCAACCCATCGTCAGGAGCTCTTGTGGAAGTTCAACCGAAATGAAATGCAGTCTAGTAGTTGGCGATTATAACTAAAATAATAGCCAGGGTACGCTAGCAGCGACATCTATATGAAATAACGAGAAGTCGAGAGACCTCTCTGATAGCAAATTAGGTGAACCGCAAATTCAAAGCCTCTTGCTAGAGGCTTTCAACGACGCTAGAAGTACATTTTTACTTCGACATGCATCTACGATTCACCTTTGAAAATTACCATCTTTTTTCTCTTTACGTAGAGAAAGACGTTTAAATGAAAGTAAAAGATTGCATTTCATTTCGATAGGAACTCCACCATAGCCCGACACGTGTTTCGGGTTATTCAACCCATCGTCAGGAGCTCTTGTGGAAGTTCAACCGAAATGAAATGCAGTCTAGTAGTTGGCGATTATAACTAAAATAATAGCCAGGGTACGCTAGCAGCGACATCTATATGAAATAACGAGAAGTCGAGAGACCTCTCTGATAGCAAATTAGGTGAACCGCAAATTCAAAGCCTCTTGCTAGAGGCTTTCAACGACGCTAGAAGTACATTTTTACTTCGACATGCATCTACGATTCACCTTTGAAAATTACCATCTTTTTTCTCTTTACGTAGAGAAAGACGTTTAAATGAAAGTAAAAGATTGCATTTCATTTCGATAGGAACTCCACCATAGCCCGACACGTGTTTCGGGTTATTCAACCCATCGTCAGGAGCTCTTGTGGAAGTTCAACCGAAATGAAATGCAGTCTAGTAGTTGGCGATTATAACTAAAATAATAGCCAGGGTACGCTAGCAGCGACATCTATATGAAATAACGAGAACTTCCACAAGAGCTCCTGACGATGGGTTGAATAACCCGAAACACGTGTCGGGCTATGGTGGAGTTCCTATCGAAATGAAATGCAATCTTTTACTTTCATTTAAACGTCTTTCTCTACGTAAAGAGAAAAAAGATGGTAATTTTCAAAGGTGAATCGTAGATGCATGTCGAAGTAAAAATGTACTTCTAGCGTCGTTGAAAGCCTCTAGCAAGAGGCTTTGAATTTGCGGTTCACCTAATTTGCTATCAGAGAGGTCTCTCGACTTCTCGTTATTTCATATAGATGTCGCTGCTAGCGTACCCTGGCTATTATTTTAGTTATAATCGCCAACTACTAGACTGCATTTCATTTCGGTTGAACTTCCACAAGAGCTCCTGACGATGGGTTGAATAACCCGAAACACGTGTCGGGCTATGGTGGAGTTCCTATCGAAATGAAATGCAATCTTTTACTTTCATTTAAACGTCTTTCTCTACGTAAAGAGAAAAAAGATGGTAATTTTCAAAGGTGAATCGTAGATGCATGTCGAAGTAAAAATGTACTTCTAGCGTCGTTGAAAGCCTCTAGCAAGAGGCTTTGAATTTGCGGTTCACCTAATTTGCTATCAGAGAGGTCTCTCGACTTCTCGTTATTTCATATAGATGTCGCTGCTAGCGTACCCTGGCTATTATTTTAGTTATAATCGCCAACTACTAGACTGCATTTCATTTCGGTTGAACTTCCACAAGAGCTCCTGACGATGGGTTGAATAACCCGAAACACGTGTCGGGCTATGGTGGAGTTCCTATCGAAATGAAATGCAATCTTTTACTTTCATTTAAACGTCTTTCTCTACGTAAAGAGAAAAAAGATGGTAATTTTCAAAGGTGAATCGTAGATGCATGTCGAAGTAAAAATGTACTTCTAGCGTCGTTGAAAGCCTCTAGCAAGAGGCTTTGAATTTGCGGTTCACCTAATTTGCTATCAGAGAGGTCTCTCGACTTCTCGTTATTTCATATAGATGTCGCTGCTAGCGTACCCTGGCTATTATTTTAGTTATAATCGCCAACTACTAGACTGCATTTCATTTCGGTTGAACTTCCACAAGAGCTCCTGACGATGGGTTGAATAACCCGAAACACGTGTCGGGCTATGGTGGAGTTCCTATCGAAATGAAATGCAATCTTTTACTTTCATTTAAACGTCTTTCTCTACGTAAAGAGAAAAAAGATGGTAATTTTCAAAGGTGAATCGTAGATGCATGTCGAAGTAAAAATGTACTTCTAGCGTCGTTGAAAGCCTCTAGCAAGAGGCTTTGAATTTGCGGTTCACCTAATTTGCTATCAGAGAGGTCTCTCGACTTCTCGTTATTTCATATAGATGTCGCTGCTAGCGTACCCTGGCTATTATTTTAGTTATAATCGCCAACTACTAGACTGCATTTCATTTCGGTTGAACTTCCACAAGAGCTCCTGACGATGGGTTGAATAACCCGAAACACGTGTCGGGCTATGGTGGAGTTCCTATCGAAATGAAATGCAATCTTTTACTTTCATTTAAACGTCTTTCTCTACGTAAAGAGAAAAAAGATGGTAATTTTCAAAGGTGAATCGTAGATGCATGTCGAAGTAAAAATGTACTTCTAGCGTCGTTGAAAGCCTCTAGCAAGAGGCTTTGAATTTGCGGTTCACCTAATTTGCTATCAGAGAGGTCTCTCGACTTCTCGTTATTTCATATAGATGTCGCTGCTAGCGTACCCTGGCTATTATTTTAGTTATAATCGCCAACTACTAGACTGCATTTCATTTCGGTTGAACTTCCACAAGAGCTCCTGACGATGGGTTGAATAACCCGAAACACGTGTCGGGCTATGGTGGAGTTCCTATCGAAATGAAATGCAATCTTTTACTTTCATTTAAACGTCTTTCTCTACGTAAAGAGAAAAAAGATGGTAATTTTCAAAGGTGAATCGTAGATGCATGTCGAAGTAAAAATGTACTTCTAGCGTCGTTGAAAGCCTCTAGCAAGAGGCTTTGAATTTGCGGTTCACCTAATTTGCTATCAGAGAGGTCTCTCGACTTCTCGTTATTTCATATAGATGTCGCTGCTAGCGTACCCTGGCTATTATTTTAGTTATAATCGCCAACTACTAGACTGCATTTCATTTCGGTTGAACTTCCACAAGAGCTCCTGACGATGGGTTGAATAACCCGAAACACGTGTCGGACTATGGTGGAGTTCCTATCGAAATGAAATGCAATCTTTTACTTTCATATATATATATATATATATATATATATATATATATATATATTATATATATATATATATATACAGTGTAGGTAAAAGTTTATGGTCGGTATGGTAAAATTTAACAGGATATCTAACGCAGATATAAAATCATATTTTCAGCGAATAGACAAAGATAACAATCATATTTCCCCTTGGTCTCCCCTCCACAAATATTTTTAGCACCCATTGGCCATTAGTGAGACGAATAGTTCCGATCAGAGATATTTTACATATTCTCTGGTTCCGATCCTAATATACCTAAAAAACTAGAGGTGGGTCCTCCCGTTTTTTAAATTTTTATCGGAACCGTTTTTCGTAAACTGTAACTAGTTGATTGTTTACCAGTATTCAAATTAGCGAGTTCCAGTCCATCCGAGAATCCAATCTCCGTTCGAAATTTATTGTGGGTAATATATCATCAGACAAATACATGTCGACGTCTTGTATATCTCTCGATATAGGTGTAGGTTTAGATGAGTCATGTCCAATTAATTCATCAAAAATACACCATGGACTTAAGTCATCTTTATCATTTTCTTTTTCTTGTACTGGTTGATTTTCAAGATTTACTAAACTTATGCAAAGACTCGTTTCATCCGTTTTCCATAGGTGAAGAACCAGCTTTTAAAAAGTTTGCAGGGTGGATTCCTGGATATAAACCGCCAACAAGAAAAACTGTTAGATTCATTACTTCAGGAATGTTATGTCAAAACTGATTTGATAATAGATAATATAAAAAGTTTTTTCGACAATTCTGCAAAAAACACATTAAAAAAAGTACCTAATATTTAGAAAGGCTTTTAAAGTATTAATTACAACATCCCAAATGGCCAATCCAAGACGTGGAAACTAAGTAGAACTTCACCTATTACAGGTTAAAAAGAATGACTAAGTTAGAAGGGGCAATCCGTTCCACTTCTTTTTCTTTAAGTTCCATCTTCTATCGAAGGTTGAAAATCATCATGGCTATGGAGACTCTGTTGACTGCCGCTCTAAAAAGGTCTGCACTACTGCATTCAAACCATTCCCTTAAGTTCTTAAGCCAGGATATTCTTCGTCTTCCCACATTTCGCTTTCCTCGGATTTTGCCCTGCATAATAAGTTGTAATAATGCGTATTTTTGCCCTCTCATCACATGTCCCAAGTACTCAAGTTTTCGTCTTTTAATAGTTAATATTATTTCCGCCTCATTTCCTATCCTTCTAGTTACTTCCATGTTTGACATTTTTTGAATCCATGATACTCGTAGGATTCTTCTGTAACACCAAAATGCAAAGGCGGCCAACTTATTCAGATGAACTTATTTTAGTGTCCAAGCTTCCAGACCATAAAGAAAAGTCGAGAACACGTAACATCGAAGCATTATCAGGCGTAGTTCTAACCTTATATCCCGACAACAAAGAGACTTTTTAAGTTTAACAAATGATGTACGTGCTATTTCAATACGTGTCTTAATTTCTTTGGTTTGGTCTACATCTGATGTTATCCATGTTCCTAAGTATTTATAGTTATTAACACTCTCAATTGCAGTATCTTCAATAGTCAATTGGATATTTGCATGTGCAGATTTAGTCATGATCATGCATTTAGTTTTCTTTAAATTTATCTTCCGTAGTCCGTACTCATGACAGCGTTCATTAAGGCGTTGCATTAGGTTCTGTAAATCATTGTTGTTATCTGTAATTATTACTGTATCGTCTGCAAAACGTTAGTTATTCAAAACTTCTCCATTGATAGATATACCTTCTATTGAGGCTGAGAGCGCTTCTTGAAATACCGCTTCACTGTAGACATTGAAAAGTAGTGGGGACAGCACGCAACTCTGGCGGACTCCTCTCTGTATTTTGATATTTTTGGTGTACTGGCGTGTATTGCCGTTCCACATCGGTATTAAATAATACAGACTTAGACTTAGACCAAATCTAAATAAAGAACACTGGATTATTTGTTCTCAGCTTTCCCAAATTTTACGGCCGTTTAAAGAAATAACAAGTACAATGAGTGACCAAAAATACTTGAAGGGTAGTTCAGTGATTGTTATGGTACGCTGCCTGCAAGGATCTTGCAAGAAAATTTTAGCAAACGGTAATATCAATAGCATATCGGGTTTAGCAAAAAGATTTAAAGGGATAGAACAGCGTGGCATATTGTCATTATGTACATTTATGGATTCACCATTTAAACCAGTACAAGAAAAAGAAACCAATAAAGATGACTTAAATCCATGGTGTATTTTTGATCAATTAATTGGAGATGGCTCACCTACACGTACACCTGTATCGAGAGTCCATTACAACGGACTTTAAACACTCATAGTTACTTGTTTACAAAAATTTAAATTTTTAAATGCATTCATTTTTTTTGGAATCCTGAGAAAACTAACAAGTATTTTTGAAAAATTTAAATGCAGAATAAAAGATTACATTATTACCGAGGGCCGAAAGTCCCTTAGAATAAACAAAAAGTTTTTTGAATGAGATATTTGAAATTAAAAATCACACAAATTTTTTTTTTCACCCTTATAACTTATTAAAATAAACATTATAGAAGTTTTCAGGGACTTTCGGTCCTCGGTAATAATGTATTGTTTCATTCTGCGTTTAAATTTTTCAAGAATATTTATTAGTTTTATAAGGATTCGAAAAAAATGAATGCATTTAAAAAATATTAATCCGAAATTTTGTGCACGCTCTTAACGATAAAATTACCACGACCCACCTCTACTACTCGTTACTCGGTTTTCTGACCAGACGGACGACGTTGCCAAATAATTATTGTGTATGAATATTTTTTAATGTGGTGTTATTGTATGCAGTTTATTATTTCATATTGGGAATAAGGTACAATGTGACTTTAAAATAAGCTTATTTTGATGTTTAGATTTTTAATTCGGAAATCGTACTTAAAATACGAAACATTAATAAATTTTATTTATATAAAACGATTTCCGAAGTGGAAATCAAAATGTTATATTACACTTATTGTAAAGTAAACTTGTGGCATATTCCCAATAAAAAAACCAGTAAGCTGTCATTTAAATCAATGTCGCCCAAATATGATTATCTTAGAACATTGTTTAAATGCTAAAAAGTCAACAGGTCAAATAAAACCAATAAGTTTGGCAACGTTGAACTTCCCCTTTTTTATTATTTGAACGCATGCATGTTTGGCGATATAAAGGGCGGACCTAATATATCTCTCTCGTTCTAAATAGCTGTTTCTCACTCCATCTCACGTAAGGTCCATACCGACCATAAACTTTTTCCTATACTGTATATATATATATATATATATATATATATATATATATATATATACATACATATATATATATATATATATATACATACATATATATATATATATATATATATATATATATATATATATATATATATATATATATATATATTATAATATGTTATTTATATACATTATTAAATTATTTATAAACAATTATTCCATAATATAATCATATTAAATTTAAACAATGACATTTAAATAAATATGCTTTAGAACAGACACGTTTGAATAAAAAAATAACTTGGACAGCAATGACTAAAAAAGATTTCTTTAATTTTATTGCTGTTCTTTTCCTTGCTGCTCGTCATCGAAAAAACAAACTTGTCGAAAATTAGTCGACAGATGAATATTGTTCTAACCTACAATATTTGGAAAAGTTATGTCCAGAAACCGCTTTCAAATTATATTACGCACGTTACATTTTGCCGATAATGACCAACAAATTAAAGGCGACTCTTTCCATAAGTTACGAGGAATTTTCGAAAAGATCAAAAATACATTTGCTCAGAGATTTTCGCCATTCCAGAACTTAGTAATTGATAAGAGTTTATTGCTTTTTAAAGGAAACCTGCTTTTCAAGCAGTTTATAAGAACGAAACGTCATCGTTTTGGCATTAAACTATTTCTTTTGTGCGACTGTGAGACAGGATACGTTTTAAATTTTATCGTGTATATAGGCTCCAAAACCCAGGTTCTGGTATCAGTTGTAAAAACACTTACTTATAAAGTTTTGTTTAGATAAAGACCACTATCTATTCACGGATAACTGGTATACCTCTCCAACGGTTTCTACCTATTTATTTGAACACAAAACAAATACGAGCGATACCATTAGAAATAACAGAAAATAAATGCCTGATTTATCGGGTAAATTAGAAAAAGGCGAAACAAAATCGATGGTTAGCGATAATATGTTAGCCTTTAGATAGAAAGATCGTAGAGACGTTCATATGTTGACAACTTTTCATAAAGATCAAATGATAAATGTAAATAAAACAATCAGGAAGGCAGAGAAATCTGTGAAGAAACCGGAATGTGTGGTCTACTAGTCTACTACAACCAAAATATGGGAGCAGTAGACAGAACGGATATGATGCTAAGTTCCACAGAATGCGTCATAAAAACATTAAAGTGGTACAAGAAACTATTCTTTCACATGCTTGATCTATGTGTCCTGAACAGTCATGCATTATTCCTTCGCAAAATCCAGGGCCGTTGCCCTTGGTAGATTTCCAATTGAGGCTAACTCGACAGCTGCTTGAAAGGTAATTTTGTGAGAGACTATAAATTTATTTTATTTATGAAAATCTTTTGTTACAGTTATAATGTACCAAAAACCATACCATCAGTCTCGATTTTACCTTCAAACGATAAGTTCGTTCATACTAATCGTTTTCGGTTCAACAACTTGCTAATCAGTTTCTAGTTTTTTACTTGTGTTTTGGTGTATTTTTGTATAAGTATAACGATATTGTGTGTTTTCAAATAAATGCAATCCCAGTTGGGGATTGATAAAAATCTAAAGACGTCCTCTTCGACGAAAGAAATAAATATGGATGTGATTAGTGAGAATAGTGCATTGGTTATTGATGATGAAAAAACTGAGGAAAAAGATGGTTTGCAGCCCACGAAAATGGAGATAAAGCATTTTAATTTGCTATCAGATAAGTACAATTTAAATAATATTTGGGTATATCTTGAAAAAACCGGTGAAGAAAACTTTGGTAGGCTACACCCTATGACTGCAGGACATATACTCTTTTTAAAATGTTAAAACTTAGTAATATAAAAGAAATTAAGAGTATTGGTCGAAATCGAATAAAGATTCTAGTAAATTCTCGTTTGGATGTTAATGAATTAGTTAATAATAAGTCATTAAAAGAACATAATTTAAGAGCATATATACCAAATCACTTGTTGGAAGTGAAAGGGTTAGTTCGGGACGTAGATACTCGGTACGATGTTAATTATTTAATGGACAATATTGAATGTACGTCTAAAGTTTTAAGTATATATAGAACAAAGCGTAAGATTCAAAAATAATCAACAACAGAGTATGTAGATAAGAAAACTGTAGTTATTACTTTTGAGGGAAATATTCTTCCCAGTTTCGTAGCCTTCAATCGAGTGTATTTTCCCGTTCAGCAATTTGTTGGTAGAGTGGTACAATGTTTCAAGTGTCTGAAATTTGGACATCTCTCTAAACAGTGTAAAAGTAAACAGGATTTCTGTATACAATGTGTTGAAGTTAAAAATGCAGATCATAAATGTGAGAAAACCAAGTTTTGCATACACTGTAAAAATAGTGACCATGTAACAATATCTAAAAACTGTCCCATTTATGAAAAGCAGAAGAAAATTAAGACCATTATGATAGATCATCAAACTACCTTTTTAGATGCAAAATTATACTGTGAAAATTCATTCTCTGGCCAAATTAGTCACAATCTGTTTCCTGTTCTTTTAAATTATAATAAAGAATTTCCCACACTCCCTGTAAATAATAAAAATATTTCTATAAATCGACCCAATATGAGTATGAGACAAACTCAACTTCTAACACACCGTCAAACTAATTTTGAGGGTGAAAATCTTCCTACAGGAAAAAAAAAGCAATGCCAACTCCCCTCTTATTCAATCAACATTACAGCAACCAATTTTTCCCTGCATATTTGGACCCTCACAACCATTACCTCTTAACCCATACAAACCAAACTAAATAGAAAAACTGATAATAAAAGTGAATTAGCTAAATGTGTGTCAACTTTTATAATCAAGCTTTTAAGTAACATTCGTACATTGGAAGACATTAAAACTATAGACGATAAATCAATAATTTCAGGTTTTGAACAAGTATTTCATACAAAAGATAATAGTAATTTTAATGTCTCTTACACATTCTTTTAAAATAAGTCAGTGGAATGCTAGATCTGCGGTTGCCAATAAAGGCAGCTTAACGAAGTATTTAAACAAAGAAAAAATAGACATTCTTCTTCTCAGTGAAACATGGTTTAAAAAAATTTGCAATATCGATTTAATGGTTACAATCTTATCAGGAATGACAGGCACGACGGTTTTGGCGGCGTTGCCATATTAATTCATAATTCAATTTCTTTTAGTGAATTAAAGTTAAATTGTAATTTTGATAAAGATATTCAAGTTTGTGGTGCAAAGACTAAATACGAAAAAAGTGAATTAAGCATATTATCTATATACAGATCGCCTAAAAGTAAAAGCACAGTATATGATTGGACGAATATTTTCTCGGAAGTAAGTAAACCAGCAATTATAGGTGGAGATTTCAACGCTCATCATACAATCTGGGGATCGAATTTTAATGACGTAGTTGGAAAACAACTTGTAACAGCTGAAGATGATTTGGGTTATATAGTAATGAATAACGGCCAACCAACTATTCTTACCCGACCTGATCAAAATATTTCAGTCTATCCAGATACTTTAAGCTCAAACCATTTTAACATCAGTTATTTAGAGCTGCTGTCAATAAAGTCACGATAGCGAATATGGTAGCCAACATGATATCCAACGATCGATAACGGTCATGGAACTAGAAGAAGAAGATTTTATCATCAACATGGAAATGAATTGCAACAGTAAAATTCAAAAGATTAATCCTGCAAGCAAGTGGAATATAAAAAACGCCAATTGGTATTTATATGCATCTTCTGTTGAACAGTTTTTTAATAAGCAGTACCAAATGAAAAATATATCAGAAAAATACAAATTCTTAATAGATGGGATCAACCAGGCAGCACAATAATTTTAGGTGATTCGAACTAAATTTGATGT
Source organism: Diabrotica balteata (assembly GCA_918026665.1). Classification (NCBI taxonomy): domain Eukaryota; kingdom Metazoa; phylum Arthropoda; class Insecta; order Coleoptera; family Chrysomelidae; genus Diabrotica; species Diabrotica balteata. The sequence continues at coordinate 89,871,648 of OU898278.1, read as the reverse complement.
TTTGATAAAATTATCTAGCTTTATAAAATATAAAATAATTTATTGTGAGTGCAACTGTAAGTGCAATAAATAAATAAATTAGTGTGGTGATAAACTGTAAAAATGGACGATGAACCACCCCTGGACAAGGGTGGAACAGTGGATGATGGAGGAGCAAGCGTAGATATGGTTACGTTTAACACCACGACAACCAACAATCTAGATGGTAAAAGCACATCTGATAAAGATAAGGACACACCTTTAGATATCCAGAAAAAAAGTAAGGTTTTCAATCTACAAAAGCCAAACCTGTATTCAGATTTTGTCTACGTATTTATTGAAAATACCAATAATGAAAATATAGGTAAATTACATCCTATGGCAGTCGGTCATATTTTACACAAAAAATTAAATATTCAAAATATTGTAAGAATTGATAGAGTAGGCAAAAACAGAATTAGGGTTCAATTAAAAACAATTAAAGACGCCAATAAACTAGTGGCTAATGATCAATTAAAAAACGAAAATTTAATTGCTTATATTCCAAATAATTCATTATCGAGGAAGGGAGTTGTCAAGAATGTTGATACTTTGTTGATCAGATTATTTCTGATGGAGAAACAATATTTGTCCCTCGACAAACAGTCATAGTTACATTCGAGGGTAACATGTTACCCTCAAACATTTTCATTAACTCTGTATCTTGTCCAGTTGAACCCTATATTCACAGTGTTACACAATGCTACCGGTGTCTTAAATATGGTCATAATATACGGTCACGTAGCGAAGCAGTGTCGTAACACAGTGGCTCTTTGTATAAACTGTGGTAAAACAAAAGATGAAACTAATTCATGTCGGGATCCACAGGATAATTGTTGTATTTATTGCAAAACAAATTCACATAAATCTATATCTAAATCTTGTCCAACATATTTAAAACAAAGTGAAATAAAGAAGAAAATGGCTGAGGAGAATTTAACTTTTACGGAAGCAAGAAATTTAAATAAAACATCATATGCTTCAACATTAAAAATTAACAATAAATTTCAAGCTTTATCTCATTTATCAGAGGAAGAATTTCCCCCTTTGCCCACACGAAGGCCTAATATCAAAAATCGTAGACAACCTTTTTCATCTCAATCAACTAGTTCTACTACCGTACAAACAGGGCGAAATCACAACGCTTCAACTCAAATCGAGTCAGGTAACAAAAAGCGAAAAGCCACATCTCCCATTCAAATATCAAATCCCCCTCCAATGTTCCCATTTAATTTTGGACCCGAGAAACCAATAAATATGCCACCTAGAGACAATTTTGAATCTGATATGTCAGACGAATTCATTAAAGGATTTTTCACGGTCTTTCAGAAAGTACTAAGTGAAGTAAAATCTTTTGAAGAACTTTCAACCATTGATGTAAATTTTATTAAAAATATTGCGTTTAATTGTAATGAGAGTATACCTGATGATGACGACACATTCTAATCTTAACCAATTAAAAATTTGTCAGTGGAATGCACGTTCCGCTGTATCCAATAAACATAGCTTAGTTAAAATATTATCAGAATATGATGTTGATATTGCTTTAATATCAGAAACATGGTTTAAACCAAATGTAACTTATACATTTTATGGATATTCTATTGTGCGAAAGGATAGGATAGATGGTATGACGGGTGTCGCTATTCTTATAAAAAATAATATCAGCTTCAAAGAAGTATTTCTTAACAATGTAGTAGATGGTATGCAAATCTGTGCAGCAGAAATTTTCGTTTCTAAAAACTTATCCATCACTTGTGTTTCTGTGTATTGTCCTCCAAATGTTTCAATTACTGTAAACAATTTTTCCAATCTTTTTAATAACATAAATGGTACCTCAATAATTGGAGGAGATTTTAATGCGCACCATGACCTATGGGGCTCATATAAAATCAATCAATCTGGGAAAAATATGGTAAATGCATTAAATCAAAATAACCTGGTAATTTTAAATGATGGGTCACCTACAAAAATATCTCGGTCGGGACAAAATTCTTCTGTCGATTTAACACTAGTATCTCCGGATATCGCGAATAAAACTAACTGGACAGTGTTAACAGATACTCTTGGATCGGATCATTTTCTCATTTTTATGAAACTTAATATATTGAGGGAACAGTTTAGCAACACAATACAGCCAAAAACCAAATGGAACACTAGAAAAGCCAACTGGATGGAATACGAACGAATGTGCATTTTTTATTTTAGTAATAAACCGCAACTACTAAATGTAAATGATAAATATAAATATTTCATGGAAGGCATTGAATATGCCAGTACATTTTCAATTCCAATCAATAAGCCTTTTAAAAGAGCCAAGCTGTCACCCCCTCCTTGGTGGGACGATGAATGTGATAAAGTCGTTCGTTATAGAAAAGAAGCTTTAAATAATTATACTAACAATAGCAATATCGAAAATTATATACACGTTAAAGAAAAAATGGCAACATCAAAAAAATTTTTAAAAAACAAGGCTAAGAGTTACTGGGTTAACTACTGCGCTAAACTTAATAAAAATACTCCGTCTAAGGAAATATGGCAACAGGCAAAAAAAATGCAAAGAATTCCCGCACCTAAGCCTAAATGTAGTAACTATGACTGGATTGAAACCTTTTTGCAAAATATCACACCATGTTCAGCAGATCAGGAAGTAAAGGATTTAATAGATAATACAGATGTACAAAATGATATATTTAATTATCCTTTGAAATTTACTGAACTACAATTTGCATTAAAAAGTACCAGTAACACAGCTCCAGGTATGGATCAAGTTACATACGATATGTTATGGAATTTACCAACTGTGGGTAAATTATTTCTGTTAGAAATTTTTAACGATATTTGGTTAAAAAACGTTGTCATTGAGGAGTGGAAAAATGTTTTAGTTGTACCAATCCCCAAACCACACAAAAATCCCAACCTTGCAGAATCTTATCGGCCTATTTCCTTGTTGTCCTGTGTAATGAAAACTTTTGAAAGGATTATTAAACACCGATTAGAATTTCATTTGACTAGCACCGCCTTTTTTCCGTTGGAACAATTTGGTTTTAAAAAAGGGTTTAGTACTATTGACGCAGTTTCTTATTTAACAACAGACATTCAGTTATGTTTTTAAATACTATTACCTAGGTGCTGCATTTCTCGATATAAAAGGTGCATACGATGCAGTTAATATCATTATGTTAAGAGAAAAATTGTTTCAGGCAGATGTCCCTGCGAGAGTGTGTAATGTCTTGTGCAATCTTTTAACACAAAGAAAAGTTTATATAAGGTCAAATAACAATGCTATAATAGGTCCCAGACGATCATCCACAGGTTTACCACAGGGTTCCGTTATCTCTCCTCTTTTGTTTAATGTTTTTACAAAAGAAATTCACGAGGAAAAAGATAATTATAATATTATACAGTATGCTGATGATTTTGTTGTTTATAACACTAACAAAAAATTAGAAGTAGGTATAACTGAACTCACGTCCCATATACAACTAACTACTTTGAAATTTGAATCGTTAGGGTTTTCTCTAACCCCTTAAAAATCTAGTGTTACCATCTTTACAAGACATAATCTACCCAATATTGATAACATAAATGTAAATGGTACCTTATATCCAGTATCAAATAAGGTAACTTATCTTGGAATTATTCTTGACAAGAAGCTTAACTGGAAACCATTTATACAAAGTATAGAATCAAAATGTTTAAAAGGCATAAACTTTTTAAAATTCATAAGGAGAACATGGTGGGGAGCAGATCCACAATCGTGTTTAACTTTTTACAAAGCCTTTATTAGGTCGATCTTGGATTATGGATGTACGTTATATGGGTCAGCCAGTCCTTACATTCTAAAACGACTGGAAATAATTCAAAATATTTCCCTAAGACTCTGTTTGGGTGCAATGTGTTCAACGCCTGTGGAACCACTTCGGATTGAAGCTCTAGAACCACCATTATTTTTACGGAGGGAATGGCTAGCAGAAAAATTTATTATCAAGTCTTTTTGTAAAAACCGTACTCTGTTAGATAATATAGCCTTATTAAATAACCACGATTTAACTAACACGTACTGGTCAAAAAAACCTTCCCCTCCATTATGTATGGCTTTTAGAAATACAAGTAGTTCTAGTAGTGATTTAAAAAGAACTATTTCAGTCGAAAAATCTGAATTCTTTGACATGTTGGAACCACTAGAAATTAATATTCCTGTATACAATGAAAATTGGTTGATAAGTAAAAATATATTAAGCACCTGCATATCAAATCTATCAGATTTCCTGGAAATATATACCGATGCATCAAAACAAAATATTGGTACGGGATGTGCATTCTATATACCATCAACAAACGTTCAAGAAAAATTCAAACTGAATAATAATACTTCCATTTTTTCTGCAGAAGCTATTGGTATTATTAAAGCCTGTGATTATGTCGAAAAAAACAAGTTAAAAAAAATAAATTTTTTGAGTGACTCATTATCTGTTCTTAAATGCATTGCTAACCCAATTAATGTGATGGCTACTGATACAAATCCTTTTATTAGAGAATTAAAAGTAAGAATTCATAATTTAAAAAAAGTCAATACGAATTAAAATTCACTTGGGTAAAAGCTCATATAGGACTTCGTGGCAATGAAGTTGCAGACTCCTTAGCCAAAGAAAGCGTTACAACAGGAGAGCATATCAACAACAATTTAGGTGCTCAAGAATATTTAATGATATCTAAGAGTAATTTTAAGGCAAAATGGGAATTGCATTGGAAAAACTATTGCTCTAATAACCTCACACCATACACACTATTACATCCAAGTATTCCGACAGATTTTTGGCACCAAGATTATGATTTTACAAGAAATGATATTGTAACCATATGTAGGCTGAAATTCGGACATGCAAGCTACCCTCAACACTTATATAAAATCGGTGTAGTCAACACCGAACTTTGTGAAACTTGCAATGTGGTTTGCGACTTAGATCACATTTTTTATGCTTGTAGTAAATTTGAAATACAAAGAGAAGAACTTATTAATAGTTTAATATTGCAAAAATTATACCCCCCTTTCAATCTAATTTATTTGATATCATTAAATATGTACAAGGTATATAAAATTATTCTTAAGTTTATTAAAATGTGTAAATTAAAACTTTAGTGTAGGTATGTAGGTGTTAAGCTCGTTACCTCTGTTTAATCACCAAGTATTTTACCTTTTTACCTATACTTTCCGTGGTCTACACTTTCTGTCTGTGAGTCACCTTGAATGACCCCTAGGTGCGAAAAGTAATCCTAGTTCCTCTCCCATTGTAATTCTTCTTTTAATTTCCAGAATTGTAGTGTATTTAGTGTAGTTAGATTAGGTTATTAAGTGAACGTTATTACACATTTGTTGCTGGCTAGATGGGCACTTAGCCCGATTGCCATAAAAAAAAAACCAGGCAGCAGAAATTTCAATTCCACAGTATAAACCTTTTAAAAACAAAACTCGAAACCCTTCCCCTTGGTGGAATAGAGACTGCGACAGGGTCATCAGTAACAGCAAGATTTCCTTTCAATATAGAAACATAATTCGAATTTTGAAAATTACTTAAAATGCCAAGAGACCATAGCAAAAGGTAAGAAAAAACTAAAAGCAATAGCCAAACAAAGTTGGAAAAATTTTGTCTCCGCCTTAAATAAAATTTCTCCATCATCAACTTTATGGAATCAAGCCAGGAAAATAAACAGAAAACCAATATCGAACACAAAATGCTTTGACAGTACATTAGAGAAAGAATTTTTTGATCAAATAACACCACCATCTGTTATACCACAGGAAATTACAATACATTCTAGAAATACCGAAAAGGAATTTTTACTAGAACCATTTAATATTACTGAATTAGATTATGCACTTAAAAACAGAAATAATACAAGTCCAGGATTGGATAATATTAAATATCCTATGATTCAGTGTCTTCCAAAAATTGCTAAACTATTTTTATTGGATATATTCAATGACATAATTATCAATAATTCAATTATTCATGAATTTATAGATGTAATTATTACTCCTATTCTCAAACCAGGTAAAAATCCCAATTTATCTGATTCATACAGACCCATTTCCCTCATGTCTTGCTTACTAAAAACAATAGAACGAATGATCAAACATAGACTGGAATGGTGGTTAGATAAGAAGAAATTACTTCTAGACCTTCAATTTGGATACAAAAAGGACGTGGTACTATAGATTCTCTTGCTACATTAGTAACGGACATTAAGGATACATTTTCCACTAATTCATACCTACCTACAATATATTTGGACATAGAAGGTGCTTATAATAACGTTTGTCTGGAAATCCTTATGAAAAAAATGATTAGAAATTTTTATATACCAGCTACATTAGTGAAAACCATTCTCAACTTTTACACTTGCAGAAAAATTTATTTGAGATCAAATAACAATAAACTTATAGGTCCTCGATAAAACAATCTAGTACTTCCACAAGGGCCAGTTTTGAGCCCTTTATTATTTAATCTATATACATCTGATTTGCACAATGTCTTCCTAGTAAATAACAGTTTTAATATAATACAATATGCTGATGATTTTCTTATATATTCATCTTCCAAATTATACGATACGTGCATACAAATTTTGGGAAAAATAAACGACTACTCCAATAGCTGGTTTAAAGAAAATGGATTCGAAATAGCACCAAGTAAATCAATCTAGTATATGTATTTTCACGAGGCATAATCTCCCAAAAATAGACAAGTTAACAGTGAAAAGTCATGAATATAATTTCTGTTCTTGAATTAAATACTTAGGGATGATTCTTGACCGTAAATTAACTTGGAAGTTACACATTGACTTTATGTTAAATAGATGTAATAAGGAATTAAATTTACTTGAAGCAATTTCTAAAACTTGGTGGGGAGCCGATGTAGAAACTGCGTTACTTTTTTATCGATCGTACATAAGATCAATAATAGATTATGGATGTCTTTTGTATAGTTCAGCAGCTAAGTATATCTTGGGGAAAATAGACGTGTTTCAAAATACAATATTACGTATTTGACTAGGTACAATGAAATCAACCCCAATCAATTCGTTATATGTTAAAGCACTAGAATTTCCACTCAAATATAGAAGAGACTATCTTAGTCACAAATTTCTGATTAATACTCGTCATAAACTTCTCTCTTTACTTCAGTATTAGCAAACTTAATAATGCAGATTTAACAAATAAATATTGGATCCACAAAAATTCTCCTCCACTTTGTGACGCTTTTAGAAATCTCTCAAATTGCTACTACACCAACTCATACACATATGATAATTTGAACTTTGAAGAATTTTACGCTTTATTGAAAACTATTACAGTAATTAAACCAAGGTACCATGTAAATACTGCAATTAGCTATAACATTTTAAGGAATTTATTAGAAAATTGACCATCATCAACAGTTATTTATACAGACGCATCAAAGTCTTCTCTTGGCACTGGATGCGCTTTTTATATTCCTTCAAAAAGTATAGAAAACATGTTTACTCTGGATAATAGTTTTTCAATTTTTACTGCCGAAGCCATAGCACTTTATAAAGCATTAAAGTATTTTAAGAATTCCAATGACAACTCCGCAATAATTGCATCTATAGCCATTGAGATTATATCTTTTCCTAGCTAAAGCATAAATATTTACATCCTTCTAATCAAAAAAATAATTTTTGAATTACATCAGGAACAAAGAACAGTTAGATTGTTGTGGATTAAAGCTCACATAGAGCTTGAGCATAATGTGTATGTAGATATGTTAGCTAAGAAAGCCATTGATTCTGGTGCGAAAACAGATTATAAGCCCTGCATACCAGATGTAATTGTAATAATCAAGAATATTGTGAACAGTCAGTGGAAACAAGAATATTATGAATATAGTCCATACTCTAAATCACAATATGCACTCATACAACCCTCAATCCCGAGTGAATTTTGGTTTAAAACTGTTCCACGTAGATACATCACATTTATTATCAAAATGAAATTAGGACATGCATGTTATCCGGCTCATCTGGCAAAACTTAAAATTGTAAATTCCAATTTCTGCGAAGTTTGTCAAAAAGAAGCAAATTTAAACCACATTTTCTTTGAATGTACAAAATATATACAACAAACTGACGACTTAATAAAAAAATTGATCAAACACAAAATCCTTTCACACTATAACATTTGTTACCTTTTGTCATTAAATAACAAAATTGTATATAACTCATGGACGTATAAACATAGATGGACACAGCAATAAGATACCTTTAATACACAATGTTTTGAAGCTTAGATAGAATGTGATGCTTCCGCAATGAGCATAAGCGTGCTTGAATTTTTACTCGCGGGTAATTATTCAGATTTTAAAAAATTGGAAGTAGTAATAATGTATAAAAACACGTTTAAAGAATTAAAAAAAACGAGAGTTTAGCTATTAACAAATCACGTCTTTATAGAAAAATTAAAATACAATTTTATTTGCTTTAAAATTAATACAATTAAATATAGTTGAATTCAAGTTAATTTTTTAATATTATCAAAATAATGCTACAATAAAAAATCTTTATGTTTTCTCCTTAATTTGCTACCCAAATAGTTCAATCGTCAATATTATTTGGAAACCTACATAGAAAAATAAATAAGTTTTATTCATTTCACTAATATATTTGTATCCATGAGAAATATTAAATTAAAAAGGTACTAAACAGATCTTTTTTAATCAGATGATTAATCTGTCCACTTACAATTTATAAATGTCTACTAATTTCATGAACTCATGTCTTATTCAATACGTTAATGAACATGAATAAACCCAATGGTACGCCTATTAAAATGTAAACAAACACGCTTCCTCATTTCCTCATCTTAAATAATGTAAATTGTATGTACTTACAAATGAAATGAGAGATCGGGATGTAAATATTTCGTTTATTTTATTTCACTTTTCACAAATATCACTCAAAATACAGCCAAAATATCGAAAAATAACTTTTTCCTCATTTACTGTAAAAAGTAAACAAACATGGAACAGCATTTGAAGTTTGACGTAGATCCATAAGACAGAGAAATGTAAACAACCGTTGCCATTTATAAATAGTTTTCAGTGCTTCTACATATAAAATAATTGATTGATATCTATTATACGCTATTAATAAATGATAACGCACACTATGTGCACACTTGATATTTTGATTACAATTAAATATATTAATATAACCAATAAATTATTATTTTGGTTTGATAGCACCTGTAGAGTATAAAATACGGAGTAATATTTTCAGCGACTCGCGAATAAAAAATTTTAAAACAAAACGTGACAACAGTTGAAGGTGCTGAGAATGTGACCTATTCAAATAATTTTGACTTCACAATTTTATGTAAATAACTGGTCCATCTGTGTTTATACGTCCATGATATAACTACTTAATAGAATTTATTTCGAAAAGTAACCTCAATTTGTAAGTCCAGTTAAGAAAATAGTAACATTTGTTTTATCCCATTTGTTTTAAACTACTATCCGTGACCCGATCTAGTTTATGTTTTAATTTAATGTCTTGATGGGTCCCTAGACGAGAAGCGAGTAACCATGTTTGTTCCATGGATAACCAAATAACCAATAATAAATATATTTTGATAATTATTTTCTTTTCTTTCCTTTAGGAAGAACTTTAAAAAGTTGTGACTGGCTGAGTGGCAAATGCCTATGCCAAAAAAACATACCCAGGACGTTGAGATACATCAATACATCTGCTTCTGACAGTGCGATATTTTCCGGCTATGGTACCAAATAAATGAGGCGATTTTAAAGATAGAGGCGTATTTCCTTGCTTCGGAGAATATCACACATAAGAAATGTATTAAAAACTTTTGACTTATATGTACGTAATCCTAGTTACTTGTTTAAATATCAATATCATATCAATAGTATCCATTATCTCCTCATAAAACAACTCTTGATCTATTTTTTAGAATGCCGTATATATATGGCACTGGGCTCATGACTTTTTAAAAAATCTGGATCTGGCAGTACTACCTAGGTATTGACGACCGGTAAAGAAAGGGTTAATACTATGCTGACAGAACTTTTTAATAGATACCTAAATGAAGATAATATACCTGAAGAAAGATGAGTTACACCTATACAAGTTTACACCAAGTAAAACGAAATACATGTGCATAGGAGGAGCGGAAAACGATGAACTAAACTTAGTAGATGGAAGGGTAATTTGTTTATGTTACAAATATATCTATTTGGAAGCAAAGATGGCAAGAGACGGACGCACTGAAACATAAATCTAAGAACGAATCATAAAAAAGAAACAAATAGTATGCGCACTTAACTCACTACTCTGGACAAAAACTAGCTTTTAACAGAAAAAGATACAGCTATATACAGCTATATAACAGCATATTTAAAAGCATTGTAATTAATGGATGCGTAACCTGACAACTCACTAAGAGAACGGTACAAAAATTCCTTGTTCTGTAAAACGATTTTTGGCGCAAATCAGCAGGTATATTTAGAACGATGCACTCAGCAAATAAAAGAATAAGACAAAAATGGACATCATTATCAAAGAAATATAGCAAAACAGCTTAGTTGGTACGGACATATACAGGAAATGACAAACCATCGCCTACCGAAGATAATATTGGTTTGGCAGCCACTCGAGGGAAAAAACGAGGAAGACCGAAAACAACATGGCTTAATGAAGTCCAAAAGGCAATGTTAGAAAGAGATCGACGACCAGAAGACTGAATCGATAGACGTAAATAAAGACTCGGAACCGGAAGGCGCAGGATGCTATAAACCGGACATTATATATACAGGGTGGTCCTTAAGTAACTGTACAAAAAGAAACCGCAGATTCTACACTCTAAAATATTACGGTTTAAGCCTAATTGCTTTAATAAAATGTTGATATTAAGAAAGATACAGGGTGTTAAACTTTCATGTTTGTTAACATTTCTATACAACAATTTACAGCAGGGTACTATTGAATATCAGGAATTATACTTTGATGCATACTTTAATATATCTAATAGAGGGCGCCATATATGTGGCATACATTTGCACTTAACTTTTTTGCTCTTCAAGTTACCGATATTTGTGATAAAAAATATTAAAGATACATTATTTTAACAAAAAAGAGGTGTACCTGTTAATAACTTCAAAACCCAACAATTTTCGAGATAATCGCATTTTACAAATCAACTGCATAATTCTGATTTAACGCAATTACTCCAGGCAACGAAAGAAAAATAGATAAAACCATCAATACTTCTGAATTTTGTTATAAAATACCTTTAATAAAGTTAATAGTTAACTAAATATTAAATAAAATTAAATATATCAGCAGGATAATTAATAATAGATTTGACAAAATAACGGAACAATATGATTTTACATCAAACATTTTACGTTTTATATTGAATTAAAGTCATAATAAAAACATTTTATTTACAAACCAAATTAAAAATTGTTACAATAAATAACATTAAACTTTTTATCAAAGTAAGTGTTCGGTATGTTCACCATTTTCTTTAATTCATTTTGTCATTACATTCCATAAAAGATCGTTTCATATTAAATATCATCATTGGTTCTAAAGAAAGTAATGCAGTACTTATTTTTAGTATTATAAGTATAATATAGGTATTCTTTTGGGATTTATATAAATTAAATAATTATATTAATATCTCATTACATTACCAAGTAATATGACTACCACGAACAATCCAACGTTCAGGAAAGTATTAAAGTTGTATTTAAATACTGTTCTTACTCCCCTTTTTCTGTAATGTAATGGTGTACCATCTTGTATAAAACACATATTTTGCCGTAAGTTTGATAACAATTCTTCCAATAAATCAATAGAATAATTTTTTTAAAAATGTAAATAAATCTCACCATTTAAATTATCGCATAATATATAATAAGTTAATTCGCATATCCGTAAACCATACTTTTATTTAAAAAGCATATTTAAAATGCATGTCGTATGGTTTGGAACCATTAGTCATGATTTTTTACGGATATGCGAATTACCTTGTAATTTGAATGGTGTGATTTATTTACATTTTCTATAAAATCATTTTATTGATTTATTGGAAGAATTGTCATCAAACTTAAGGCGAAATATGTAGTTTATACAAGATGATACACCATCACATTATAGAGAAAGAGAAGTATGAACAGTATTTTAATACAACTTTCCTCAACGTTGGATTGTTTGTGGTAGTCATATTTCTTGGTCATGTGGTGAGATATTAATATGATTATTTAATTCATAAAAATTCCAAAAAATTACTTATTATTATACAAAAAGTTTATTGCTATTTAGTTTAACCATTTCCTAATTTGGTTTGTAAATAAAATGTTTTGATTATGACTTTAATACAAAACGTAAAATGTTTGATGTAAAATCCAATAAATTATTATGTTAATTTGTCAAATCCTATTATTAGTTATCCTGCTGGTATATTTATTTTATTTAATAATACGTTAACATTAACTTTATTAAAGATATTTTATACCATAATTCTAAAGTATTATTGCTTTTTTTTAATTTGCTTTCGTTGCCTGGAATAATTGCGTTAAATCAGAATTATGTAGTTGATTTGTAAAATGCGATTATATCGAAAACGGTTGAGTTTTGAAGATATTAACAAGTATACCTTTTTTTTTGTTAAAACATTGTATCTTTAATCTTTTTTATCAAAAATACCGGTAACTTGAAGAACAAAAAATTTAAGTGCAAATTTATATATCACATATTTGGCCAATGTGGCGCCCTCTATCAGCTACATCAAAGTATGTATCAAATTCTTGATATTCATCGTACCAGTTGTAAATTTTGTACATAAAGTGATAATCATGAGAGTATATATATATATATATATATTATATATATATATAATATATATATATACACATATATTTATATATATATATATATATATATATATATATATATATATATATATTATATATATATATATATAGGTATATATATAAATTAAGGATCACTCCAGGAGTGGTGGGTTTTTTCGGTCAAAAGGTGGAGAAAAAAAGACAAAGAAGATGGCTACTTCATCTATTTATTGAAGACGTATCGTTTTCTAATCAGAAAGCATCATCAGTTTATTTAAAAAGAACAATATGAAAAACCAAACATCCAAAGAAAAGTTATTATAGTGTGTTACCTCAAAAAGACATGTAGCAGTCAATGATATTAAAATTGTAAAGAATTTAACTAAATACTAATTTCAATCAATCACTTAATAATGCTACCTAAAGTCAAAATTAAACTTTAACTATTGATATACTGTTGGAAGTGCATCTTAAATCTTTTATTTCTCCTTCATATTAATGTGTTTTTTTATACTTTTTACATAATTTTTTTATATACATGTACAACTACCACATGTTCTTTTGCTGTGATAAGTTTGAGAAAATTGTTAACTATATTTAGTTTAATTTATTGTTTATACAACATAATCTTTTAATGTCCATTATCAGAAGCTTCTTTACAATTTTAATATCATTGACTGCTACATGTCTTTTTGAGGTAACAGACTTAATAACTTTTCTTTGGATGTTTGGTTTTTCATATCGTTCTTTTTAGATGAACTGATGATGCTTTTTGATTAGAAAACGAAACGTCCTTAATAAATAGATGAAGTAGCCATCTTCTTTGTAAGAAAATATAAAAAATGTATAGATAAAAGTGATTGCTACAGAAAAATATGGATAGTTGACAACGGGAGGAATAAAAATGAGATTAGGAGTGAATAGGAATATCATTGCAATTAGTTTTAACAAGGAATACCAAAATATAGCTGACAAACTGTATTAATTATACTTTAATTTAAAACCCCTTTCTAAAGCTTCTAGATAGTTAAATATAAAACATACCGTAAGTCGATTAAATTTTCACCATTGGTAATCACTGTATTATTAGCATCACACTGATAGTAGTAAACACATTTACAGTTATTAAAAGTCTCTATTATAGTATTATCTAAATCATCTTGTCGTTTTAATCGCCGAAAACCACCTTGAACTTCCACTAGAAGAAAACTGTTCAATAACAAAACACTTAGTAATACAACGTACATCGACATTTTGAAATTACAAATCAAAACTTTTTTATAATTGATATTCTACAAACACCGTAAAGATAAAATGAATGCGACCACATATTATTGCGAGGTTAAAGTGGATGTTTGATAATACTTTTGTTTATCGAATAAAAGGATAAGATTCAGACCGATGGGGGAAACCTCATTAACGTCAGATGATTGTTTCCAAACCGGAATATCAAGAGATTCTCGCAATCATTTACATATAAAAACGCATGTCCTCCATACGGGGTCGACTATTTTGCGGTTTACTTTTTGTTTTGGAGTCCGATAACCGACGGTCTACAGTTAATATTTGTAAAGACAGAAGGCTATAAATAAATTTCTTTATTCTTTCGACCGTTTTCTAATTAAATCCTTGAGATTTGAGACATTTTATTAAACTAGTTATAACTGGACTCCTAAATGGATTCTGTTCTTTTCTCTTTTTATCGCCTGAATAAGTTGATTTTATTTGTGTCTGGTAATTTTGTCCTCGCTTTTTGTTTTTAGTGTTTGTTTCTTCACTCTTTGAGTGTAAAGTAGGAAAGATAAAAATAAATAATGTTTGCATTTATCATCCGAAAATGTCGTAGAAAAATTTATGATTGAAAATATCGACAAAATTGGAGTGCGGGTAGCGGGTAGGAACTCCTTTGGACAGTCCTACTAGGGAAAGTAAATCAATCCCTGAACTCCGCAAATTCCAGGAGTTTCCTGACCCGGGAAACTAGTACCTGCTTAGGGTCCTATGTCCAGGATCACGGATAAAGACCACAACGGTATCCATGGCGGAGAAGAAAATTTTCGGTACGATGTGTATGGCGGAAGTGGCGACCACAGTATTTTGCATTCTTTTAAGCAATATACTGTGGTGGCGACTACCGATTTAAGAGTTCGTATAATATTCAAGACAATCCGTCTAGAAGAGGGAGACTCTAAACCCAAACCCGTGGTCCTCCAGGTTGGAGGTTAAGGCATTGGGCTAACTCCCCAGTACTTGTAAAAAACATAAAAATTTAAAAAAACCCAATCAAACGCCTCAGAATAGTACGCCACAAAGAAGACGAGATAAGCTTTGAAAAGGGACACGATTTTTTGGTACATGGAACGTTCAAGGTACATCAAAAAAACTCAATGAAGTCTTACATGACTTAACAGAACTAAAAATAGACATAGCAGTCATAACCGAAACAAAAAAGAAGAGAACCGGCTCTGAAAATCTAAGAAAATATAACCATTTCTATAGTGGAGTACCAAAAGAATGTAGAGCTCAACAGGGAATTTCTTTAATGATTCACCGAAGACTAAGAAAGTTCATAACAACCTAGGAAGCCATAAATAAAAGATTAATTAAAGTAAATATGTGTCTTCATATATATAAAGTAACAATTATGAACGTATACGCAATAAATAACGACGCACTAGCCAACGTAAAAGACGCATTTTTTGAACAGCTTCACGAAGAAAGATCAACAATATGTCAATCGCGGGAAATAATATTAATGGGGGATATTAACAGTAGAGAGTAGGAAGAAAAGATGCCGATGAAATAGTAGGAAAATACGGAGAAGACACTACGAACAATAATGGTGAAAGATTCAGAGATTTACGCAACCAGAATCAACTCAGAATCTTAAATGGATACTTTCTACATAAACTGATACACAGCTATACATGAATTCAGGAAACACGAAACATAAAATCAATAATCAATTATATTGTAACAAAACAAAAAACCCAACTGAGAGTACAAGATGTAAGAGTTCAGAGAAGTGTAACCTGCGGTAGCGATCACTATTTATTACATTCAGAAATACACTTCAAAATCGGAAGACAACATAAGGAAACACATATAGACATAAATAAAACAGAAAAGATACAGCAACGAAGATACAACATCAGAAGCCTAGATGAAGAAAGTACCCAAGACTTGTTCAAAAATAGATTGGTTGATAAGCTACAAATTCCCGCCCCTAAGAATATCGACCAGTTATATGAACATATAAAAAACTGTTTACACGAAGCAGCATTTAAAGCAATGTGATACTACATAGAACCCAAGGTAAACAAACCATACTGGTGGGATAACGAAATAGAGGAAAAAAGAAAATGTAAAAGACCATTTATAGAAATACCAACAATATTTAAGCTCCAAATCATTACAAGACAAAATAAAATATAAAGAAAAACAAGTAGAAGTACGAAGGAAAATCTCTAAAAGAAGAGCGACTCTTGGGAAAGAAACTGCCAACGAATAATTACTTATCTAGGAGAAACCAGAAGCACAGAAAGCTGGAAACTGGTAAATAAATTGTGAAAAGAAAAGAATTAAGAAGTAATAGAGAACATAAAACCGGAAGACTGGGAAGAATATTTCAAAGAACTTTTGGTAGAGAATAGAGTCAAATTTCCAGAACATAGAAATCAAATCCAAAATAGAATTTCAATAGTCGGCTTGCCAATATGATTAACAATAGAGGAAATTAAAAATGTATGTAAACAGCAGAAAAGGAACAAAGCACCCGGACCAGGGGATATACCCGGAGAATTGTATAAGTACGGAACGAACAAATTGCACGGATGTATTCGACAACTATATCAAGAATGCATAAATACAAGGGAAATCCCTAATGAATGGAAGATATCATACCTCAGTACCATACATAAAAATGGTGATTAAAATAATTGTGAAAATTTCGTACGGATCGATCCACTATTGACCACATTTTCTCCTTAACTCAGATAAAAAAAGATGGCACGGAATCAAGAGATTCATACGTTATTCGTCGACCTACGGAAAGTCTACGACAGCATTTCACTGAAGAAGCTGTGACAATCAATGGAAAGCACGGATATTAATATAGAATTAATAAAAACCGCCAAAGTGCTATACAACCAACCAATAACAATAACCGTTATCTGAATTTAATCACATACTGAGCTTTGGAAGGCAAAGCTGTGACTACAAATATCTAGGTATCACTATTCCATTAGACAAAGCCATAAGACGTCAGCGAGAAAGCGAGAAATACGTCAGGGAGAAAAGCCATCACAATGTTTAACAAAGAAAATAAAAAGAAGATATATATATAAGACTATAGTAAAAAGTATCACTTTGTATAGCTGTGAGGTATGGCCACTGAATAAAGAACACTGGCAGCACTGAAAGCGATGAAAATGGATTTTTGGAGAAGAGCCGCAGGAAGATCTAGAAGAGAAAGGATTACTAACGAACGCTTAAAGAAATAATGGGAATCAAACAAACAATCACAGATGACCTAAAAACGAAACAACTTATCTGTTATTAATTAGACTATACAAGCTCAACGGTTTATAACTGCCTCCGAAAGAATTAATCTCTCCAATATTTGCCCAACCATTCCTCATGGAACTCGAATCCATGGTTCTTGTCATTTTATCTATAATATACCATTTAAAAATTAATGCACCGATATCTGAATTTAATCACATACTGAGCTTTAGAAGGCAAATCTTTATGAGCTAAACAGATCTTACAATTCAGAATCATTTGTAATCAACTACGATAATACTTTATACAGAATCTACTTATCAAGCGGCAACTTAACGTGTTACAACTGTAAACAAAAATGGGCAACAAAAACCTTATTAACCCAAATCTAAATCCTATTCTTCTAACTAGCCAAATAACTACCTTACGTATAGAAATTGAATCTTCACAAATCAGTTTAAAAAGACCTATTGACGGTACTTTAAGTCCTTCTCCGCCTCATAATGATACTAATAATAAACCGAAGCTTATTATTAGTATCATATTATATTTATAAATCCAAAATTATACACAAAATGAGTATAGGGATATATTTTAAAATATAACCCTATAATTAAGACAAAACCCGAAATACCAAATTAAGGAAAATTCTACTAAAACACTTACAGCTGCAAATACCTAATATCCGATACAGTAAGTAGCTGCTCACGAACGAGTTATTTAATAAATTTCATTAATAAAATCGATTTTTAATTAGTTAATACAGTGAAATATAAATGACTATTACAATAATTTACCTATGCTACAAATAATTTTTTAAGAACAAAATCCATATTTTGTCTGTTTACAAGACATCAATTTTATACAAAATTAAAATAAAAACTTAAGAATCTATAAGGAAATACAGTTAATATTGATTCACGTCTATTGCCTCTGTATATTCGCTTATACGTATTTCATCCTAAAAGGAATCTTCGGGGCGACTATTTACAGATACTCTGAATGTGAAAACAATCTTTCCTGTCGAAAAGGAAGCAACGCTAAAATGACTTCGCTATGAACGCAATAGCGACATCTGATAATAAATCATTAAACTAGAATTCCGAAGATTTCTAATTGACGAAACATAAATCCATATTAAAGCATGCTAAGCTAAGAAACTATTTGTGTCATATCTAAATTAGACCCAATCAAAATATTGTTAGTGATGGTGTATCAATTTTAATTAATAATTCATATGACTTAATAAGAATATCTCTAAATACTTAATTAGAGGCCATTGTTATCACCGTCATTGGAAAAACTAATATAAACCTTTGCAATATATATATATATATATATTATATATATATATATATATATATATATATTATTCCTTCTGGAGCAGTAATAGCGAGAACCAAACTAGAGGATCTTTTCAATCAAATTTCTACTTTTCGAATCATTTTGAGAATACTAAACGCATGTAATCAGATCTGGGGATCAACATATAAAGACCAAGGGGGTAATGTAATTAAAGAAATTATAGATCATCCAAACTTAAGTCCGACTAGATTTAATATAAGAACTGGAGAAGCTACTACACTTGATCTAACAATGTGTGACACTGATGTTTACCACATTTGTCTTGGTATTCAATGCAACACGTACAACAGTGACCACTGTCTATTAATGATAGAAATCAATCAACATAACCGCACAACCCCTTTTTTTCCGAAATGGAAAATAGGTAAAGCCGATTAAAAGCGTTTTATGAAATAGATAGAGTCGGATATAAACAAGTACTCGACAACAATAAACAATGTAAAAGGATCTCTAGATAACTTGACCAAAATAATTATTAAGACAGCTGAAAGCTCAATCTGAATGACTCTTGTAAAAAGGTCATTGGAGAAAGTAAAACTACCACTACTTAATGAATACAAAAGAAATAAATCACTATAAAACCAAGTAGAATATAAGAAAAGTCGAGCCATAACTAGATTGACAATAAAGACAGCTAAACGTCAATCCTGGATCGATCATGTTTCTAAAATAAACAGCTCTACTTCTATGAGCGACGTATGGAAAAAGATAAAAGGAATATTGAGAAAAATTTTGAATTTAAATATCAACTGCAGATGATATTCCGGTAAACTTTATAAAAAAATTATCTTCAAACGCCCACCAGTCTTACTAAAATTATTTTATTTAATATGGCCGCAACATAAATTTTCATCGAAATGGTTAGAATATATTATTATATCAATTTTAAAATCAAACAAACCAAAAAGTAATCCAAGTTCATACAGACCAATACGTTTGACATGTGCTATGGGTAAATTACTATAAACATTGTAAATAAAACACATTTAGGAACTCTTAAGAATTCAAATCCAAAATCCACAAGGAAAAAAATTCCTGTAACTGGCTGTATACCACGTATCACAAAAAAGAGGTTAGTCTTCGTTAATGGGTATATTTATTAAAAAACCCTTAAAAGGGCTACATCAATAAAACAAACGTTTTCGGACCACACAGTCCATCATCAGGTTTTAAAAATAAAAAAAATGCTAGGTCACAATGCCTGAGCCACCCAAAATACTAGGGTAAAAACCCTTTAAATTACATTTAGTTATAAAAGATTATACATTGTGTTGTAAAATAACTGTGATGTTCGTTTCCAGCTGTTCTCCGCGTGTAGAGGTTCTCTCACCGGCTCTGGGAACTCGCTTCAGCCATGTGTTACCTCTAGCCAAATTTACCTTAATACTGAACATCACAGTTATTTTACAACACAATGTATAATCTTTTATAACTAAATGTAATTTAAAGGGTTTTTACCCTAGTATTTTGGTGGCTCAGGCATTGTGACCTAGCATTTTTTCGATTTTAAAACCTGATGATGGACTGTGTGGTCCGAAAACGTTTGTTTTATTGATGTAGCCCTTTTAAGGTTTTTTTAAATTAAATATACCCATTTACGAAGACTAACCTCTTTTTTTTCATTTCAAATCAAGGTGGTATTCGTAGAAAACAACGGACAATATTTTTAGTATTAGAAAATGAAGGACTTAAAGCTTTTGCTGCCAATAAAAAAATGCGTCGCAATATTTTTTGACACCAAAGGAGCATATGATACCATTTGGAAACACCTAATATTAGGGGACTATGGCTTTTATTTATAATTTCTTATCCAATCGATCATTCCAACTTAAAACTAATGGTATATTATCACCAAAACCAAAACTAGAGAATGGTATTCCGCAAGGATCAGTTTTAAACCCTACACTTTTTTAGAAGCAATGAATTATGTCTTATCCAGAATGAACTCGCCATTGAAAGATCTTTTATACGCAGATGACCTTGTTATCTATGCGAGAAGTATGTTTTATAAAAAATACGATCCAGTATCCTGATATACCGTCTGCTAAACGACCTGTCCCTTATGGACCAGGAATCCCCATTCCTCACTTTTTTCACACCATCAACAGCAATTATAAAAGTTTAAATGAAAAACCAATGAAGACGATTTTAATCCTGATATAGACCAACCTAAACAGTTTATCTAAATGAACTAAATGACTTAGTGAAGACTTGTACCTATCGAAGGAGGCTGCACAAATCTAATTTTTTTAGGATCACGAGTGAAAAATAAAAATCTGTTGGCTCCAGGAACCACATTGTTGTGGTACAGGCATTGTGAAAAAGAATTTGCGGAATATTTCTCTCAATTGAGTTCAATGATATTGTAGTAATTTTCTCGAAGTACTAATGAAACTGGGAGCTGACAATTACGATTCCACATTAGAACGGTTATTTATTGATTCTTCTAAAAGAAGTCTGAAGGATGTTTTGTTGCCAATTTAATGGTAATTCTTATGCCTCGATGCCTGTTGCTCACTCAAAATAATATCTATGCTTTTTGTCCAGTAGTCTGGATTCACAAAGTGTCCATGTTTTTTATGCAAATGGGACAAATTTGAGTTGAGCACAAATTTGCATTATGTTAAGAAAGAATGGCCATTAAAGACTTGTACCGGAACAAAAAAATGTACATCTTGATGTATTAGTTGACCCAAAATTAGTTCTTTTGCCTCTCCTTCACATAACGTTAGGATTGATAAAAGCAGTTTGTCAAAGCTTTAAATAAACAAGGTGACTGCTTTTAATACCTGTGCGACAAATTTCCTGCGCTTAAAGAAGGAATTTTTGGAGACACTCAAATTCGATTCTAAAAATCAGACAGATTGTTCCAAAATACAAGCATAGAGTTTTGTAAAAGTCATAGACGTTTTTCTTGGAAACAATAATTTTCCAAACTACAAAGAAATTGTAGCTAACTTGGTCGAAAATTATAAAAAACTGGGATGCAATATAAGCGTCAAACTTCATTTTCTGGATTCTGACATTGATTATTTTCCCGAAAATCTTGGAGCTGTCAGTTCAGCGAGGAATAGGGTCAGAGGTTCTATCAAGACATAAATGAGATTAAAGAGACGTTACCAAGGAAGATGGGATATTATAATGTTGGCTGATTACTTCTGGACATTGGATGGAGACTCACTCACAAAAAGCAAACTATAAACGCAGTTTTTACGAAAAAAGAAAAACTATTTTATTCTAAA
Source organism: Diabrotica balteata (assembly GCA_918026665.1). Lineage (NCBI taxonomy): Eukaryota > Metazoa > Arthropoda > Insecta > Coleoptera > Chrysomelidae > Diabrotica > Diabrotica balteata. The sequence continues at coordinate 89,849,627 of OU898278.1, read as the reverse complement.
AAAGAAGTGGTACAGTAGGCGGTAGGTACTGTAGACTCGCGCGAAGCTCTATACTATGTATTCTGTATTTTTTAGATTTATATTTTTTAAAATTAAATTAAGTAATTTTATTATTTATTTATTATTTTAATATATTTTAATAAAATTAGTAAAGTTTTACATGTTATATAGCGATTACCACTCGTCACGTAAATAGACTCTTCCAATTGTTTACCCTGACTACTATTTCGTAAAAAGTCCTATTTGATATGTGTTGATTTAGGAAATCTCTTTCAAAGTATAAATATGAAAGTTCAACTTAAAAAAAATATTTTACCTCTTTTTGTCACACTTTTAATACAATTTTTGAATTGATAATTGTAAAAATCAGACATTATATTTATATGAAATAATTTTAAACGAGAGGTGTATGGAATAAAAATAAAAAGCTCAATTTCATAATGACAACCTAAACTAAATCTTAAGAAATGTTCACTTTAGACTAAAGTACACTTTAATGTCACACCCAGTTTCATAATACCTACAGCTCTTTTTATTATTAAAAGTAATCCTAAGTGTTGTAAAGCAATTTTGCTTTATTTTTTGTTGAAATAACCTTATTTTTCATGTTTTTTATTTATTTTGTATGTAAAATTGTTAATTGTTAAATACAGCTCTTTAAATTTCATAATATGCTTAAGACAATTTATAATAAATAAACTGTACAAAAATTGTTGTTTTATGTCATTTATATGAAATAAGTAAATTTAAACTGTACACAAATTTTAATTACACAGTACAGAAATTTCTGAACTAATATATTTTATGATTATTATAAATTATTTTTAACCCTCCGTTAGTCGCTAGGAAAAACTGAGCATCAAGAGTCGCTGCGGTGTCTGAGACCGACATTTAAAAAAATAGTTTTTAATATAAAATTCATATAAATATTTTAAATTGTGTATAGGAATAACTGAAAAATATTTTTGAAACTATTTTATTGAAATAAAAAACAGATACAAAATGAAAAACACAAGTATAAAAATATGTTGTGAATATTGTTCTGAAGCTGTTTTTCTGTGGCATTTTAAAGTAATTACTGTTTAAATGGGAATAAGCCACAATTAAAGGTTAAAGTAAGTTTATTGATGTTTTAATTTCCACTTCGGATATCGTTCTCAAAATACAAACATTAGTTTGTATTACATACTATTTAATTTTCTTGTCTTGTTCTAACATTTCACGGTGGAATAGCTTTTTTTCGTCTAGTAACTCTATATTTTCCAATAAACGCTAAGGTATTACTTTCACTTTCTTTTTTCTTATCTGTCACATCTTGTTCCGATTTACTTCCACCATCACGTTCCTCAATTTGATCGATTTCGCTTTCACTTCGCTCATCGTCAAAATAATTTTCATCGTCGGTTGTTATCCATAATTCCAACAAGCGTTGAAATCAAAGTTTTTCGGCTTCAAAGGAAATCTTTAAATAAGAATTGACAAAAACTTACCGATAAATGCAATAATAAGATGATAAATATTTACCTGTTCTGCAAGTTCTGCAACAAGTAATAGCTACACCGTTAGTCGCTACGGAGTCTGGCACCGAAAATAATTATAAAACTTACACAACTGTACCCAGGAAGGTAAGAATGTACACTAACACGAGTGTGGTTGACAGGAAGAGGTACAGAAAGTGGCGATAGAAAAATAACAGTTATTTGTAAATCCGAATGAATAATTCTGTCGTCGGTGTGTGAGACCGATAGCGCCTAACGGAGGGTTAATTATAAAAATGCCAATCATTAAAATATAAGCATCATAATATCCTATAAAATTCATCATCACATAGGTAAAAGTAAGTTCAAAACTTATATACTCTCTCTTATCTTTTCACAACATTCGTAGTTCATTATGGGAGATTCATTATAAAGATTCTCTGCATCTGTTCTAGCATCTTGTCTAATATATCTTTTATAAAAAATAGTACAAATCTACCAAAGTCTCCAGCTTCAAATCATTGTATGCCACTATTACTAAATGTTCTGTGATCATGTACAGAACCTAGCAATTTTGCAACAATATTGTAACGCAGTAGCCTTTTTAGATATTTCAGTTCAAGTTCAATAGACTTTTGAACTTTGGTGTAACTAGAAGAATGCGATGAAGGCTGCAGCGGGAACAAAGATTTATTCCAAGAACGACTGAAGACATGTTCTCAACAAGAATGGAGACGACCCAGAGACATTGCAGTTTCAATCAGCAGAAGAAACAGTTTTAACGAAAATAATTGATGAAAAATGAAAAAAAAAAAAAAATTCGAAAATGTTTCTAGAAGATACGATGATTATTCTCAAATGATCGAAGAATTTTCTAGAAAAATTTATGATAAATACGAGAATATCTCCAAAAGATTCGCTGAAACGTCTCAAACTATTAAAGAAGTAGCTAGACAAAACGATGAGAAATTTGAGAATGTTTGATTCATTTAATGAAATGAATGATTAATGAATTCATTATATGAGATTGAAATTGCCACCGTTTGAGGAAAAGTCTTCTTGGTCTATATACTTTAGACAATTTGAAGCTGTTGCGATAGTCAAACATTGAACAGAACAAGAAAAGGCTGTTCTTTGACTGCTGCTTTACGAGGTGTTGCTGCGGATATCCTAAGATCGATTCCTAAGGGTCAATAAAAATGTTACCAGACCTTGTTCACTCGACTAGACAAACGTTACGGAGATTCCCATTTACAGCAAGTCTACAAATAAGAAGTATAATGCAATGAGCAAGTGAGAATTTGCAGGAATTTGAAGCAGATGTTGCTCGTATAGCACGGTTGGCTTATTCGAAGGTACTAAACAACATTTTGGAAGAAATTGCTGTATATACCTTCGTCAATGGGTTGAGAGACACTGAACTACAGAAAGCTTTACGACTAGCAAGACCGAAAGTTTTAGATGAAGCGCTCGCCATTGCCTTGGAACACGAAAGAATTAGTCGAGCTTCACGGAGCTATCGAGTAAGAACCTCTGAAGAGAGCGACGAGCAAAACGATAGACGCCTGGAGAAAATCGTACGGAAAGTAGTTCGTAACACGATGCCGAAGAGACACAAAAACCAGATGGAGTGGTTGCGACGTAAGTCACATTCGCCGTAAACTTTAAGAAAATAATACATTTTAAGATAATAATCAGTCAGCTAAAACATATCGAACACCGGGCTGGAAAAAGTCATTCTAATGCTGATGTAAAAACGGCCATGCAGTGCAAAATCACTGTCTTAAATTGGGAAAACAATTTTGCCCCGTGAGACGAACCACCGTCATTAATAATCAATAGCAACCTCAACAGCTACAAGACGCTCAAGCAAATGATACATGTATAAAAGAGTATTGGATTGGATGCGTCGAAGTAAAAGACCTTTTTGGCAAGACATTAGTGCATGTAGTCCAGAAGTAAAGTGTTACTGGAGCCAATGGAATTGCCCAGTACTAAAAATGATCTTCTGTATAGAACCTTTGAGAACGATAATGGTACAGAATCTAAGCTTAAGTTGATTGTACCTAAAAGTAAAGTGTCAGAAGTATTGCGTCAGTTGCATGACGGTTCATCATGTGGACTCTTTGGTATCACGAAAACTCTGCAAAAGGTTCGAGAACAGTAATATTGGGTGAATTATAAAGATGATGTATGAAGATGGTGCCGGAAATGTGAACTGTGTGCAACCAGTAATGGTCCGGTTAGTAAAAAGAGGGCACCTATGAAACACTACAATGTTGGTAGTTCTATGGAAAGAGTAGAAATCGACATTGCAGGTCCACTTCCAGAGATGAATGATGGAAATAAATATATATTGATAGTCATGGATTATTTTACAAAATGGCTTATGCGATACTAAATTAAGAAGCTGTTACCGTTGCAGAGGTACTTGTTAAAGAGTTCTTTAGCCGATTTAGTGTTCCCTTTGATATTCACTCCGACCAACGGCGAAATTTCGAGTCAACCCTTTTCCAAAACTTTTGGAAATTGATTGATGTCAATAAAATCAGAACGACACCACTGCATCCTCAATCAGATGAAATGATCGAGAGGATGAACCAAACGATGGGTAAATACATGTCCAAAGTTGTATTAGAACATCAAAGAGATTGGGACCAGCACATTTATTTATTCCTAATGGTCTACTGCTCGGTCGTGAATGAAACTATAGGCCAGACTCCAACCTGCCTGATGTTATATCGTGAAGTTCATTTGCCCTGCGACCTAGAGTTTGGCTACAGACCTTCCAAAGAACATGTTGCAAGCGAAGATTATGCCGATCGCCTAAAGTTGAGAATGAGCAACATTCATGAACTTGCCCAACAACACATTCAGTTAGCCAGTGACAGAATGAAAGATCAATATGATTCTCGATGCAAGAATGAAAGCTATGAAGTAGATGATCTTGTTTGGCTTTATAATCCACAAAGTCGTCGAGGTTCCCTTGTCTCCCAAACTGAAAAGACAATGGGAAGGTCCGTATGAAATTAAAAAGAGAATAAATGACGTAATATACCGAATTAAGAAGTTGTCGAAAGGTAAACCAAAAGAAGTTCACATAAATCGTCTTGCACCTTATGCTGGATCAAAAGAAATAGAAGAATCATAAACCCTTGAACATAAGATCATAGATGACCGGCGACCAAGCTTTAATGAATTTATGTCAAATTACGGAGAGAGAATGGGTGCTAGATTCGGCGTGGCCACAGTAGCTTAGCAGGATCTTTTTAGTATTCCGCATAACGTCTCTCTGGCCCACTGTGTTGCCAACGACGTTGAGGTGACTAAAGAAATCTCGTCCGTATTCTAAAAGAAGTTCGGTCGTTTGGACGAGTTAAAAAATCAGCAGTCTTAAATTTAAAAGTACTGAGATTAGAATATCGTATGCAATTATGACGTCAAGATCGGCCATGCACTAGAAAATCTGGATTGGAAGATTGTCAGAAGCATGCCTGAAGTGATCTTCCGAGAAACTGGCGTACGAATTACCATGTGTTGCATTAACCTGAAGAGATCGTGTCCTTTAAAGTCAGTAGACCGTTATTTCTTCTTCAGGGGTTCATACATAGCTGGAGAGTCATGTAGATTCCGCCATCCTGGGCCTACATTTAAAGTTGCTGATCGGGACGCTCATATCTAAGAGGGGAGCAGTGTAGCAGAATAGCCCATCTCCGATGCGTGGTACGGCCACAATTCTTAGAAGGATACATCTAGAATATGCAATCGTTGGCATTTTCAATAGCGCTCGTCTTCGATGCGCTTTAGACAGAAAGAATAAATGTGGACTATTCCAGAATATTCTAATACATAATAAGTAGAAGTAGCGCCGATATTAGCTAAGTTCAGTTGTTAAGATATTATCGTGCTTTAAACTTATAAATAAATATATTTTATATAAATTAGAACCGCTCGTTTTATTGAAACACGCTTCAATATTTTTAATTTTTAACTCGTCACTGATTTTTGCAGCATTTGCAAAAATTCTTTGTTTGAACGATATATTTCTGCATTTGCACCTCCATAAGATTCAATTCGTATTAAAGTACAAATAACTGCAGCTATGCACCTTGAAAATCATAGAATGGTATAAAACTCTTTTTCAAATTGAAGCATTTCTTTGATATATGTTCAATCAGAACGTTGTTGTACAAGAATGTTGATTGGTTTAACTTTTTAATGATTGTTTATCTACCAGTATTAATGTGATGACAAATTTTATTATATCTTAATGATATTAGTTACCTCTTTATTGCGAAATTTTATTAAAGATTCGATCTGTTCGATCTTTATTTATTTAATGTTCACATTTAAATTGATTATGATATCGAGCGTTATTAAACCAACAATTTTATATTATTATTACTTGTATGTGATGGCATTTATGACTTTTAACATTTATGATGAATTTTGACGTTCGAGAATCATTACGAATCGAATTTTAGCACTGTTCTTTTATTTTTCGGAGGACTTGTTATTCCATGACGCAACTAGTGACGACTGTATTTGTTGGCGCTAGTATAGAAGGTTTGATTCAAAAACAACGATTGTCTAACGTAGATTATACTGCATTGTTTTATTTAATGAACAACTCAATTTTGCATTGTAATTTTCTATTAAATATAGTTTTAATACATATTCTCTCAGTATTTTTGGTAGATTCTATGAAAAATTTCAAAAAGACTTTCCCTGTAAACCTGACGTGCTAAAAAGACTAAGCTTTAAACATGTTCGTAATAAGCACACCTCATTTACTATAGGAAACCTATTATGATACTATGATATAGGATTACCTCAAAATATAGCGACTAATATTGTTCATCTTTATAATAATCGTGTTATATATATTAAAGATCATTTAAACCAACTACACGGTCCTAGAATTGCTCATACAGGTCTTCCACAAAGATTAGTTTTAAGTCGGTTATTGTTCAACATATTTTTAGCAAGTATTCATGGCATTTTTGACAACACAATCAATTGCATCCAATACGCTGATGACATATGCATCTATACAGAGCGTAACTTGTATACTGACTGCCTGGAGGCTCTGGAATTCATCATGCAAAACGTTAATAACTGGGTAAGAAATCATGGAATGACCATTTCCCCTGACAAATAAACCACAATGATATTCACTAGACATAGGATTCGTACGAATGACAAAATAAAGTTGTCTGGATATACATATTGTCAAATAATACAAATATCTTGGCATTCTTCTTGATCCCAAACTTTTATGGTCAAAACATGTTAAATATATAAAAAATAGGTGTGAAAAAGGTATTAATATTCTTTAATGTGTCACTAATCGTAGATGGGGTGCTGACCCAATAAAGTTGCACTGATGTTTTACAGAGCCTACGTGCGATCTATTGTAGACTATGCATTCTGTATGGTGCCGCCAGTAACATACACTTATTAACTGTAGACCGCATTCAGTTCAAATGTCTAAGAATATGCTTGGGCACCATGAAATCTACTTCTTGCCCTATACTACTTGCTGAAAGTAATGAAATACCTCTTCGAAATCGTCGAGAAATAATAGCAATTAATCATATCCTGAAGCTAAGATGAAATAATAATAATCTACTTAGCCAACTGTATAAGTTATCTATCGAAAACCTCTCAAGTTTATACTGGCGCATAAAAAATTCTCCTCACCTTGCTGATGCTTTCTTAGAAACTAATAAGTATTCTAATATCTAGGGCAAAGAAAAAAGATTACCAACATATAAAGCTAATTTTCAGGTAACATTAAATAAACCTTCTTCTTCTTTGGGTGCCGTGTCCGTATTCAGACGTTGGCCGTCATCATGTTTACAATTTCCTAAAACCTTTCTCTGTCGGCTGCTTTGCGAAATAATTCTTCTACTGTGGAACCACACCATTGTCTAATATTACGCAGCCATGAAAGTTTCAGGATAAAAATAAACCAAAAGTCATTATACCAAAGTACACAGAATCCCCACAAATAAACTTTGTCTTACTTAAATCCGTATTGAGTGACTATAATGATCACGTAATAATGTATACCGATGGTTCCAAAAAAGAGGATGGTGCCACAGGTTGTGCAGTTTACATTCCACATAAAAGCGAATCTTTGAAAATTAAACTTCCATCACATTGTTCAATATACAGTGCTGAAGCGGTAGCAATCGAAAAAGCATTAGATTGGCTAGATTTACACAATATAAATTTCTTTTTCTTCTGGTTCCTATCCGTATCGGAAATGGATCATATTGGCAATCATAACCTTGCTCGCTGCGGCTCGAAACAGCTCCGTTGAGGTTTTCTTAAACCATGTTCTTAAATTCCGCAGCCATGATATTCTCCTTCTACCGGGTCCTCGCTTACCTTTGACTTTACCTTGCAATATAGACTGTAGCAGGGAGTAACGGTGCTGATTTCTCATAACGTGTCCCAGATATTGTTCTGAAGCTATTTTCTTGTGGCATTGTAAATTAATTACTATTAAACTGGGAATAAGCCACGTTGAGATCTATTTTGTCCAAAACCAAACCTAACAATGAACAAGAAAGGACAAAGAATTGCATTTATAAAATACCTTGTGAATGCGATCAGTTTTATTTAGGTGAATCATCAAGGCCATTAAATGTTAGAATAAGTGAACATCAATCTTATATTAAAAATAAAGAATTTGATAGATCTCAAATCTGTAAACACGCATGGGATAATGAGCATAGGGTTCAATGGAATAATTCAAATGTAGTCCTAAAAGAAACGGATAGTAAAAAAAGACAAATCAAAGAAGCGGCTATAATTATGCTAAATGAGGCCAATTGTGTCGCAAATTCCTCGGCAGAATGTAGTAGGATCTGGTTACCAATATTGAAAGAGGAAGTTATTAATAAGAAAATACCAGTATTAGTAAGTTAGTAACATATAGAGGATACATAATTTATGTTTTTTAAATAACGTAACATATAAAATCAGAATTTTGATGTTTGTTGAAGGTAAACTAAATTCACGAACAAATACTTACAATGTCGGGATAGTATTATGAGGTTTTTTTCCTGGTTTTTCCCTCATAATTTACTATGGAATCACTAACATGGAGAATTTTACTGTCATCATGTCATGTGTTTGTCTTTTTAAAGACGAATTACATGCTATGATTTTTTTCTGACGGATATTCTCAAGTTAAAGTTGATTTCATGTAATCGAATGAACTATCTTATAAGTAAAGTCGTCCCAGGAGCGCAACTCAACAATATTGGCAATATCATTTTAAAGTCGTCTACTTTAAAATGCATAATGTATGTCTGAATTGTCAATATAAATGAGTCAGATAAAATTAAATTATTAGAAGAATTTTTCACTATGTAACAAAAAACAAAATTTGTTTAATTTACTGTTTGTATTTTGAGAACGATTTCCGAAGTGGAAATTGAAACGTCAATAAACGTATTTTTATCTTTAATTGTGGCTTATTCCCAGTTTAATAGTAATTAGTGTCCCAGATATTGCAATTTTATGCGTTTGATCGTAAACACAATCTCTGGTTCCTTTTTCATTTTTCTTAGAACTTTCTTGTTCGTGATCCTTGCTGTCCATGATATTCCCAGCATTCTTCTATAAAGCCACATCTCAAATGCTTCAACTTTTTTAATAGTGGTGTCTGTAAGCGTCCATGCCTGCGCCCCGTACAACAACACAGAGAAAACATAGCATCTCAAATGTCTCATTTTTGTATCAAGGGATATGTTGTGACTTTTGAAGATGGCGCTCATTTTGTTAAAGACCGTTCTTGCCTTTCCTATGCGGCACTTTATTTCCTGTAAATTGCTCCACTGTTCGTTAATAATAGTTCCCAGGTAACAATACTGTTTTACTCGCTCTATCTGCGTCCCATTAATGTATAGATGAGCCCGTTTATATTCTCCTTGCTGATAATCATTTGTTTCGTTTTGTGGTTATTAATGTTTAGTCCGTACTGTTGACTGTACTCGTTTATTCTGTCCATTAGCCTCTGAAGTCCCTCTAAACTATCTGCTATTACCATGGTGTCGTCGGTATATCTAACATTGTTTACTCTTTCACCATTTAGAAGGATGCCTTCGTCTATTCCGTAAAGAGCCTCGTTAAAAATTTTCTCTGAGTACATATTAAATATCAACGGCGATAGGATACATCCCTGTCTAACTCCACGTAGTATTTTTATGTGATCTGTTTCTTCTCCGTTAATTTTCATGTATGCGGTCTGATTCCAGTAGAGTTCTGAAATTATTCTGAGGTCTTTGTCATCCAGGTCTGCCTCTTTTAAAATGTTTATCATCTTTTGATGTTGAACTCTGTCAAATGCCAATATAAATAATGTAAACAATATAAATAAAGCAGCAATATTATCAGATTGATTATCGGTCATTAAAGGATTAAACTCAGATATGACTCAACATAAAAGAAAAAATATTCTTTGTGCTATTAAAAATTAAACATATAGTAAAGATATTACAGTTATTTGGGTTAAAAGTCACATTGGTATCGAGGGGAATGAACTGGTTGACCAGCTTGCTAAAGATGCGACCCATGTTGGACTCTATATTCCCATATTCACATTGGAGGACTTAAAACAACTTTATTATAATAATTTTTTTATAAATTAGAAAGAAAAATGGAAAAACATAGCAATGAACTCAAATAATCAATATTATACTATCCACCCTATCTTACCACAAGATGTTGCCTATATTTTCAAATATGGAATGCCAAAGAAGTTGACAGCCACAATTACACGACTGAAAACTAATCACAGTGCATTCCCAGCTTACTTGGCTAAGTAAAATATTATCCCTTTTGTGGTATGCTCATGCGATAATACATCACATTGTGACATCAACCATATTCTTTTTAAGTGCGATAAATATAGGTATGAAACAGATCAGCTGTATTCAAAACTATCAGAACTTAAAAATTCAGACTCCCATAAATATCACCTATTTACTCTCCTTAAATAGTAGAGAAGTATACGAATTAATATGTAACTTTTTATTTAAAGTTAGTTACATTATTTAAAAACTAATATCTTATATTACAATTCTGTGGCTAATGGACTAGTTTCCAAGCCAACTCACGAAACACACACACACACACACACACACACACACACACCACACACACACACACACACACACACACACACACACACAAACACACACACACACACACACACACACACACACACACACACACACACACACACACACACACACACACACAAACACACACACAATTGAGTATATATAATGTTGAAAGACTGTCTTATCTGTTACCCCTCCTTCTTTTTCAACCGAATTTGCGAACGGCAATTGCGCAGTTTTGTCTTTAATATATTTCATACAATATGGATAAATAAAAAGTCAATATAAATGTATAAAAAGCGTATATTATAGATAAAATACAAAAACCTATATCTTTAAATTTCTTTTTTTCAGTTCGTCTAACACCCAAGGTTTCAATTTAATGGCACTGGCATAAATACCAGGAACATTTTCGGTTCCGCAACCGATACCCCAAGAAACTACTCCCATAACAAAATATCTAGTCTGTCCAGGAAGTAAACACATTAAAGGACTTCCTCCATCTCCCTTGCAGGCATCTTTATTTTTCTCTCCACCTGCACACATGAATGACTCGTGGAGCATATAATCGCTATCCATCCTGGTTTTACGGAGCTGTTCTTGACACTTATCGAACGGGACAATTGGTAAGTCAACTTTTTTCAAAATTTGTGTACCTAAAAAGAAATATAATGTTTTATTATATGACCTAAACTTAATAAACCAGATTGTATATAAATTGGTCGTTTGACTTGGTTGACCTTTTCACACTGCTATATAAAAGATCTTTTGTGTGTACTCTATTGTCACTACTATAAAACGCCGTGAATAGAACCAGAAAATTCTTCGACCAATCCACAAAAAGGTTTACTATTAATAATTGACCGATCAATTATTTGTACTTGCTTTATTCCAAGAGTACATTTTCAGCCATGCTGGCTAAACCTTTTCTCTGACTATAGTGGTTTCGAATGATAGCCGTTAATTTAAAATCATCCATATACAACAGATGATTAAGCCTCACCACTACAGTGTTGTTATTTCTGATGCTTAAACCTGAGTCAACGGAGTTCAGTAGCTGGGATAGAGGGTTTATCGCTAGACATAATCAAAAGGATTGAGCTCTGCTGGGACTTTTTAATATTGTCGAGTTCTAGGTGACTTGGTACGTCAAAGTATCCCCCAAAAATTTTCGTACACATCTGGATGTTGAGAGTAGTACAGTTTTCTGCATGAGTTTATAGAAATGGTTATTTAGACCTAACCTTGATTTCTATTAGGTTCTTCAAAATGACTCTAGCAGTAGAAAGAATAACTGGCATTGTCTGAGTACTTTTCATTATCCATTGTCTTCGTATTTGAATTTCCAGACCTCTGTACTTGGAAATATTTTCGTTATATTTAACACGCAGATTGTTGTTGTTAGGTATCGCCACATCGATTAGTGTTGTTTGTCTCGAATTTATTAACTAGTACAATATCTGGTCTAATATGTGCTATTTTTTAGTCTGTGTCTATGTCAGCTATATTAAGAATGCAACAAAAGAGCCTAGATATGCAACACAAAACTATAGAAACGATGAAAGAGTTCTGCTACTTGGGGTCACTGATTAACTGCAAATAACACTTCCAAAGAAATGAGAAAAAGAATATGCGTGGCTAATCACTGTTATTTTGCGTACTAGGTACTAGGTACACGTACCTAGGTACTAGGCCTAGGCCTAGTACCTCGACTAAGAGCGAGACATATGTCAATAGCAACAAACTGCAAACTTTATAAAACAATATTACACCCAGTGCTTACTTACGGATCGGACTTGAGATAAAGAGTTACTATGAATAGTCGAAAGAAAAGTATTAAGGACCATATATAGCGTAGTTACCAAACAGGGTTTGTGGATAAGGCAATATAATTTAGAATTCTATAGACATTTTGGTAATTCAGATATTGTGAAAACCATCAAAATAAACAGTTTGCGATGGGCGGGCCACGTTATGTGAGGAAGATTGTGGTAAGGGGATGGAGGAGAAAGACACTCGATAGGAAAGGATGCAAGAATATTTTGAGGCAGACCAAGGCTTACGAAGGGCTTTAGCGCCAACTGATGATGTTCGGTTTGTCAGCACAGTGCTATCTCAGTATAGCTTGTAGTTGTCATTCCTAAGTATACTCTTGGGAATGTATTGATAATTAAATTCCAAATCGAATATTTCAACGTGAAATAAACAAAAATTAAGCACTTTTCGGGGAAAACTCATCAAAAGTTGTTAAAAGTGTTTAAAAAAGCTTAATTTTTTGCCTTTTTTAGTTTCTAGCATCAAAACTAAGCAAGTAACTCGCTTCGTTTTGATTTAGCTCAAATTAAAGTCGATTCGAAGGGGTGTAGGGTTGTGTTATAGAAATAGCACCTTTTATCGGAACTACCACATTGATCGTCATAGACAAGAGATGGTTCTCGATAACTGGTCCTCATAAGACACCTAACTTTCACTTATGGCTCCAAGTGTCACACCCCGAACAACTGCATTGGTCTGCAGGCTAAACTAAGTAAGGGTAGCCAGATATGGCGAAAATTTCCCCACATTCGGACAGTCCTACTAGGGAAAATGAATCAATATCTGCCCTCCGCAGATTCCAGGAATTTCCTGACCCGGGAAACTAGTACCTGCTTAGGGTCCCTTGTCCAGGGTCACGGATGAAGACCACGGTATCCACGGCGGAGAAGAACTTCTTCAGTACGGTGTGTATGGCAGAATTGGCAACCCCCGATTTTAGGGTTAGTACAAAATTAGATCACAGCAGCGTCTGTGCCAGAATGGGCGGCTTGCAACAGCGTCTGACCCTGAAAGGGCGGCTGATCCACGAACTCGCCAACCCGTTTGACAAGCGTGGCGTGTTAATGTTAAAACACCCCCTAAAAATGTCGAGTTACAAAACAAATGGAAAAATACCCCAGGTGGGTAGAGTAAACAGCTCAGACTCCCACACCGCGAAAACGGTCAGCCTCAAGGATTCTAGGGGAGGCAGATATTCAGCAAAATAATAAAAAATTCAGCACATAAAGGTACATGAGCTAAAAGAGGAAATATCCAAGATATGGGACATAATCGGGCTAACAGAGATAAGAAGAAAAGGAGAAAAACAGAATTCAACTAATATCTGGTAATATACTGTACTCCAAGGGCAACCCAGATGATACAAAAAACGGAGTAGGATTTATAATCAATAAAAGAATTGGTAAACATGTACAAACTATTAAAGGAATATCATATAGAGTGGAATACATGATAATTAAATTTAAAAGAACAACTTTGAAACTAATTCAGATATATGCACCAACCAGTACATACTCAGATGAAGACATTGAAACAATATATAAAGAAATATCAAAAGCATTGGATGAAGAAAAGACCCAACTAACAATTGTGATGTGGGAGATTTCAACGCCAAGCTAGGACAAAGACTAAATGACGAAGAAACAAAAATAGGAAAATATGGATATGGTGTACGAAACGAAAGAGGGACAACCCTGATGAAATACATGGAAAAAAGGAAACTCTACGCCATGAACTCCTTTTTGAACAAGAAGCCACAGAGAAAATGGACCTGGATAAGCCCTGACACCAAAACTAAGAACGAGATCGACTACATATTATCAACACAAAAATACGTAGTCAAGGATGTCACAGTGCTAAACCGTTTCACCACAGGCAGCGATCACCGAATGGTGAAGGCTAAGATACAAATTAATAGCCAATTTGAAACCAGAAAGAAAATCAAAAATGTACAAAAACTAGATATGGAGAAACTTAGCCAAAACAAAGAAAAGTACAAAGAAGAAATAAAAAAATGCATCCCAAATACAGCGACTTAATAAATAAAGAAACAAACGAAATAAATGAAATACTAACAACTACATTGCTACAGGCCGGGGAAAGAATTGCAAAATCGACGACAAAAAAGGACAATTATATCTCAGAAGAAGTAAAAAACCTGATGAAGACAAGAAGAAGCCTACTTGAACAGGCAAAAGAAACACAGTAGAATATACTGAAATCAATAAAACAATTAGAAAAAACATAAAAGAAACCAAGAGAAAAACTCCAGCAGAACAAAAATATAAAATGCTTAAAAATAATCCAGCAGAACAAAAATATGAAATGCTTAAAACAACGACTCGGAAACACTCAGATAAATGAAATGACAAACAGCGAAGGAACAACCATTAATGATATGAAACAAATAATAAAGTTGACACACGATTACTATACGCACCTATACAAAACAGATATAGACCACAGCAAGAAATTCTTAAATAATTAAACACAAAAATTAAGAATATAAACTCTGACCTACAACCAGAAATAAGTAAAACAGAAATCAAGAAAGCAATTCAAGAATTAAAAAACCATAAGTCACATGGAAAAGATGGAATAACTGCAGAGATGCTGAAGAGAGGGGGGAAAACAACTAGAGAAGTCCTACATGTCCTTATGAACAAAATGTTGACCGCAAATGAAATACCCGAAAGAAAAGAAAGACCGAAAGAACTTAGAAAACTATAGACCTATAACATTACTAAGTGTTGTATTTAAACTACTAACGAAGATCATGACAAATAGACTAACAACTAAGCTTGACGAATACCAAGCAAGAGAACAAGCGGGATTCAGAAAGGGTTTTAGTACTAGCGACCATCTGCTAAGAGTAAAAATACTGATTGAAAAGTCTAACGAGTATCAAATCCCATTATACATGGCATTCATAGACTTCCGAAAGGCGTTTGACAGCATAGAACATTAGGCCATCAAAAACACACTACAGAACGACAGAATTGATTAAAGGTACACGGACCTAATAACAAACATATACAAAAATGCGAGTACCACAATAAAATTGACGAACGAACACGCTACAGAACCAATAAAATTCGAAAGAGGAATCAGGCAGGGAGACACAATATCGCCAAAATTGTTAAATCAGGCTGTGGAAGACATATTTAAAAAATTAGAATGGGATACATATGGAATAAGAATAAATGGAGAGTTCTTGAACCACTTGAGATATGCAGACGATATAGTCTTGATAACAGATAAGAAGGAAGAGTTACAGAAGATGGTTAAGGAACTAGATAGAAAAGCGACAGAGGTAGGTCTAGAGATGAACTATAGTAAAACCAAGACTATGACAAACCAAGAAGACCAATTAGAAATAGTAGTCAAACAGAATAAATTAGAGCAGGTGGCAGAATACATATACCTAGGACAGATAATAAAGCTGAACAGGGACAATCAAACAGAAGAAATAAAAAGAAGAACTAGACTAGCAGGGGCCTCATTTGGTCCTATCATATATTCATAATTCATATCATATATTCTAAAAAATAAAAAGTTCTCTCAATATATGCGAACGAAAGTATTCAACCAGTGCATTTTATCAGTTATCACATATGGCTCACAAACATGGACTTTCACAAAGGAGAACATCGACAGGATATCCAAAACACAAAGAGCAATGGAAAGACAGATGCTGGGTATCGGTCTTAAAGACAGGAAAAGAAACTCATGGATCAGAGAAAAAACAAGGTGAACGATGTATCAAGACAGGTTGCAAAACTTAAATGGAACTTCGCCGGTCACACTCTCCGGCAAAAAGATGAAAGATGGAATAGGCGAATTCTACACTAAAGACCATGGGAAAAGAAAAGAAAAAGAGGAAGACCACAGATGAGATGGACTGACGACCTTAAGAGAACAGCAGGAAAGGACTGGATGCAGACCACCCAAAATAGAGACCAATGGAGATTAACAGGGGACGCCTATGCCCAAGAGTGGGCGTTTAAGGCTGATTAGATAGAGGTAGATATGGCACCCTTTTGTCCTGAGGTTGAGAAATCGACCTCGAAGGTGAAGGAACCAATATATTGATCAACGGCATAAGGATGTAGAAGGCAAAGGCATTCAAAGAAACAACGAGAATATTTTAATAAACGGAACCAACGTTGAATAAGTGGACAAATATGCATATCTGGGAACAATGATTAACTCCACAAATGATTATAATCGGGAGATCAAAATAAGAATAGAAAAGGCTAGAGCAAATTTCAACAAAATGAGAAGAAAGTTATGTACCAGAGATTTAAAACTGGAACTAAGAGTTAGGTTGGCAAGGTGCTATGTTTTTAGACTTTATTTTATGGAATGGAAACTTGGACCTTAAATGCGACATCAATAAAAAACTGAAATCATTCGAGCTGTGGGTGTACAGAAGAATTCTGAAAATATCGTGGACAGAACACGTCACAAACAAAGAGGTTCTGGAAAGGATGAATAAAGAAATGGAAATTTTAAATCCAATAAAATTAGAATATCTCGGACATATTGCACGTGAAGAGAAATACACCTTGCTCCAACTAATTACGCAGGGAAAGATTCAAGGAAAGAGAAGCATAGGGAGGCGTAGAATGTCATGGCTGCACAACCTGATAGAGTGGTAGGGATGTACATCAAATGAAGTTTTCAGAGTAGCCGTCTCAAAAGTCCGAATAGCTATGATGATTGCCGATCTTCGCCGCGGAGATGGCACTCGAAGAAGAAAGTCGATCCTTTTTTTTGGTCAAGACTTCGTGAAAATCACACCTAATTAGCACCCTAAATAAAAGTACTAGCTACCGCTTTACGATTTAATTTATTTATATATTGCTTATATGATGCAAGTTTGACCGGTTGAAATAAAATTCTTTTTGAAAAAAATTGGTTGTAAAATAAAAGAAATTATTTTAAAATTTGGCAAAATATGCTTTTTTTCAAAATAATTTAAAAAATATTAGTGATAAGAAAAATTTTAAATAATAAAAAATATTGGTTTTGATTTTCTGGCCATTTTGGGGATTTTTGTTTTTCTATACCAAAAAAAATTGGATAAGATATTGCCGTTCAAAGTTTGCATACACTCGTGACTAGTGAATCGCTTAGTTAACAAGTGTGGTTGAGTGACAAATCACATATTTTAGGAGATATCAGGACGCAGACATACTTTCACCAATCCTTTCAAACTAATTATAAATTGTTTTTTAAGTAAATAAAACAAATTCATAATATTTTGATTAAAAAATTATTGTATTTATAGTATTGTTTAATGTAAAAAAATACTAAAACTATTCGAATTTCTTCGCAAGAGGTGATTTTTATAACGGTATAAATTATGTGGTAAAAAATTTAAACGGTCAAAAAATCTAAATTTAATGTCACTGTATAATGAAATAATTACAAATTGCTTGAATTTACAATTATATGATGTTTTTCTAATGGGGGGAATTGTTTCTAATAGTTTTTGCCCCTTAAAAATAAAAAGCAACCAACGTTGAGTGGGGTAGTATAACTGAAATCCAAATTTTCATGCAAATCGGTAGAGACAAGGTATCTAAAGACAATATTTTAATTATAACTAATCTAGGGGGTGAGATTTGGTGGTTAAACTGTGATAAAATCTTAAATTATATTGTTTAATGTTAATTAAATTCATTCACGTCATTAAAAAATGATTTGAATCAATTTCCCGAATTTTATTCGAATAGTGGTAGTTTTCACTACTAAAAAATAAAAATCAACCAATGGCACAAGTCCAAAAGTGAAGTGAAGGAGAAGAGAATCTAAATTCAAATTTCCATGCAATTCAGTAGTGACACGGAAAATTACAGGGTATCGTCGTATTTCACGTTTATTTACTGGCCTAATACTAATATCCTTAGAGAATGTTTCTTATCTACAAACTTTATCTGATCTAAGTGGTTTCTAGTGAAAGCCGTTAGTTTCAAATCATCCATATAGAACAGATGATTAAGCTTCGCCACTACAGTATTGGTGTTTTTAATGCTGAAACCTAAGTCAGTGGAGTTTAGTAGCTGGAATAGTGGGTTCATCGCTAGACAGCTCCACAACGGACTCAGAGCTTCCTTGGAATGGGCCGCGGTTAATTGCGATCTTTTCCGTTTCGATATTGTTTTCACCAGGTATTTGGAGGTAAATTTTAGTCTTCCAATCTGTCATAATATGTATTGAAAAAGTCACTTTATATATTTTTAATATATCTACAAGCAATTCATACGGCAATGACTCAAAGGTTTTCTTGTGGTCAATAAAGGCAGTGAAGAGGTTCTTTTTTTTGTTGTATACCTGGTTAGAAAAGACTTCTGTAGAGTCGATAATAAGTTGTTCTTTGCAGCCCATGGAACCCTTAGCGTAACCTGTCTGTTGAGGTTCTATGATATTGTTTAGATCTGCGCAGTGTTGGTAGACACTCTGGACTACACAGGATTTGACCAATTTATACAAAGTTAGTCAAAGAAGACAAGTAATTGGGCGGTACTTGGCTGATCTTGAGTATTATTTTGATCTTTCGGTATTAAATAAGTTGTTCCCTGAGTTAGGAATGATGGTATTTCCTGCGGATTAGAAATAACATGATTAATTGATGTTGATAAGCACTCATGAGTACTCCAGAACTTCGTAAGCCAGAGGTTTTAGATTCTTTTATATTTTTATTTCACTTCCTCTGGTATCAAGTTCGTTGTATATAATTTTATAGGTTTTTGTTTTATAGCTACTTTCGCTTTTTTTTTTGGCGATCATGTAATTTTGACTATCTGTGACATATTTTTATTTATTGAAAGAAAACAAAATATTTATTACCTGAACTAACCGAGAGAATAACAGCAATGGTCATCAAAGTAATAAACGCTATTCAAAAGTTGTTCAACAGTTCAAAAAATAAAGAAAGGTAAAGCAGTTGGATCAAATGATATCCCAATGGGAGATGTGTACAAGGTGTGAAAAGACAGAAAATAACTTTATTAGTTAAATTAATAATAACTTAATTAGTTAAAGTTTGTTTATTAGAATTATGGAAGCGCGACAAATGACAGAGGAATGGAGGAGCAGTATTTTAGTATATAATAATGTGCACAAAAACTAGGGGTATTTTTAACAATTTATAAAGTAAAGTGCTCTAAAAATACTTTACCACATTATAAAAATATGGAGAGAGAGAGAGAGAGGAGAGAGAGAGAGAGAGAGAGAGAGAGAGAGAGAGAGAGGGAGAGAGAGTGAGTGAGTGAGAGAGACGGGAGAGCGAGAGGGGGAGAGAGCTAGATATAGAAAGAAAGAGTAATTGATAGGTTGATACGTAAAGAAACAGATAATCAGTTTAGATTAACAACATATTAAATCAGATCAACAACAGATGTAATTTTCATTATAAGACAGTCTATGGAAAAACGTAGAAATAAAGAAGCAAACGCTATATTGTATTCATTGGTCTTAAGAAATGTAATTGAGTTTCTCAAAAGGCTGCTTGGTTTAAAAAAAGATTTCACGGTGAGCATATGAATATTCTAAAATATCTATATGATAGAATATCAACTAGTATTCTTCTTATTGTGCCGTCTTCTATCGAAGTTTAGCGATCACTTCTTTAAACGCTTCCCTATCTTTTGCAACGTGAAATATTTATTCAACACTGAGGTTAGTCTTATCTCTAATGTTCCTCAGCCAAGATTTCTTCTTTGTTCCCAAGACTTTTCTTCTCTCTACTCTTCCTTGCATGATGACGTGCAGAAGAGATTATTCGTTTCTAATTGTGTGGCACAGATACTATGTTTTTCTTATTTTAATAGTGTTCATAAGCTTTCTGTCATGTTCAATTAGTCTTAACACTTCTTTGTTTGAGACTTTTACAGCTAGTATTAAGAGAAATTAATTTCATTAGGTAGTCATAAATTTTATATAACAGTGAGATTACATCAGGGCTCCATACATTAACACAAAATACATGTAATATTTGGGAAATATGAGCACGTTTGTTCTCCTATGGCTGCGGTCTGTTAACTGTCTATTATCCTGCAGAATTAGTATTTAAATCTTATCTCTTGTTCCATTGGCTTGTGGTAAATAGTCTGTAGTTGTGTCTGTGGTAAATAATCTGGAAGTTGTAGTTGCGATCTATTACCAAGATCTTAGTTTAATCATGTCAGTTTTCAAGATGAGATTGCATTGCCTGCTTAGTTGGTTTAGTAAGATCTGGAGGTATTCTGCACTATCTACTAATACTGCAGTGTCGTCAACATTTGGTATATTGGTCGGTCAAGGCTTTACCATTTATTTTTATGACTTTTTGATAATGAAACTGCAGGGTAATATTCCCTGACAATTAATGACTGCCGATTACGGTAAATATTAAGTTTATGTAATTAGTCTAAATATTACATTATTCTGAATAATAAAATTATGTGGCTTTTTTAAGTTTTTCTGAAACTATAAAATATATAGCACGAATAGCGCCCATATAATTTTTATTAATCATATTTTAAACTAATATTGTAAATCTACGGATTTGGAGCGATCCTTTGCTTTCATTTGTATCAATATTTTTCAACTACACTGGCGTATTCATATACAGGATGCGGCAGATAAACGGCCACTTGGAAATATCTCGAGGCATCCTAAATTTTTGCCTGATTCCTTTTTTCAAATGGGACATCCTCTATGTGATTCGTTATTAAAAAATGTGTTTTTTACTATCAAACTTCCTAAAAAGTTACGAAGTGCGCAGCACGAAAGAACAATGTCATCTACTATATCAACACATGTAGCAGTAGGTTGTCCATTCGTCAGTAAATCTTAAAATATATTGGTCCTCTGATGCGTTGTTCATTAAGTATATTCATATATGTGTGGCTTGGTACAAAAAGTGCCCAAGGCAAAATTTGATGTTTTTCAATAAGACCAAATTTGTCCCTTAAATTTGAGAAAAATTTTTCTATTTTTTTTGTATTCTTAAGTGACATAGTCATTTCTTGAAATAAAAATTTTTGGTAAATTATTAATTGTGAATTGACATAGGTAATTTAATAAAAAAAATCTGTGATGCATATTCTACTTAAAAATAAAGATGAGCAAGTAAATTCCTGTATTTACAATCGTATTCATAACTATATGAGCTCGTCAGGTAAATATTCATCATTTACAGCTTGGGCTCGTGCTGGTCTAGCAAAAATACATTCATAAAACTACCTGCTTGATACAGAAATGTAGGCATTAAGTCCTTGAGGTCTTTAATTTTTTTATCTGATAGTTTAATTCTCTGATTGGTTAGTAGTGTTAGCGTAACTTCGCATGGACACAGTATATTGCTTAAAAAGGCTTTTAGCAATATACTGTGGCATGGACTACTTCTTGATGCAAGCCCAGACAGTTAAGCTGAACGTGTAGCACATGTTGCGTTCTTTCTTGATAAATCCTTTTCCTTAAAATAATCTGAATCAAGAAGTTTTATAAGAAACTTTTTGAAGTACATCTGTGCGATAGTGTAACTATCTTATGTGAAGCCAGGAAATATTGTCATTGTCAGTGTTTGGTTTTCGATGCACATAGTGCCTTTTTATAATTTGTGAGAAATTCAGGATTTTTTTTGTTTCATTTCTATAACTTCAATAGAAGGATTTCTTGGAACCATTCTATTTAAGTTCGCCCAGTCTCTGGGTACTTCTTATTTGACAGTTGTATATTTCTTGACTTTTCCAATAGCTGCATGAGTCATATCCGCTTTTTGATGAGTAAGCCCCGGTTCAAGAAATTTATAATTTATCACAAGATCTCTTCCATTTCAGTTAAAATGTTCTATTAAAAGAGACAACATAACAGCAACATAAATATTTCTTTTTTGTCCTGAACAGCAGTCGCTGTACATGTTAATTTCATTAATATTTGCCGGTAGAATAATATATATTGTCTCAAACAGGATTATCTCTTGTCCTTCTCTAGCACCTATTGAGTCGTCCTAAACGTAACAAGCGGCATGTTTATTTTTATTTATGCAACTGTAGATAGTGAGGTTTAAAATCCATAATGATCTTTTATAACATAAAATATTGTTTTGAAGCATGGGTCTATCAGCATCTTATAGCTAACCATTTTTCTAAATCAAACGACCAAAATGCAACACTTTCAGAATTACAGCTTCGGAATTTATCATTTTTTGTCTCCTTGTATGCTCGATCTGCCATGGCAAGATGCTGGCTATAATTCTCTTATGAACAGCTTGTTCTTGCAAATCAGAAGTTGTATCAACTAATGAATTATACTGATCGCACTTTGCACAAGTATCAGTAGGAGTAGGGTGAAATGACTGGTGATCAGACCATGATCAAATTATCAGGTGTTACATTGTGGGAACTACAATGATCTTTGTATAGCCGATACATTTTCGAAATATTTAAATCTTGAGACAAATATTTTTTTCATTATGCGATCTTGAATAATCGCTTACATACGAAGGAAAATTTTTAATATTGTCTTCTATTGTCGTAACTGCTTCGTCAGTGACTTTCTGATGGCGTCCATGACTTCCTCTTTGGTGTTCAGGGCAGATACCACAGTACAGTCCATTTTCTTTTTAGCTAATACTTTTACTTTTTCTGGTTTTATATCGAGAGTATTTAAAAACATAGTACATCAAACTTTTACTTTTTTTCCCTCATTATTTAGAAAATAAAAAATTGTAAACTGTCTTTTGCTTGGCTGTCGATTGTGTCGAGGTCTATCAACTTTTTTTTTTTCAACTTAATTAAAATTCTGAGCAATAAACTGATTTTGAGAATTTACGTCTAGTGCATAAAATTTATATACAAAATTAAGGCAAATATCGAGCATAAGTTTAATCAAATCTTGCCCAAGTACTTTCGCTATCTACAGCATCATCAGTGGCATTTCATCAAATTTGGGCTATCCACCAAGTGTAGAATGTAATATACATGAGAGTGGACATAAATTGTACATAACACTACATTTACACAAGGACAAACAGTTTAAAATTATTAAAATGATTCTAACGCTCTACATTCTTATCGGCAACCGGAGATATTCTCTCTCCGATTGTAGACAAGAATGTAGAGCGTTAGAATAATTTTAAACTGTTTGTCCTTGTGTTAATGTAGTGTTATGTACAATTTATGTCCATTCTCATGTGTATTACATTCTACACTTGGTGGATAGCCCAAATTTGATGAAATGCCACTGATGATGCTGTAGATAGCGAAAGTACTTGGGCAAGATTTGATTAAACTTGTGCTCGATATTTGCCTTAATTTTTCAAAGTTCATTTATTCGAGCATTCAACCTCATATCAATCATAAAGTTTCTGTTTACATGAGCAAACAGGTTTTAAAAATTTTCCAGAAACAAACCTATTTGACGTTGAAAAATAAGGGTTTCCCTTGTTTCTTGCATCCTGGCTCTTATTACGCTGCCAATCATTTGGATTTCTTTTTCTCTTCCTTGTTTTCTCTTCTTTTGTCAATGCATTTCTTCCTTTGCCTTTTTTTATGCGAGTATTAAAAGGATTCTCAACTAACTCATCACCAGATGACGATTCATGGGATGGTTCATAAACATCTGAACTATCAGACAAATACAAATTATTGTGTACGTCAGCGTTCTCATAATCTTTGTCTGTTTTAGTATCTAAGTAAATGTAATCCAGTTGATGTAGATGAATAGTAAGTAGATGATATTAACTTACCATTATCATAATTCCTTATACACATTTGCTCTAAAGTTTTTCCCCGTTAATATATTTTATACACCTCTTGTCTATTTAAATTTTTTATACCGAACTTAAATAACTTCAAATCAATGGCACTAAATCAATGGCAAACTAAAATTACATTAATCAATCACATTAAAAATTTTAAGTCCCAATAATGCCAAGTCGACTTATGCCTTTCTTGTACAAATTTTCAGGTTAACCAGAAAACCTATGTATACATAGGTATTTCTAGTACTAATTTTAAACGAGACTTTGAAAGAGTGGTGTTTCTTGATTTTAGGAAAATATGATTTTTAAGGTTAGATAGACTTAGGCATGTCTTGCACTGAAACAGTTGTGGTTTTTTAAAACACTTAGTTTTTTTTTATTTTTCCGTATGTTCCATCCAAAAATAATCAGCTATTACCTTTTTACAGCTCGAAATAATCTTCAACACATTGAAGAAATTGGGGGCTTTAAAGTAGTAAATAGTTTCATATATACTTCATCTAATTTACATACCGTTGCACGTCATTATCTACGTCAGAGATCGAAGTTGACATAGTTGCCAAAATATAAAAAAATCCTGAATCCATTTTAAATCAAATAGGTTACATAATTATTGCAAAAGTATTGCCATCTTTTTACAACGACTATTTATATTCTTATATGGCATTTTTGAAATAAAACACACTAATTTTGTTCTAAAAAGAACAGATTTTATTAAATAGGTAAAAATATGAAACAAGGGGTATTCACTTTAAAATTCAAAATAATAAAGTACTAGAAGACCGCAACTGTCAAATAAGTGTTACCAATTTATGCCAAAATATCACCTTCGTTCGATTACAGTTACAATGTGTTCCGAACAAATGTTCTTCAAAAACGCTTTATAATGCATTTATACAATTTAAATGAGACATATTATTGTGTATTTCTTTCAGTTAACAATAGAAATCTTTAAATATTATTTCTACGTGTATATAATAAAATATGTCTAGTGGCTGTTATACCAATGTACTCGGCAAGTGATCCTAAAAAGAACACACCTACCGCCTAAATATTTCGTGTTGGTATCATGACGTCACGGGCTATGACGCCGATGACGTGCATCGGTATGTAAATTAGATTAAGTATACCTGGGGTCCCTAATAACAAATGACGGACGGTGTGACAGAGAGATACGTAGAAGGTTGACTATTTCTAGAACAGCTATGATGAAACTGGTAGCAATTTGGAAAAATTCTAGTATAACAATACACACAAAACTAAGGCTGGTAAGGGCTAATAAAAATAAACTAGATCAAACAAAAATATTGATTACCCAAGGGTTATAATATGAACAACTGATTGCTAGACTTGTTCACGTCTGTGAGCACAACGTTCTACGATCTGTTTTTATGATTTATCGAGAAATTTATCACACAATTGTAGTACAATAAATTGAATTGGCTATGGATGAAATTTTTGACGCGACTAATAAAATTAAAAAACTTATTTAAAATATTTTACAATATGAACATAAACTCATATATTACCTGCTTCCTCAGATCCCTTTCCCCATCCTGCGACAAGGCATCTGCCAGAATTCATGCTAAGATTGTCAGGTGGTAAACACAGGGTATTTATCGAATTTGTATTCGTAGATTCGAAAGGTTTATCTAATATCAATAGAGCTCCATCATTGTAAAGGGCACCTGCATAATATTTTGGATGGTTTACTATTTCTGCCACATTTCGCTCGTTATTAATATTATTTCCAATGTTAGTTAGTTCTATATTACCAGTTAGGATTACTTTAAAGTTATTGGCATGTTTCCTATAATGAAATTGTTATAAAAGGTATAAAAATAATAACCAAATAATAATAAATAAACAATGGTACAAATCTATACTAATGAAAAAACTAGAACAGTAAACTTAAATTTATTTAAAAAATTCACAAATCCAAGCTTTGCAAAAAATTTAAAGAAAAATACCTAGAACATGCAAAAACCAATTTTCTATGTGACACAGGTTAAAGATTGTCTTATAAATGATAATACTCCAGTGGTTATAGGAAGCACAGAAATCTGAAAATTTCTTGTTTGGTTGTGAAAAGAAGAGCTTGTGCTTTCAAAGGTTTTCTTTTTCAACATAAGTGTTTTCATAACCATTTCATCTAGTGTTTTCAGTGGCGTGCATCTCATTTCCAAACAAATTCCAAAAACTTCAACGTTGGAACCCACTACAGTGGTCCACAACTTTTTTGATGCCCCTATTTCGACCACTGCCACTCAAGCTTTAGCAAAAGATTTCAATTACTCTGTTACCCCAAGTCACATTCTCAATTGAGACAATCGAAGACAATCAAAGACACGAAGATGCTAAAATAACCAGACAAGACATCTCTAGAGTTCTTAGAAACTCAAAACCTCCTACTCAAAACATTAGCCAATCCGAGAAAAAAGCCCTGAAAAAACAGTCAAATCCAGATCTAGTCATTCTTCCCGCCGATAAAGGAAACGCCACCGTCATCCTAAACACTTTATCTTATATTAATAAATTCTCTAATCTCGTTATAACTCCAGACTACAAACCAATTCCTAATAAGCCAACAACCTATCTGGAGAAAACAACAAAAGCCATTATCAATAAAACCTCTCTTCCTGTTGATATCAAACAATCTCTAATTTCTTGTGAAAAGTCTTCAAAAACACCTCGGATATATGGTCTTCCTAAAATTCACAAACCCGATATTCCTCTGCGTCCCATTGTCAGTGCATACAACTGCCCTACATAACCCTTGAAAAAGTATTTGGCCAAAACTCTACAACCTTTCACCGAAAATGCTTCATCCTTCGTCAAAAACTCTTTTCATTTCATCGAACTT